>JBBPCS010000330.1:5919502-5945807 GCA_037974645.1 Hollardia meadi
TGTGTGTGTGTGTGTGTGTGTGTGTGTGTGTGTGTGTGTGTGTGTGTGTGTGTGTGTGTGTGTGTGTGTGTGAGACTGACCTGCATGCATTCAGTGTCTTCATTATGCTGACATCAGAAAAAACACACTTAAGACACACAAACAAACAAACAGGCTAATCTGTATTCCACAGATTCCGTAGAAGTTGTCTCAGGTATGAAAATCACGTTATATTTGGAAATGGAAAACAGGGAGATGTTTCTGGTGCTCTTCTAATTTCTATTTTTTTCTCTATTTTGCTCAATCTTTTCTCTCTCTGCTTGCTTGGAAACATTAACGTCACAGTAGGTTGACTTCAGAGCTCTGCTATAGCCCACTGTACCTAATAATGATAATCATAAAGAGTTTTTTTTTTTTTTTGCCTTTTCTGAAAAAAAAAAGATTCTCATTTATGTTGATAGTAGATTGTCATATGTTGGTCACCTATTGGAGGTCAAAGGTTGAAGTTTTTATTTGCTGCTGCATCACTGGATGTCAAGTGCAGCAGCTTTTCTACCAGCTGCTTCACTTGAACAAAAACATAGAGGTAAAAGCAGAATCAATGTGTTATAGACTTGTTCTCTCGGATTTTCTTTAACACCCCCTGACACAAGGATACACACACACACACACCTACACATATTTCCGCGCACTACTTATCACCCCATGGCACTCTTCCTTACCCTGTTAAACCCTCACATACATCTCTCTTTTTCTTACCCTCTCTCCTCTGAAGCTGTCAGACGTGCCTTCCCTTCCCCATGCCTTTTTCCTTTCTTTCTTCTCCTGTCATTACTCTCTTTTCCCCTGTCGTGACACACTCTCTCTCTCTCTCTCTCTCTCTCTCTCTCTCTCTCTCTCTCTCTCTGACACTACTTTGTTCGCTCACTTCCTTTTCACATCTATTTCTTGCCGCATCTATGTAAGAGAGGATCACCTTTACTTTTAGAACACAAGGGGGATATTCAAGAATCTGCCCCACAAAGCTGTACTGTACCCATCTTTGGCATGACTACTATATTTGTACATCGTGTTTGACCAATGCCTTGATCTAGTGTTTACTTAAATAAACACACAAAATGTTCCAAACAGTTCTATGCAAATAACCAATAATCACTGTAAAAACAATAAAGTTGCTTCATAATTAGTCATTACCTCAGGAACACTTCAGCAGCACAGATATTTGTAGACAGAAGTTACCCAAACTTGGATCATTTATCATGTAACATATGACTTACTGCCATGTTGCAGGTTTGCACAAATGTATGTAGCTAATAATACTGCAGCATTTCATAGATTAAATCATCAGACATTTATTAGGAACACAGTGGCTAGAAAGCTGCTAGTTTATGCAACAGAGTTGCGTTTCATAGGTGAAAATAGATGACTTTCTGTTAAATGCAAATAATTGATATTTGCATAGCTGTAAGTGGCTAAAGAGGGTGTAATTCCATTTCTGACCACCGAGCGTCAGTGTTTGTCTGAACAGAATCTGGTCCGTTTGCCCCCAGTGTCTCATTGCAGTTTGTGTTCAGCTTGCATGCTGATTTGGTGGCAGATCCAATTTCTTACTGTGATGAGGGCCAGGGATTTGGTATTTTAGAGGCTGATCCAAAGTCAGTCAACAGTGACTACAAAAAAGACTGTGTTTATACTGTTACAAGGCTCAGCAATGGATTAGTATATCTCTATGGCAGAAGTGACAGGCTGTATGTAAATAAACCTAATACGCTCCTACTGACAGAGAAGCAGACTGGAAGAGGGAGAGATATAAAGGTAAATAAAAAAGACTAAAGCGTAGAGAGAGGATATTTGACATTAAAGAGGAGGTGAGGGAGCAGGGAATAAGGACAAAAACAAAGGTGAAAAAGGAGGTAGGTGGAGAGGAGGTGAAAGAGTGAAAAAAGACAATAGACCAAACAGAGCAAAGGATAAAGAGAACAGAGATGTGAGAGAAACGAAGGTGAAAAGACTAAAAAAAAATTATAGGAGGAGGGGCGACAGAAAGATAAATGGAGACAAGATAAGTGAGAGGAGAGAGAAGATGAGAAATAGAGAAAGGTGAGAGGAGATAGAGGTCATGGGAGAGAGAAAATGGGATAATGTATACAGAGAAGCTGCTATCATGATCTCATTTGACCCTTCCACTTCACCAAAAAATGTAATTTGTACTCTATAAATCACTTTTCCACAATTGGACATTATTTTTCTAAGTTAGTGTCACTGGCAAATATTATTTGATTTCATTCTGGTGTGTATAACATTATTTGGTGTGTTGAAATAATGTTAGGCTACTGTAATTGCCGAATTCTGTATGGTTAAAATATCCAGAATCTAGTCTGTCAAGGTATTTTTCTTACAAACAAAATTCCCAGCTTACCTAATATCTACTTAATTTTGTACCATTGATACTTTTGAAAGAATACATAGTTGTTGTAGTCTTTCAAAGCTTGTCAGTGGTCTGGATGTGATATGTTTTTTTATTTAAATCAATGCATATTGACCAGGAAATTCTTCATCATCATCATATCATCATTGTCATATAGTCACAATCATCATAATAACACAACACACCATAGAATTCCGGGCAGTGTATTCTTTGAGGGCCTCAGTCATCATGGCTGCTGCAGATTTACGTAACAAACTAGAATTTATTATTCTTTACACACACAGGCTATAGGAACAGGTTTCAGCGAGCTAAGATACTTAGCTACCAACGACACAAGACCAGGAGGTGAGAGGACAACGTTTCTACACTCATAGACAGAGTTTAGCCATTGGCCTTTTTACAATTACTTACCGCTTTGAAATTCATGGATAACCTTATACTTGTCATTTAAATGCCTTGAAAATCACTGAATCACTTTACTACATTTCAATATATTTTCACACATGCCCCGAAGATGCCAGTTATTAATTTAAATCTACATATAAATCATTTTTACCTTCTTGCCATCTCCATATTTTTACATTAGTGACATGATCGCTGTCGCTGAGGTGCGTCTAAACTTGTTTGCAATGCAAACTTGATAATGACTGCACTGAAGGATCACAAAATCGTAAACCCGGGTCACTCTCCTGAAAATAATATTTATATGCAGCTATTCTGATGCAAGAAGTAGTGTAATGTTCATGAATGCAACAAATGTAAGGGTGTGGAAGTCAGGGTGGTGAAAAAACACTGGTTTTGTGTCTGATTTCATGTCCCATGTCATTCAAGACATTACTCTTGACATAACCAGGACCATAACATCTCCCTAAACCTTTTCCCACTTAGTTTTGTTGTAATATCTTCACAACAGTTTAACTATACTAATTATCATGTTTACATATTGTAGAAATAGCAACCAATAGAAAAATGTTGGAACCCAAATTCTAGATGTTCTGTCTGATATCTTGATACTTGATAACTACGATATGGGCAGCGTATTTTTCCATAAATGCTGTTGAGATAAAGTTAAACAATAAAACAATAAGGTTACCTGTGGCCTATGTGACTACATGCTAAATAATGTAACCTTGATACATTTCTGAGACAAACAGCAGTATGGGGCCTTTTTTTACGCTCAATGGCCAAACTCTCTCTATGCCTCTTGCAGAAACTAGACTAAACTACTGAACACAAATAAATGAACACGACGAATAAACCAACATTAAAGAGAGATTAAAACCTAAAACAAAACAAAACAGGGAAGTCATTGACACAACAAGACATACATCTTGAGTTGATACAGAAACCCATAACTGGTTACTTCAAAAAACATGATCGCTGGGCCAACACACCATATTAGAGACTAATATAATAATATTTATCTGCATCATACCCAGGTATAAGATAACACACTGTTAATATAAGTTTATTTCCAGCCAATTAAAAATTGAGAGGAAGCAATACTAGAAGGGAGCAATATGCAATGAACGCCATATTTTTGAGATTGTTTATTAATGAAGACAGAAATGTAAAATGTGAAAGCTTACATACATTTTTCAGTGCATAAATAAGGATGCTTGTAAAAACACTATGAAAAGCAAACAAACTTACCTTTTTGGGGAATGCACTGAGAAAGAGTGCCAATCAAATAGAATTGCCTCGATTAATGATGAGTTTACTAAGTTTACGACAGAAGGAAGTAACAAAACTTTTATGTTCTGATGGCACAAATTGCATTGCATATTGCTGACCTTTCAGGACAACAGGATGGGAGGAGGGGTGGATGAAAGGAAAGAAAGGAGATGGAAGTCTTTAAGTAAGCGTGAAAAACTTTCCATAAATAGCACTGGATGGAAAGATGGATGTAGAGATAAAGGGATGAGAAGGAGGAGGGGGGGAAAATAGCAGCGTCTTTTTGTTTAATCCCTTGTTCGTTTTAATCCCTATGGGCAAATCATCCATTTTAGAAAGAAAGAGAGGGAGAGGGAGGCCAGAGAGGATCTGATCTGATTAAGGAAATAAAGTGCAGGAGTCTGAAGTTTGTAGTCCTTAGATGAATTTCTGTAGTCCTTGCCAGGAGACAGGGTTCTCTGAGATAGTGCTTCCATGCCGTAGTAGCAAACATTCACCTCTGAGGGGTGAAATCAGTCTGAAAATAAGCTCTGAACAAAGAGTATTTGCTTTAAAGCAAGATCTGTGGTCCTTAAAATCTTAACATGTTCATTAAAACCATTGTGAATGCTTTTCTGAACCAGCCTATAAGCATAGTCCAAGAAATACCAGAACATTTTTCACCTTATATATAATACTGCAAATTCAAATTCCAGTCACAATGGTTTGTTCCCTGTCACACTGCTAAGATTCATGGCAGATTCTCAGTCTGTGACACCCAGAGAATGTTATTACTCCAGAGAAGATCCAGAGAGAAACAGTTCTGGTCCAGATAGAGGAGAATATCTCACCGTTGTCTCTGACTTCATGTATTTCTTGGTCTAGCCATCCATGAATGACCATTTTGTCGATCCAAATGCTGTTCCATATTCAATATCCGTAACAAGTCTCGAGACACAAGACTCGTGAGACTATGCATTTATTAACTTATTATCTGTATGAATCATAAGTATTGTCTCTGCAGCAAAGCGCTAGGGAGGCGTTGATGTGTTCATCTGCGTTTCTCTAATTTCTCCCAAGGTTTCCAACACTGCCTGTGTCTTTGAGACTCAGAGGAGCATTTGGCCAGATGAGGGTGAAGGGATCTGGGCTGGGGTCCTGTTTTTTTTGCAGGAGCTACTGGCTTTGGATAGGTTGAGGAAGAGAAAGATGCAACCAAAACAAGAGCTCGGCACTACTTCATACCACAGTTTCTTCTCATTGTTGTGAATATTGGTTCAGTTGACACCATACTTTAAATCCCTGAAAATGCAATCCAGTTTTAGAAACACTGACTGACCCAACACCATGAGTGTCTTGTAACAGCTTAAATGATATGTTTCATACTAGAGAGTACCAAATCATTTTTTTCTCAGCCAATATAATGTCAAATTCAGCAGCAGCCAAGAGCAGCAGTAGGTGGCTGGTAGGCGAGCTGGAGGAATACTGCAGTGAGAAAGCCTCCAAATGGAGAAGAAAACCAGGGAACAGATAAAGTATGTGTATTTGTGTGTTTTAGAGAGTGGGACAGAGAGGGAGAAGGCTAAAAATAGAAATAGGACCAAGAAAGGAAGACAAAAAGTGGGAGAAAGGTGTCAATTTATGAGGCAGAGGGAGAGATATCATAACTGTGTGCATAAAACAAGCTCTTCCACCTCTCTCCTCTTTGAGCCCTTTTAATTTTCAACCCTTCCAACCTTCACCCATTGACATACCAACCCTCCCCTGTCCCGTCACTCTTTTAGGCCACAGAGGAGATCTGTTTTTCCTCCCTATCCTCCCCATCTGCCTCTCCATCTCCCATCAGCGGCTGCCTCTTCTTCAGCTCTCTCTGGTACTTGGCCATCAGTGAAGCGTAGATGCAGCCGTAAGCCGCGGCTGCAACCATCATGATGCAAACGATGCCGCACACCACGCCGGCAATCACCACTGTGCCGATGGCTCGGCGCACACTCACAGGTCGGTAACGGGCGCGGACACAATCTGCCGGGGCCTCTCCGCCTCCTCCTCCCACGTTTGAAGAGGAGTCATCACCAGTGTTGCTCTTGTCAGAAACTGGTGTTGCCCCACTGGGGCTAAGAGTGTTCCTGCTGCAGGGAGGAACGCCTCCTTGTCCAGATCGAGAACCCTCACCTCCTCCTCCTCCATTCTCATCTTCAAGTTGGAGGCAATAGTTGAACATTTCCACTGGAACACCACGGATGTCTCGCCCACGCAGATCCTTTGGTAGCGTGCACTCTACGGCATCCACCTTCCCCCCTGATGGAGAGAGAGAGGTGAAGAGACGGGAAGACGGGGAGAGGTCATTTATAAAATGCCTTATGCCTGTAAAGCACCAGCAATTAAGTGAGAGAGAGGAAAAGACAGAGAGGGGGGTGGTTGAACCAACACTAGGATGAGTCATACATCACTTAACACACACACAGAGTTTGCTGTGCCCTCTACACTAAGTTGGAGATAGCCTCAACTAAGCCCTTCTATAATTCATTAGATGACATGCCTAGCTTGAGCAGAGCTCTAGTGTATGTGTGGAAGAGAGAGAAATATCTGAGTCACTAATTCCCACAGGCGGCAGGAGGGTGGGGGATCTACTTTGTTATCATCACTTGCTGCATTTTTCCCCACACAGAGTACTTGTCTCGATATTGCATCCTAGAAAGCCATTGATCTGCACCCTCAGATACCAAAAGCAACAGAATCAGTGAGATAAAGGAGGAGGATAATAGAAAAGCAGAATGAAAAAAGTAGTATTTAGCCTCCCAGATGCTGTTATCTCGGCATGCGACAAAAGAATCTCCTCTACAAACAGAGTTTGCTCTCCATATAACTCCGAATATCCCAGCTGTGTGAGCTTGAAGTGGTTCGCAGGAGATAGAAGTCAACACAGGCTGGTGTCACCAAGCGTTTCACACATGTTCGGTGCTTTGTCTTACTTTCTATAGCACATATCGTGCATCGTCTACCTTTTTAAGAGCTACTGTCATGCTTTCTTGTTCAACTACAAAATGTCCCCCTGTAAATTCCTCTGCTGCTCTGATGATTGTTAAATTATCATGTCTGCAGTGTGTCGTCCCTGTCTGAAGTTTACCAAACTGAGCTGTAGAGTAGAGCCTGAAACAGAAGAGAGCAAAATGTGGCAAAGGGGAGAATGGAGCAGAAAAGAGAAGAGATGCTTCATTAGCTGGGCAGCTGAGGCCCGAGGCACTGAGGTGAATGTAGATCTTTACACATGAAGAGAGAGCGGAGAGCAGCTGTGGTTATCTAATGTATTAACAGCCAGAAACGTGGATATAACACGCACAGTACGCACAATGATCATGGTAATGTGCATTCACACACAGATACACAAACCTATCTCTAAGGTGAACTTGCCTTCTCTAGTTTCTGCCCATTGCTTCAAGATTCTTTAGCCCTCTTTTCTTATCCCCTTAAATCAAACGCACCCTTTCAAAGCTCATCTTACATAAATCAAACATCTACCTCTGTACAGCAGCCACTCCATCCAGTGTTTGAAATCACGGAGGTTGCAGTCACATTCCCAGGGGTTGTGTCCTAGTTCCAGGTGTTGTAGGTTGGCAAGCGGCTCAAACGCTGCCCTTTCCAAACCATGAAGCCTGTTACCCGCTAGAGACAGCCACCTATGAAATAGTTAGAATGAAAGTCATTAATCATTTTCAGAAGACAAGAATTTACCCTTGTGATACTGATTTAAAGAGGCAGCCACTATATGTGCTATAATATCAAGATTGGGCAATAATTCAGTCTTGTCATCAGTCGAATTTCATTGGTATTGTATGTTGATGATATGATGATATAATTTTATAAAATCCAGTATCGAAATTAATGATTCCAAGCCAATTAAGCTAAATTAAAAACACGAATAAGAACATTTGCCATATTGTGATATACTGCACTCTGTACCTTTATTGGAGGAACATTCTTGTCATTATCAATATTAAAATATTGATTTCCGCCATAACCCTGGACTTAGGCTATAACTTCTGCTATAGCTTACTTCTGTACCAGTGTATTAGTTCCAGCAAGCCATTGTGCTAGTTTTGTGGTAAACATTTGACTTTTTAAGATCTTTGCATGACCCTCTTACTAATAAATGACCCTCTTGTAATCACTCCAGCGTCTCTTAAAAAATTGATTTACAGATTGAACGTGTGTTGATGTCTACCTGAGGCTCTGCAGCTCGTCCAGTAGCCCCAGAGGAATAGAGGACAGACCATTCAGGGACAGATCCAGACTCTGAATACCCCCTAAACCCTGTAGAAACATCAAAACAAGCTCTACACCACTGTACAGTACACGTATCCCAAAACTCATTGACTCCTTTTACTGCCAAGAGGCACAGCTAGCATTACTTGATGGGCTAATCTTGTTTTATTTAGGGTCCTAAGTGAAGTTATGACACAAACTCATCCTGCAGACTGCTTTGGTTCAGATAAAAGTGTATGAAAGTTTTTAGCAAATGGTTTCTTACTAATTAACTACCTGGACGGGAGCCCAGTCATGTATATCCGCTCAGACTGGCTCTACTCCTAAACATTACAGCCTGTAGAGCCTCGGCCAGGAGTTGAGTCAGTGTTATCGTTTCATTTACAGCATTTTGGTGGATGGACAGATCTGATGCTGTATTTTACACAGTACATGACAAGCAAAGAGTGTTATGTGCATTTTGAGTTTTTTTTTAATGAATTACTGTATGGTACTGCTGTATTGTATGGTGTTGTATAATCTACAGTGTCTACCTGGAAGAGTTCTCTGTCCATTACTGTTAGTGAGTTGTTGTGCAGAGTCAGTCTTGTTAGGTTGGACATGTCTCTGAATAAACCAGCTGGTAAATTATCCAGGTAGTTATTAGAGAGGTCCAGCTCCTGAAATGCAGAAAAAATTACATTTTCACTTACATACACATTTGATATAAAGAGTGATATAAGGACTGTATAGAAGGAAATGGATAATTGAGAATGGACTTACAAGTTAACAGATAAATATGTTTTACTGTTCATTAGGCATCAAGAGTAAACTGACCCGATCCACTGTATCTGATGTGCTAAATAACAAATAGTAATTTTATTATTTACCAGAAGTAAACAGCAGCCAGAGGTTGTAACTGATGGAGTTGTATTTATCCAGTCTTCTTTTGCAATTGCAGCAACTATCCTTCATTTGTTTCTCTTATATTTAAAATACCAATTTGGCTGTGCTTTGCACACAATATGAAAATTGTGAGAACCCCTCCAAACCCTTGAAAATGTCAACTTTTCTAAACTTTCGAGACTGAGAGCAGAGGTTGTCTGCAGTTTGCTCAATATGAGGTTTACCATAAAGTATCACTTATTGCTATTGGGGGAAATTCAGTGTGCAAGGTCAGTGAAGAAACACTGCACAAGCCACTGTAAACAACAACAGAACAGCACATACAACACGTTCAAAACTTTCACTGCACCACTAATCAGACCTCCAGAGAGGAGAGGTTAGCGAAGGCAGAGGCTCCCAGCGAGGCAAGCTTGTTGTTGGCTAGCAGGAGGGAGTGACTCCCCGGAGGCAGGAGGTGAAGGGGAGGCAGGGACGAGAGACCCCGGCCCCCGCAGTCCACCAGGCCATCTGAGTAGCAGAGACAGGGAGGAGGGCAGGAGGAGGCTGCTGGCAGCAGCACTGCCAGGAGGCAGAGGACACAGAGGAAGACTTGAGGAGGAGAAAGAGAAGTAAGGAGAGGGAAGAAACATGATTATTTAGTTTTTCCAGCAAATTAGTACAGAAAGACTGCAGAGAAATAAGCAGATGCATAAAAAGGAATGAATTGAAAGATGGCTTCAAGTGGAATTTATGGTCAGAAATTAAGCAGAAGAATCACGTTCTTATTTGCGCAGTTGAACACATGGTCATCTGAGCTGTCTATGAAATTGTCTGTTTATCGGCCATTTGATAAATTTATTGCAGTAGATTTTCTCAGGAGCAGAAAGACTACATGAGGGAGGAAACAGCAGCTTAGGCCTGAAGAAATACCTTCCTATGCCAGAGGCGGTTTTCATATGTTATTTAAATGATGGAAAAACTTGGGAAATTTCCATTTTCACCATTTTGTGCCACAGAATGGAGGTTTACATGGATATTTTAACTTCGAGAAACCACACAGAGGTCTGATTCTGTGATTCTTTGTGTGGTCAAAAATGATCTTTCTTTTTTTTCTTGGCTTATACATCCAGGAAAAGATTAGTCATATTGTCTCTAAAAGATCACTGCACAACCAAAACGTGGTCAGACTAGTTACATTAATTGTTTGTGTTTGTGTGTGTCCAACCTATTCTGGCTAGTATTTCCATGGCAGCAGTCTGATTCTGCAAAGTCAGCTACCACCTTTTTGTTTGTTTGTTTTTTCAAAAAAACAAAACAAAACAAAACTTGTGTATTTTGTTTTTATGAGTGAGTGTGTCTGGCTTTGTCCTTTGTTTTGTCGTTCTGTGTGTGTGTGTTTGTGCGCGTCTCACAGCAGTATGAGTGACACTCATGAGGGAAATCCCCTCTGTTTTATTTTACTATCAGCTCATTGGTTTCTGGCAGACTACAGCCATTTCATCATTTCCACTCATTATCTCTCTTTCTTTGTTTTACTCTTTCATTCTGCTTCAAGTTTTTGTGGCCGCCTGTGCTTTCCTGCTTTTATATAACAGTTTTTCTTTCATTTTTTCTGTCTTTTATTTGCATCCATCAATTCAGGCCATTTCATTTATTCCTTTTCATACTTTCATACATTTGTTTCTCTGCCTGCCTATCTTTGCATGCGTTTGTCCCTCTCTCTCTCTCTCCACTCTGTAATTTTCTGTCTCCCACTTGAGTCGCTTTATCTTTCTCATTCTCTTTCTTAGCACTGCTCTGTATTCCCTCAGTGTCTTGTTACAGTGGCTGACTTTGTTTCCATCTAGCTTATCAACACGACTTTATCTGTGTGTGTGTGTGTGTGTGTGTGTGTGTGTGTGTGTGTGTGTGTGTGTGTGTGTGTGGTTATAGTCTATGCTTGTGCATCTGTGTGTGTGTGTGTGTTGTAAGCACCAACAAAGCGTGATATTAAGAAAACTACTCTGTCTAAACTCCAGACACAGACACAGCACTTTTTACTTCCTGACAAGACTCTTTGCTTCACCAGCAGATTTCATCTCTTGCATCATCTGCATATTATTAGCATATATTTTGCAGCGTGCCATTTCCTTTTGTCACACTATGTCTCACACGCTCCCTGTTGTTGTATTTTCTCTCTTCGTTGGTCCATCTGTTTTTCTCTAAATTTATTTTCTTCCTCGTTTTCTCTCTCCTTCCTCTCAATCGCATTAATTCCCTTTCACCACACATATTGGCTGTCTGGCACCAAGTGTGATGAAACTAAGTGAAACAGCCCTTTACTGCCCAGTCCACGTTGTGGTATGTTTAAAAAAAATATATATAACGCGATGAATATCTTAAGGTGTGAGTGATTGCGTAATGAAAGTCATATCATTCTTCTAAAGTAACTTGACTTGCCTCGGGGCCTCTGTATCTCATCACTGATAAAATATGAAGTTTGAAATGGTGCAGTGAGGAGGAATGTTGAGAGGATGCTTTATATTTCCCATTAAAATCATGTTTAATTTCCTTTTAACTGGTCATAAATAGACTTGCAGTGAGAACAGAATGTAGGAATTTGCAGTTTCACCACTTTATAGACAGTGAACTTAAGTCTAATTAATGACAAATGATGAATAATGCATTCATAATGGAAAGAAGGGCTGAATGATTTGAGGTGGTTTTGAAGTGTTTATTAGGAACTTATATTCTCTCTACAGAAAATTATCAGCAATTTCTATTGAAGATTTTAACCAGTTTAACTCACATTTAATTAATTCTTAAATTAGTGGCATACAATTCATGCTAGCTACGTGTGTCCCTAGGCGATGTTATTGAAGCAGGCAAAAACAATGGTTGCCAAATGATTTATCAACTCTTTAACCTCAAAACATTGTTGAATGAATATAGTCTGACATTTTAGGAAATATGAAGCTACCCAGCAGCTGGTTAGCATAGCTCGACATAAAGTCTGGGCGCTAGGAGGAGCAGCGAGCATGTCAGCGGTGAGCTTGGCCACGGAATAGTCTGGCACATAACCCCCTTAACACCACAGTATGTTGTTTAAGCACTTTGGTTTTTGTACAAATTAAACAAACAAGATAAAACCTGGTGGGTTTTATCTGTGCTGTTGTTTTTTGGTTCTTTGGACAGAGTCAGGCTAGCTGTCTCTCTATCTGTGTATAAGGTAAGCTAACTAGCTGTTCAACGTAGCCTCCTATTTATCATACAGACATGAGAGGGGTATCAATCTTCTCATCTAACTCTCGCAAAGAAAGTGAATAAGCTTACAGTAGTTTAATTTAATCTGATTTTAAAGAGATTTTTGGATGCATCTCAACTCCCCAGGGTAATAATGTGTATCCTTCTTAACACCCAAAAAAAACTTATGAGTGAAGAATTAATATTAAGAGATAAATTTGATTAAACGTGTCTCACTCGTCCTTTCAAGCTTCAGTGGGCATTAATTGTATTAAAGTACATAGCACTTTTGCAAAACCTCTGGAAACTATGTTGTATAGTCCCGAGAATACACACAGACGACAGTCAAAAAATAGCATCTCAGACAGTTTTTACCTGCCAGATACAACATGACCTCCCTCAAACAGGACAGTGCCTCATTTTGCATTCTGAACTAAAAATATTAAGGAAGTAAAGACTGTGGCCTGGAGAAGAGATCGACGTGTCTCCTGCTCCTGTATCTCTCTGCTCCATTCTATAGTATAATCCTAATCTCTGCACTTTATAAATAGAAGAAAGGAGAGATTTTGAAGTATCCTGAAGCGTCCTGTGCCATCTCACTTTGTAGTGTAGCGGGATGTAGTGTGTCTTTTGCTGGAGCAGCTCAGTCGGAATCTAGAAGGATTCTGTTGCACAGTGGCTGTGAATTTCCCATAACAGGTTTGAAAAGGTGTAGTAGTGCAGGAGATTTGTGAGGACAATGGCTCAGAGGTAGAAGCACTGTTATACAACTGAGAGAGAGAGTGAAAGAGAGCCAGAGCATATATTTTGCTGCTTCTCCATCAAATCATGTGAAAGTTGAAATTGCGGTCATCTTTGTGCACCATTCATCTGTCACAGCCTGTGATAGGGGCTTTATTTTGCAAAGGTATTCTTCTACTCCCCATACTCTGCCTTTCATTTCTGTTCACCACAACCCCCCTCTCCTCTCATCTCTCGTCCCCTTCTCTTACTGTACACTATAACTACCCCCTCAGTGCTGAAGCCTATCTTCCAACATTTATGAGTGATTTTAGCCGCTCTCATGGAGGAGGTGGTTGTTGTTTTGGCTTATTTTAGCTGCTCCAAATCCTCTCTGCTGTAGCACTTCACACAGCCAAACCAGAAGGAAAAAAATTCAGCCACAGTCCGAAGAAGAAAGGGAGGCTGAGTCCAAATAAGTTTAAGTGGCTCTTTGCAGTTTAATTCAGTCCAAACAGACTTCAGACTGAATCTTTCATAAGAATCCCCGAACACATGCTGTAAAAGTGCTGACATTTTTGGCAAATGTATGCCGGCAATGGAAATCAAACTAAGACAAGGCATTAAAATGTAACATGATGTTCCTGTTTGATTGAAGCAAGACTTCAGAGGCAATTCTGAGAGCAATGATGCCCATAAGGCTCCCACCACCCTCATCTAGTTGTCAGAAGTGACAATTTTTAAAAGATTTACCGCCCAAGCAGTTTAGGAATGACCAATATTAATATCGGTTGACTTAGAAATAATAGAATCAATAAAAATTTTCCTGTCTTTGCTCATATTTCAGCTTTTTTTTTGTTACTTTCAAATGACACATTAATCATAGATTATCTTTGCATTTGGATAATTACCTGTTAGTGTACTTTTTCATGCTAATTTGTATTTGAGTGTGTGAGTGTCTTGCAGTTTTTGTAACTACTGTAAGTTTTTGACCTCACAAAATCTAAACTAAACTAAACTGACTCTGGTGTCATATGACTTATTTTGTCCTGTAAAGGTGGTGATGTTTGACAGCGTCTCCTAGACAACGAGGCTTAACAAGTCTGTGGCCTCAGCTGTCTGTACGTTTATATCCAGGGGCCCCTGGGTGACACTGGACCCGGCTATGATGTCATCACCACATGCACTTCTGTTACTGAGCCCAGTTGCATGTTACCAGGGGCCAAGCTGTTTTCCATGCAATCGACACACTCGCTGCTATCGTATTACGAGAGCGACCAGCTGTCCTCTATGCGAGACACTCACTCGTCTGTATTTCTTAACTCTTTAATACTTGACATGGTCCTCTGTGCAGGAGTCTGACCCAAATCTATCGAGTTTAGATTTGACCCCTGTGACTTCCAACACCAGATCCAGGACCTGGTGCAACATTGCAGTATGCCTTAACGACCCCTAAATGTCCTCATTGGGAAATATTTTACATAATTGTAAAATAAATTATTCCTCAAAGAAATTATTTTCAGATTCATTAATAATACGACAATATTTCTGGCAACCCAAATCAACAGTCAAGATACTTCAACGAGTCAACTTATGTTTTTGCTTATTTTAGGGGTAGCATAATCCAAAATGATGTGAATACAATAAAGCAAGATTTTATAAAAAGAAAAAGAAAAGAAAAGACCAGCGTGTATCAATTGTGTGCCCTCAAAGGCTTCACCTGTTTGTGAAACAGAGACAGCTATGCGTAGAGAGAAGTATCTTAAAATGTATAATTTGTCATATGATGCTTTATTTCCCATCTCAACTCACTGTGTAGCCTGTTCTGTTACAGCAACGGTGTTTCTGTAATTTGTCAGAGGTCGTTACAATGCATGATCTCCACTGTAACCCGAGACCTCATTTAGTCAGCAGATGGAAAATAGCCAGCCACCCATCCAGCGTGTGTGTGTGTGTGTGCTCACCTTGAATGTTTGTGTGTATTTGAATCTCTATATACACTATAACGTCTTACTATATGCAAGACTTTTTTTTCCTGTTAAAGGCTCAGTATAAGAGGCATAAAAGAATACACATAATATCAAGGTCCCAGCAGTGCCACTGCATTATTTCAACAATGACAAGGTAATGCTGCATTACCGTGGCAACCAGGTGCTGTAGACGACATTTAAAATAAAAGAGGAGACGTCGGGAGAGAAGTTTGTGGTTCACATCAAATCTCATCGTTTAACCCACATTATCTCTTTTCTCTTGGGCAGACAGCCTTTCTGCCTGACTCTCAGTCACAACCGTGTACAATCGCTTGCTCACACACAGGAAGTTGTGGTCACACACACACAAACTGAAACACACATACAGCAGTTGAGGATAAGGAGGAGCAGAATTGGAGGGGTTTAGGCTGTACTCCTGCTGACAGTGTGATGATGAGATCAGAGATTGTAGTCCAAAATGGGTTTTTTTTATACTTTCTTATCCCCTGTGGTATTACTTCCAATATTTATTTCTGTCTTTCTCCTTTCTCTGTTTACTCTTGTCCCTCTTTCATCCTCCACTTCTCTCCCACCTACTCTCTCTCTCTGTCTCCCTTTTCCATTTCTCCCCTGATGAATTCTGCTTCGATAACACAAAATCATTATTTTGACTTGGAGGGGTTTATGGGTAATGTGTAGGCTGATATGCCTCTGTAATTCGCATTATCTGTATCAATTTGTGGTGACACACACTCACATATACACACAAAAGCATGGCCCATTGGGAAAGTACGACATGCGATGACATTGTTATGGCGATAGTGTCTATTAATTAGCGAGAGTGACGGGTAAGACAGAGACAGGGAGTGATAAAGGGATAAGGAACAAAGGGGAAACAAGTTATGGCAAACAAACTAAAGCATAATTTGAGGCCAGTTCCAGCAAGTCCACTATTACGGTTATATATTTTACTGTGACACTATCTCTTTGTTGGATGTAGTATTGCTTTCTACTGATCACTCAACTGAGTCTCAGTCCAAGGCTGAATACAGGACACTTGGCTTTTGATGCTATAGCCGCATCAGTGTGACTAGAATAAAATAGATTCTTCCTTGGATGTGTGACAGGTCGTAATGTATTCCCACTCATTCCTCAGAGGGACGGATGGACAGATGGCATTGATGCAGAGCACACACACACACACACACACACATGGTAAACCACATTTTTTATATAGATAGCTATAGATAGAGTTTAAGTAGTAGCTCTTATCCTAATATTAGACTTGCTTGTACAGTGCTTGAGATCTCTTATCTTTCTAATTGATGCCCTTTTCAGAAGGTGGTGACAAATTGAGCACATTTCAAATGTCTATATTATCCAGGATCATTATCAGCCTTTTTATATGATTACTTGATGAGTGAAGCACTATTTTCTTCTTTGCAATGGGCCTTGCTGTGATCATCATAGCTTAACAGCCTCATATTGGAGCCATACTGGACTTGCTTTGAGTGTAATACAGTATCATTGTCATTCGGCAAGTGCTGAACTGGAGTGGTGCTGTTTGTGGTGCAGGATTATCCACATTTATCCCTGCCAATGTCCTTTGAAATTGGGCCAGTGTCATGTATTTGTGTGTTTCATCTGGCACGGTTCTTTTGTACCTGCACCAAACTAAACTGCGGTCAAAAGAAAAGGGAAAGTAAACCTGGTGTACTGTGCTTGCAGGCATGTGTGTGTAGGTTTCTGCATGCACCGCGTACTGCTGGAGCTAGTTCAAGGTCACCTCAGCGGTAGAAATCTTCTTATACCGACGTGACACTGGTCATCAAGCTGACGTAAAGTCGCCACAACAACAAACTATACTTTAATTCCTTGATCACAAGCCACTAAGGAGGTCAGAGGTCAAAACCTCACTGCCCTGACAGTCTGTGTTCTGAGAAAAATCAATACTGTAAACCACTGTAGGAAAAAGGAAAAGGCTAAAATTCCAAATGTTCAAATTGTCCCTTAATAGAGAAACCTTGTTGTTTAAAAGTCTTTTGGAATTATTAATTTTTTGTACCTGTGAACCTACTTCTCTCACTATCAAGTACATTAAAATAGCTACTGATTACATACTTGAACAAGCTGTCATTTGAGTATTTATTCAACTCCAATTTTCATATAACAGCATGTGAAGGGCTCCACTCCAAACCTAATGCCACACAATAGACACACACGTGCGCACACACATGCACACAGTACCACAGTGTAGATATACTCTGCTACAATTAAAAGTAATGCATTTAAAATGTTACTTTTATTTACAAAAATATTAGCATTAAAAATATACTCAAAGTACCTAACAGTGCTCAGAATGGCATATTTGGGAAGAATTTATATTACATTTTTGGATTATAATTATTGATGCATTAATGTGTTCCCCTCTGGGATAAATAAAATTGTATCTTAATCTTTAATATTCCATTTATTGATTATATTTTGCAGTAATAAACTAAATCTACAAAGTAACTACTTTCCACCACTGCACTGCTGTGGCTGCATTCCAAACTCATCGTCCCAGCAGGGTTGAGAAGTGCCACCGGCTGCTAACCACCCAGTGATGAGTTTGGTTTGTCGGTACATTCTCACAGCTGAACATCTTTGAACAGTTAAACAGAATGTATCCAGTCAATTTAGCAGCCTGATAGCTGCTGCAGGCGGACAAGAGACTAGTTTTGACTGTTACATCCAGTTTCGCCTCACTACTCCCTTAGTCTCTGCTCAGTATTACAGCTATACCCTGAGCATAATGCTACACTCAAAGTCGCTGTATTATGGCTCTGTTCCAAGCCAAATGTTTTAACCCCATTCAGTGTCTTAGCACTCCATTTAAAGCCAAATCCTTTCGTCCTCTCTCTCTGTCACTTTCTCTGCCACTCTTTTGATTAGAAGCTATGTGGCCAGTTAATCTGTCGGCTTTGTTTGGGACTGCCACAAGGTGCATACACACACACACACACACACACAGTACGATCGGATAAGCCACAGTGTGTGTTTATGTGTGTGCGTGAATAGGAATGAACTTGTGCCTGCTTTTGTGCTAATGTGTGTGTATGTGTTGCGTCAGATGAGACAGTCTGCTGGGATCGTGGAGGCCAGGAGGCACCATATGGTCTCTGTGTCGCTCATAGACCTCTCTGTTCTCCTCTATCGCCTATCCTCCTTCGTCTTTTCTTTTCCTCGCTGACTTTTCTCTTTCACCACACCTCTTTGATCCTGCATCTCTCTTCCTCCTCTTTTCCACCTCCCACTGTTTCCATCTCTTTTTGTCGTTTCCTTTGTCTCTCTTCTGTCACTCATATTTTATATTCTCCTCCTCTAGTTTGTACTTTTTTTAAGCTTGTATTGACGTTTTCTGGGGTGTTCACTTTTAAGCTCGTTTAACCCTGTCATCTTTTTTTTTCAGTGTCTGATTTTCTGGTACTACTTTGAATAATTCACCCTTTAGGCTTTGTAAGTCTTAACTAATGGTTTAATGGTTACTAATGCTCTATTGGTAAGTTATAAACCCTTATAAGAACTTTCTTGGTTGGTGTTTATCCTCCAGCTGGACACTTGTCTTTATAACTATTTAATTCACCAGGAAGACCATCTGGACCAATTACTTTCTGGAAAATCCTAAAGAGAATCAAATCAACAAATTATTAACATGTTTATCTCCAGACGTGATGGCTTATAGGAAAAACCGAAAGCCACGAGTATTCCATTACCAATGTTACAGCTCAATAATTTCATAACTGAAAGGATAAACACCATCCAGAGGAGATTTTCACAACCTGGCAAGCCAAACTTTGTTAGTATTTATGGCTTCGAACTGAACTCTAGCATTTGTAAACCATTGGTCACCCTTTTATACAGGGTGACTCATGGTTCTGATTTTTTTTAGATCTGTATTTTTATTCCATTTCTCTCCTTTTGTGTTTTGGAATTTACATCAGTAAAGGAAACCTGCGACAAATTGAGAATATTTCCTGGGCATTTTTCATGCTTATAAAAACATCTAACAATTGTAAAACATAAATTCCGGTGTTTTTAGGGAGAAATAAACTATGCAATTGAAATGCAAGTTAAATACTTTCAGCCATGATGGCTTAAAATTGGGTTTAAACACTCGAAAACACCTAGAAAGCATCGTCCACAACCTTTCAGAAATGTCACATCACTTTCTGTCTCATGTAGGTTACAGGTTAGTGATTAGTTAAAATAAGTCAGACGCTCGCTGACACTGAAGAATACTAACACTTCTTGAAAGACTTTTTCTTGTTGATCTGTTTTCCCTGAGATATATGGTGCTCTCGCCCTGCTGATGAAAGCACGCCTTGGATTTTTCAAAAGTTTGCACTGATAGATATTGGATGGAAAAGCACCTATTGTGTCCTCACTGTCCGACAAATTCAATCTCTAAATGAATTTCATCAACATTGAAAGAAAACACATGCTTGATGATTTGAACTGTGTCATCTAGTCTGACATATTTGTTAGCTCTGTTTTTATGGGCCCGCCCCTTTATTATATGCATCTTCCAGTGCCTCGGTATGTGTGCGAGGATGGCAGCGTGTGGGGATCTTAAAGAGTAATAGCAGAGATCAGAGAACTTCCAAGCTTTGAAAGAAGAAAAATAAAGAAAAAAACAAAGTAGACAGGCAGAGAAAACACCTGTTTTAATAAATGCTTGGTAATTTTGAATTTTGAAAGAATATTGAATTGAGAGACAGAGACCGCTTTGGCAATATTTTGTTACATTCATGCCAAGAACGTAATTGCATGGAAGAGAAACAGAGACTGAAGGGAGAACATTTTTGATGACTGAGGGAGAATATTTTTGATTTATATTCCTTTAGCAATAATTTTAATGCAATATTTATGACGATAAAGCTAAATTAACTACACTGTAAGAGGGAAACTGAGACTGATAATGCGGTTATATTGATCTGAATTTAATACAGAGATAAATGGAAGGATGAAGAAAAGGTAGAGGACAGGTGAAGAGACAAATGGAAAGGTATGAGGTGGTGGGATTGAGACGGGGGCTCCCAGAGAAAGGTATATCTATCGACACAGAGGTGCTGTGTGGGTGTGTGGAGGTTCTGACAGATAGTGTTGCCCTGTTATTTAGTGTCCCTTGTGTTTCACTGCAGTTTGTGGGGGCGTTGTTGCCAGACACCTCTGGAAAAATAACACCTCTCCAACAGGAAGATCCCCGTTTTTGTGCTGCCTTGTTTTGTGAAGTTTCATTTATTTCCTGCAGCGGAATGCAGCATGTGCTCATGCGTGCAGGCTTGTGTCATATTAGATGTATAACAAGAGAAAGAATGCAGAAAATAGCTTTCATGTTTGCCTATTAACTGAAGAAGTGTCTGGAATCTCTCGACGAGCCGGATCCATCCACAACAAACACGCACACATGCACGCAGCTGTGTTATCTGTTGCTATGCCACCCGACCTCTGATGGATTTTTGTTTTGACAGAGTGTACCCGTGGTATAAGGTGTGGAAAGAGAGAAAGATTATGGGCTAAGAGAGACGTGGACAGTAAGTAAGAGGAATAGGGAAGAAGAGAGACAGGTGAAAAAGGGGAAGAAAATGGACGTGAGAGATGTGAAGACCCAGAGGGAGAATAATTGGTGGGAGAAAGAACAAAAAAGAAAGGACAGGAGGAGGGAAAGGAAAGGGGGGCAAAGAATGGATGGGAAAGAAAAGAAAGGAAAGGCAGACAAATAACCTGCAGCTCTCTTCCCATCATTCCCTCGCCACACTTTTGTTTCTACAGACTGCGGGCTGTATTAATACATACAGTGGCATTTCACTGGAGGACTTGGCACGTGGCCACTGCATGCTCAGTGCCCTCATCCTTTGTGTGTGTGTGTGTGTGTGTGGGCATGCTAACATTAGCAGCTGTCAAAACAGACAGTGTTCATCCTTTCATGTGTAGTTAGTAGGGGTGCAATAGATGGGAAGATAGAGCAGAGTTGAGTAGGGGCAGAGCAGTATTTTTCTCCTCTTCTTGACAGTTTTTCTCATCTCGCTCATCTTTTCGGTCTGCTTTTTCGCTTTGGTCGACTCACCGGGTCTGGCCAGGTGACGGGCGGTAGAGCTGGGCGGGGGCAGGCCAATGCCCCCAGGGGGGAGGGTGTGTGGGGGCATGACACAGAGATCTTCAGCCTTCCTCTGTTGGAGGGGCGGGGCTTATGGGGACCGTCAAGCCGCCATGCCTGCAGCCTCCACTAGGGTGGCGACTGCGAAAAAAAGCTGCATCAAAGCACCTGAGGAGGGAGAGAAAAAAGACGAGTGAGACGCAAAGATAGATAAGATATAAAAAGCATGAATGAGAAAGAGCTTTTTTTTTTCTTATTAACACCTTCAGACATTTACAAATTCCAATTTTCAGGCATGCACACACACACACCCTTGTACGCCAGCAGCAATGGCTAAACCAGCAGGATGCTGTGTGTGTGTGTGTGAGAGAGAAGGTTTCCTACATACATCAGAACTGTATATCTGCGTCCGAGTGTGTTTGCACCTATGCTCACTCGTGTGCGTACTGTATGTGTGTGTATGTGCACAAGCATCACTGGTACTGCCCCCTGGTATTTCATATGCATAAATAATAGATCTGTGTCTTTGGCAGTTCACACAATCAGTTTGCCTTTCTCACAGACAGACCCCCTACCGCTACTGTCTGGCACAGAGACTGACACTAAGAGGGAGACAAAGCGAGAATGACACGGGGTGAGAGAGAGGAGGAAGAGAGAGAAGGATAAAGAACTGAGAAATACTGAGACATATGGAGGGAACGAAAACAGATCATAGAGTGAAAAGAATTAATGGGAAGGATAGTGGAAAGAGACATTCATGCCAAATGACCCTTGAGCAAGGCAGCAATGGGTAGGAGGTGCTGCTGACACATTGTGGACACATCATCGAATAAGTAAATGTAACGCAGCTACAGTAAACCTAAACTAAATCTGGACAAACATGTCACTTTAAGAGTAATCATGTACTGAAATTCTAAGGTTTTTGGGGGATGATGGTAAATTATGCCGGTGTTTTTGCTTGTGGGTCAGAAGCTCTGATGAAATTTTACATTTTTATTGAGTTTTAAGCAACGTTTTAAGTTTTAAACACTCCAGTATGTACTTTGAGATCCTCGGGTCTTTTGTCTGTTCCAGAGGCCCGGCTGAAAACGAAAAGGATAGAGGGCATTTGCAATCAGGGCCCGAGGCTCTGGAACAATCTGGCCAAGGAGATCAGGTCAACTGAGTCGGTGATCTCTTTGAAGTCCCCTCTCAAAACATGCTTTTACCGGAGAGCCTTTTCTGATTTTATTTGAGTTTTAATTCTCGTTTTGTGTTGTGTTTTTGATTTTACGATTGTTCATTTATTTTGCTGCCTTTGTGAAGCACTTTGTAACATTGATTTTGAAAAGTGCTCTATAAATATAAAGAAGTAAGTCTTATTACTGTTGTAACATAATAAAGTCAGTTATGACATTGATTTTTTATTTTTTTTATTTTGTTGGTCAGTCAAGTCTGTTAGTTTCCGTGGGATCAGATGGAGACAAGTTAAAAGAATGCCCTGCTTCAATTACAGCAGTGTAATGAAACATATCCCACATGCTGAGAGTCTTCTTGTCACTGTTGAGTCATTACAGTGAAAATAGGTTTTTACAAATAGGAAATTACCACTGGAGAAAGCTCCTTAGACCCTCAATACCACATGACTGATGCATGCCGCTGGCTAGCACCTCCTGGGCCAATCAGTGCAATTTTGAAAATGCTGGAGTGTCTGCTATGAGATGCGACTATCCCCCCCCCCCCCCCAAGTATCATCAAAACCCAATCAGCAGTGTGTGAAATATCGCACTAATCAGATTAGGCTGTTTGTGGGGAAAACTCAGAAACACAAGCAAGCTTTTTCCTTCATGGCTCATTTTGCCATGAAGTTGAATGGAGGTGAATTTGCATTTGTGTGTGCGTGTGTTTGCACTCATGTGCAGTGATTATGTAAATTAGCACCTGTTGCAAAAATTATATCAGGGTAGTAGGAGGGTAAAGTGGATGCGTGGAAAGAAAGAGGAAAACATGATAGATGGATACAGATGAAGATAGACAACTTCCAGTGCATGTTGTCGTGCAGACAGTAACTGCAGTCACTTCCAAAAGTAGCACTCATTAATCTGTTCAGAGTGTCAGCACGTTACTTACAGCTGGTTATATATGAGTTAGTGGAAACTGGAGGAGAGGGCAGGAGAGGAGGAGGAGAAGAACGTGGGGGGAGCAATAGATGATAGAGACAGTGACGAAAGGATTAAATGAAAACATGGCAAGGCAGTAAACCCCAGAAGGGAAGGAGAGTAAAAATAAGTGTATTTGTATTATCAATATCACTATTAGTACCTGCCAGACACTGAACAAAACACTTGTCTAATCTATCAGCTCTCTTCCTATACCCTCTGCATAGTGTGCACTTCCTCTATCTTCCTATCTTTTCCCATTCTTTATGACCTTCGCCTTTCAATATCCACCTTTCCTATCTCATCTCTCCTTCCCGTTATTCTCGTTCTGCGTCTCCTCCTCTGTCGCGTTTTCGCTCCATGACAGAGGAACACAGGCATGTGCCGAGGATATTAGCCAGATTGATTTCCTGCTTGTGATTAAAGTCACATTAGCCAGGCTCTAATGGGAAATTTCAGTTGTTCTTTTTAAATTAACACGCAAGCTTCATTTGAAAAAAAAAAAAAACAGAAGATGAGAAATGCAAGGAATTTGGGAAGATTGCTCTCTCTGCTTCAAATGTATTATCTATTATGGTTTATTTATTATTAATGACTTACAGTATTTCAAGTTTTTGCATTCTTCACACTTTGTGATGACGGCAATTTCTCCTTTGTCATAGTTGTTAATTAAATTAAATATTGCTGCAGCACTTTCAAGCTGTGCGAGATCAGTCTTTAATTCCTGTTTTGGCTTTGGGACCCTACATGTTACCTCATTTGCAATGTGGAGCATTTATCAAGTGATTCATGGCTTTGTGTGTGTTTATTTTTGATTTATTTTGGGGGAGCGAAGCTGTTTGGCTGTTTCTTTACAAGCAGAACGTAAAATCGCTGAGTCATTCTAAATGCCTGCATTGATACAAAATGCAGAAAACCTGTTTGTTTTTTTGTAAGCCTCCCTTTTCTTTAAGCCTCATTGTCGACTGCTTACTTCTCTATTGCTTTTATACACGAATGGGAGTGGATAAAAAAGAGAAAGGAGGAAATGACACTTGAGCAATTAAAAAATGTAAAGAAAAATCTGTCATTCATTAATACACATGGTAAAATGTGCCAAAGTCTTTATCTTGTGCGCATGTGTGCTGGAATTGCCCTTCAAATGAAGTATTGCAGGTGTAGCAGAAGGTCACCCCTGCGGTCACAGGTCACTGTTCACCCATCAGTTCCCATCATGTTAAATGGGTGTCATGCTATTTTCAGAAAGCCTTTTTTTTACCGATTTGCCCCGGACACTGGAGCAGCCAAAATCCACACATACACACCGCACACGTGTTAATACTTGGGTGCCAAAGACGCCTGCATGCATGCAGGGGAATCAAGTAACACCTCCTCTTCTCCTCTTCCCATTCTATTTTTTCATTCTGTTTATTCCACTAACTGCTTCCTGTCCGCACTTAAGCCGGATTTATACTCGGCGGGCTCACAAATTTAACCACTCTCCCTGGGGGACTCGGATAACAAGTGGAGACCACCAGCTGTGCTTGGTTAGCTTGGGCCGCTCGTGTTTCCTCCCACATTGTTTATGATGCAGGTAGAGATTTAATGTTCTTATTTTTATTCACTCTTGACAAATGTTTATTTTGTGATCTAGCAAATCTATTACAAACATCCCCAGCAAGATCGACGCTCTGTCGCAAAGTGAATAAAATCATGTGGATTACTGTTGCTGTTTGTTAATTGTTGTAATCTATAGTACTCAGAAAAATGTCTTTTTCCAGTTCAAACTTTCCTGTCAGTCTCATCTACCCATGACAAAGAGAAAGAAAGAATGTAAACAAGACAACTTACGGTATATAACGGATGTACAACAGCTGTAAAATGTATACAGTCATTCAGTGTTGTGTTGGTGCTGCAACAAGCAATAGGTTGAATCACAAATGCTTCCTACATCCAAGGCATCGACTACAGAACAACCAAAACACAGTGACAGAGAGGCTTAAATCCTGCTGTCCTTGGCACAGGAATGTGTGTGTGTGTGTTCTTGTGTGTGCGTGTGTATGAACTTGCGTATATGTGCACATCTTTGCCCAATTTGCCCGCTTGAGCCCGTTTTTATTTCATCAGTCTTGTTACATACTTGACTTGACTAAGTTTTTAATCAATATGGGTTGAATTTTGCCCAATTTGCCACCAAATTGAAATCCAACTGCACGAAAGAGCATGTCTATCCATGTGTGAAGGAAGGTGTGTGTGCGTGTGTGTGTGTGTATGTGTGTGTGTGTGTGTGTGTTTGCAACAGTATGTTTGAATGTGAGTGTGAGGTTGCTGAATGCTGAGTGACATCACAGCTCTACCTTTTGCCCCCTCTGTACACACACACACACACACACACACACACACACACACACCATATCATTTAGCAGTTGGCTGGTGTTTGATTTAAGCTTTGTTTAAGGTCATAGATGCCGATTTATGTTTTTGCCCGTGGGTGCCAACATCAAGCAAATACCACCAGTGATGACTATCACAAAATGACTTTTATTGTGCGAGGCCTAATTAACTAATCTGTGGTGCTATCGCAGCTGCTGCTGCAGGTTCCTCCGTGGCTCCTGCTGTCTGTGTTGATGGCGCTGCTGCTACTAAAAGGATCATTCTTGGTGGAGGACTCACTTTTACTGTGTTTACATGGAGCAGCTCTTGGGTTCTTAATCACAAATTTGTCCATTCTCACTGGCCCACCATGTTATTTCAAATACAGTGTATCTAGCTACGGAAACGTTGGTTTAGCTGACTCTAAAAATTATTTTACATTGGTAGTTTTACGTGACTACGGCTCTTTTACGTACACACGCACAGAACTGTTACCATTGTAATTGGATAATGCGATTCACAGTTAAGATGTACACCAATAATAGTTATAGTAGAATAAACAGATTCATTTTCAAAG
>JBBPCS010000330.1:5945907-5960286 GCA_037974645.1 Hollardia meadi
TGTGTGTGTGTGTGTGTGTGTGTGTGTGTGTGTGTGTGTGTGTGTGTGGAACAGATGCAGGCTTCTAACAAAGGCAGAAAGAGGCAGCCTAGAGCTCCCCTAAATTAATTTTTAATGACTTTCTTACATAGGAGAGGGGAGAGATTTGGGCAACACAACCAGTTAAACACACACACACACACACACACACAAAAGCACATGCCAATAGCTTGACAAATGGAGCCACACACTGTATGTGCTGACAGGCACATGGTGCAAAAATATGTACAGATATATAGTTACACATCCATATAGGTATGCAGACGCGTACTGTACATAAACACACACGCTCACACGTTGTAAGAGTGTGCATGTGTCCAAAAACACACATGTTTAGTTCAGCCATATGCATACATGTAAGGCTGACAACATGCTAACGTGATAGAGATGGTCAATTCTACCTTCAGTGGGAATAGGATTTAATAGGATTGGCATTTTAATTGTATACCATGTTATCATGCATCTTTTAAAGTATTATTGTGTTTCATTTGTAAATGTCCATTCAGGTTTGAGATTCCATGTTTGTTTATTAACATCAAATATATCACCCAGACACTGCCGGAAATGATTTGATGTGCAGTTTTGCAAGAGTTGTCAGACTGGTCTCAGGTGTTAGCCATGTATTTAGTAGTTAAACTGGCACTAATCATAGAGCTAGTGATAATTATTGTTTTCTCCAGGTTTATGTTTGAGTGCATCTTTACTCAAAGGACATTTAGACAATTTCCCATTAATCGGTACCTAATGTAGAGAGGCACAAGAGCCTTGAGTACATCAGGGTGGAGTGCCTCACACCCACTGCATTGTCGTATAATCACAGTGCAGCTCTTGCAAGTCAATCATTTTTATATGGCACCTATTTAAAACAAGGTTCGGGTGTATAGAGTGTTTTACAGCAGGTGAAAAAAAATTTGGGAAGTATAGAACCTATCAAGGGTTTTAAATTGATTAAAATGACATAAGACAGTGAGGGTCAGAGAAACATGCAAGTAAGACTAGAAGAAGAAGTAAGACAAGACAGAAGTTAAACAAGATAATATAACAAAACATTCCTGCTGTGTGCCACATTAGGTTTATAACAAGTAATTGTAGTTTTCTTTGAGTTAAATTAGTTTTTCTATGAAGTTAATTGTACTGTAAAGAAAGTATAGGTATTATAGAAGCACACGCAGTAGCACATGATATGCAGTAAGAGTTGTGTGGTGACCATACAAGTCCATTACCAAATACCTGGATATAATACATTTCATGAGCATCTTGCATATAGGGAACTTTTTGAGATTCCAGATATTTTAACTTTTAAACTTATGGCAGAAGTGGCTGATAAAATATATCATTTTTGTTCTGTCAGCCAGGCAGAGCTAAATAAAAACATTAATGAACATGCTTTGGCTTGGGAGCAGGTAGTGGCCGAAACTTTTCGAGGTGAGCTCCTCTCACTGGAATACATGAGCTGCCATGTTTGAATTCCTCATGCAATTCTAATACACATATGGGTGGTACATCTGGTATATTTGCATTAGCCACGCTAACCTGCTAGGCTAGATCTAAACATATTATGCATAAAGAGGTTTGATAAACGCAAGCAAAGAGTTACCATAAGACATGTGTTTAGACCAGTACCCAATAGTGGTCCCTCATATCATGTTATCATGTGTTTAGACCAAATATTTTACTGTTTATGCCCTGCAGAGTGTGTTGTTATTTTTAAATATGAGAGAGAGAGTATTTCTCTAGTGCATTGTTTCTTTTAAGGTCATTTACGCTTGTGTTACTTGAATGGTAAACTGCTGCTTGACTGCATACTTCTTTTGTGCTTATATAAATACCTAAAAAATCAAGGGATATTCCATGAATCATACGCCCGTACTTGTGTGAATACACCACTGATGCTCTTACTTTCTCCCTCTGTCCACCTCTGCCAGCTTTGCCCCGAAACCACAGCCCAAAAAAAATTCCAGTGAATGTGTACATTGTGTGTGTTGTGCTTATCCATAAAACAGTTTAAGGGCTGACATTTTCAGCATCCAGCTCCTCGCAGCATGCACCTTTGGCCCCATCAAATATTTGTTTGTGGGGTGAAAAAAAGGCATCACAGTCTACTTTGAGTGACATTTTACATCTTTAATTCCAGTCGTACAATAAGATGAGGAGCAGTTACGTTGAAATTAACTGTGTATGTGTGACAGCGAGGAGAAGAGCACTAACGCCACCAACAGACTTACCTTTTGACCAAGTATCTCAGACGGCAACAGCCTTATAGCTTTCTGCCACCAGCCGTCCCCCCAAATTATCCCAAAAATTTAAAAAAAAAAAAAAAAAAGGTCAAAAACCTCTCAAAGAACAAAATGGGAAAATAGTCACCCCTTCAGTTAAAGAAATCCATACATTCAAGATCCAAATGAGTAATGTAAGAATAATCCTTCTTTCTGTATAGAGACAATCCCCCAAGCTTCTTCTTCAACCCACCAATGAATTGTGAGAAAAAAGGAGGGATTGTAGATAAAAAATGAGGTGAAGAGAGGCTTAGAAACACAAGAGGAGGGAAGAGAGGATAAGGTCCGTAGAGGGGGAGAGGGATGGAGATAGTTAATCCTTTCCTTCGGATCTATTCCCTATATGAATGATACGTCCTGTTCGCTGGCTTGTGCACTGCCGTGTGTGTCTGAGAGGCGTGAGTGTGTGTGAAAAAGAGAGAGAGAGAGACGGGGTGTTTGTGTGTGTGTGTGTGTGTGTGTGCGAGAAAGAGAGACAACGGCGTTGGGTTGCTGGCGTCATGCGCTAGCCCTTCTGTGTGTCGCTATGTTTGTGATTCCTGCACTCAGCACGCGTCAGAGTGTGTGTGTGTGTTTATTCACATGTACACTTGAGGGCTGTCTTCCTGGTGTGTCTGTCTATGTGAGTGGTTGTGCCCCCACCTCCCCTTCCTCTTTTTTCCGTATGTTTGTGCAGTCGTGCATGTGGCAGGAGAATATGTGTGTGTGCGTGTATGTGTGTGCCTTGTCAAATATAGTAACATTAGTGTATGCTGCCTCTGTCTGCCTGCAGCTCTCCCACTGTGACAGAGAGAGGATGAGGGAGGTGGAATACAGAGAGTGATAATACGAAAGAGTGAAAGCCAAGAGAGATGGAGCGAAAAAAGAGGGAATAGGAGTAGGAGGGGAGGGGAGGACAATGAGAACGTAGAGAGGGAGGTGGTGAGAGAAATAGAAAAGAGGTTGGTTGAAAAGAGATAAAGGTGGGAGGAAAGAGGAGAAAGAGGGAGGCAGAGGACAGGTTGGTATGGAGGGAGATGGAAGGGGGGGAGAGAGAAAGAGAGATGTGAGAAAGGAAGCTATAGCAGTGGAGGGAGGGAGGGATCAGCTGATTTCAGTGAAGATGAGAATCTCCCTCTGCCACATGGGCTTTTCTCCTCCCTCTTTTTTTTCTTCCTTTTTTTTCTACTCACTTCTTGCTCACTCCGCTTTCATTTTCATTCTATTCCCTGTGGCAGCTCTCGCAACGGCTGGCTTTGTGTGTATGTCTAGAGCATGTTTGTGCATATGGCTGTATGTGCACACATGTTTAAGAGTGTGTGCGCTTGTGTTACTCTCATTGTAGGGACAAAAGCTGGTCCTCGTCACAAGGGTAAAGCAATACCTTTCAGGGTAAATGGTCCGGTTAAGGTTCTGGTAATTCCTCAAGAAATTAATGTAAGTCAACTCTGAGTATCTCATTGTGAGAAAGCAAAATTCTTTCCTTTGGAAGACAATCTTTTTTTTTTTCTTCGAGACAGACAGAAAGAGGGAGGGTGGGGGAGTAGAGGGGTGCAGAGGGGGAGTATGAACTGGTGGGGGGAACTGTGTGTTTGTTTGCACACAGCTTATAATTACTTGGCTGCTGCTCTACATGGACTGAATCATAGTTGTCACACACACATTGTACTGTTTAATGAGCATGTGAATCATTTGGCTCCACATTTTGCTGCATATGAGAGTGTGTGTGACTGTGAGAAATTTGACTGACACCCGGATACACGGATGCACTGGTCTCCGACGCTAACAAATCTATTGTCAACACATTCAGGTAGCACCTCATGTTTAGCTGCCACTAACCATTACTTTTACTGTTTGAAATTATCCTAATTCAGTTTTACCCTTGTAATTGCACAGGCCTGGCAGGTCGTCAGAACAACAGGAACCCCCACCAGGCCAAAAAAAAAATCTTTTTAACTGCCAAAAGTAACACCAACTATCCATTAATTTCTTTATGTTTCTGTTTCCTTGTCTTTCCATTCATCTTCTCTGCTATGTGCTTCTGCTGTCATTAGCGTGCAGAAGTTACTGACAACTGCTACAAGGCCCATGCAACACAATAACTCAATATTCTCTGTATTTCATGATGTTACACTTTCTCGTCAATAGTTAAATGTATTTATTGCACTGCTGTAATGTCAGCCAAGACTTGTTGGAGTAATCAGCCTGTTTGGAATTAGCTTCTCTCAGTGTTAACTAGTTGGCTTGCCCTGTATTACTTTACAGATATACAGAGCTGAGCGGAGGAGAGACATGTGAAGTGAAGATAATGTTACTGGAGTTGACGACAACTCATTACATTACTGTTATAAAAGCAATAAAAGCTTCCGACAGAGGTTGATCCCATCCCCACCCTCTGGCCATCTGCTGGCAGGCTAAAACCATCAACCTAGTGGAAACACTGCACTTAACATTAATTCCATTCAATTTCAGGCCAAAATTAATTTAAAAGTTCTGTCCGCCACTAGTGTCTGCAATCGGCCAAAGATAATTTGTGAGGGAAGAAACTCCCATCTATAATACTGATGTTTCAGCTCATTGTTGTGGTTTCACACCTTCACCTTTACTGTTTGGTTCACGCACACCTCTCTCATCAACCTGGCTTCCACCCACAGTAAGCAGCTGTTTTCATCCAAAAACACTCTGATATACCCCCTGTACATTACAACAGCAAACAGAAACCAGACAGTGAACATAGTGAAGCATTTAGCTCCGCTTACTGTAGGACTAGGTGGAGACCAAAACAGAGTTATAAGGGCAGTGAATATTGGACTTGGAATTTTTTGGGATTCATGAGATCATGAGGTCTCACGAGGATCGATCTTGCCAGGCTTTAATTGGCCAAACCACTTTTGTTTTGGACAAATCAGCGTACTTTGAGGAACTACTGGCAACAACAGCGAGAGAAGCAGCTGTTCGTTCTAAACTCCTAATGAGATTAGCGTACATGCTGCATCAGTTCTATCAGAACTGAGATAACTGTTATATCAGAACTGGGGAGTATTTCTTCATAGAAAGAAGAGTAAAGAATGGCACTGAAGGTTTTTCTTGTTGGAAAAGATGCTTTCAATCTTCTGCTTCGGCTCCACTAGCGACGTTCTCCTACGTCATATAGTTCCATGACAGACAGTAATTTGTTGAAGTTAGCCCATGATAGACGGTCATAGACTAATAACCCAATCATCCAATCACCTGCCAAGTGCCTGCCCTTTTTCCAGTTTCCAAGGACGACTTCTCGGGTTCAATGTAACAAAACCATCGAGCCATCCAAATGAAAATGTAAATAAGCAACAAGTTCACCATATCAACTTTGCAAGGTGATGTTTCTGATATGGTATGTCTTTTACAGACCCAAATGTACTCATGTGTTACATTTTCAATTAATAAACTGTATGAATCCCATGTGATAAACTGAGCATATCACAAAAACTGCAACATCAGCCCACACTTAAGAATCTCTCGCTGGTCATATTAGGACAAACAAATAAGCAATGAACCAGCATAAGTAATGCATTAATATATTAGAAAACACTTACCAATATAACTAACAGCATATAATAAATGGATTTCAGGCCATGTCATTCAGCCCTTCTATTTACTAGTCAGCAGCAACTACTTGCACACCTTCCCGAGTTTGCACACATCACTGTCTGTCACCAGCTCCATGGCTTTGCACAGGCCAAATAAAAGACTGGTCAGCTGCCCAACACACACAAATACAAATACAACCTGAACACGAGTCCTCCGGTTTCCTGTTCAAACGTGGGTGCTGTGCTGGCTTCACTGGTCCTGAATGTACTTCCTGAGAAACAGAAATCTGTTTTAGCTGCCAGTAGCTGCTGCCAGCACTGGCTATATAGGACACGCTCTTGAATGGTAGTTATGAAATGATGATTGGCTAAAATGACTGGAATAGCAGTGAAGCTGCAATATGCCATTCCACATAAAAGTTTTATTTTGTTGTCTATTATTGTTGAAGGATGTTTGATTTTATAACAGTAATGGTTATGGCTGTGATGTGTGCACATGTGTGTATTATCCCAAAGGGGTAATTAGTCCTCTAATTAGTCCTGCCCCGTCCTCTATAGTGTGCAGAGGTCATTGACCAGTGTGAACCGCATTGACGTAACCTTTCAGTGGCTGAGAATTTAGTGCCAGACTCAAATATAGAAAAAATACTGAAAGGCATAATATGTAACACTTCTGCATTAAAATGTCTAAAAACAACGAGGCCTTTGTTAAATATTTTATGGAGTTGTGTACTTAAGGGAAAAAAGATGACGCTGGAATTACAGTGGTGGTCGAGCATGGCTGTAACCAAAAATGTCTATACAGCACCACAGTGTTAAAATGATGTACTCACTGGCTGAAAACTTGAGTTTAAAAAAAATTTGTTCCATAAACAACAGGGTATAGACTTTGACTGGTCCAATCTTCTTTGGCAGCTCCTTTGAGAATTTGTTCACTGAATACTGGTAAGAGGGAAGAGGTTTTCAATACCAGATAAGAACGCGAGGAGACCTTGATTTATCCCTTCTAAAGGAAGTGTCCACTTTTTTGGGGGCAGTTTATTTGTCTGCCAAAGAGCCCTTTTGGCATGAGGATCCATCACTAGTGCCAGAACCTCCTGCCAAAGTGACTTTTATGGCTGGTTCTCTTCCATCAATTTTGCAGGAAATACCTTATGAAAAATGATGACTGGCAGCGGTTTGGTGCAAGTTAATGTCATTTTTAACCTTTCTGCCCGCCTATTATAGTTTCATCCAGCACTTCTCTATCAGATTTATTCATTCATTCTCTAGCTACAGGGATATTGGTTTATTTATTATCTAGGAGGCAAGATTAAATCCCTGCACTCCTTGCTGTTCATTGCCTGTGATATTGATGATATATGAATTTAAACCCATTCTGCTGCATTCATTATAAGTTGCTGTGTGAACTGGATGCAACATCCCTCTTCATTCTCTCTTTCTCCTCTACCAATTCTGTCTCTTCCTCCATCTCTATCTCTCTCTATCTTTTAATACCCCCGCCCTCGCTCTGTAATTTACTGTGCTATTGGGCGAGTGTCAGTGAAGATGAATTGGCTCTAGTCTTTGTATTAACGGCAGGTCTGGCCAGGCACGTTTAGTGCTACAACCACAAGTTCGCGCACGGAGCAGGTGACTTCAAGGCTCTATCCATCTTAAAACGCACAAGGACAGACAGATTGTATGTGTCTGTAGTTCCATCCAGGGAGTCATCCGTGCCTGTGTTCCCATATATCAGCGTTTTCTATCATCCGTGAATCAGCTTCATATTTACAAGACAGTTTTAAGGCCCTTTGGTCAGTCTGGTCAATGAGGATTGCTCCATTAGAAATCAATCATGTCTTAATTCATGCCTGGGAACACAGTTTTTCAGACAGGCTTATATTGAATAGACATTTTCATTCCCACTTATTTGCCTTTTTGTTCTTTTATTCTCTATGTCCCTGTTCTTGTTTTCCTCCTTAGTTTTAAAGCACTTTTAAAATGCTTTGTAAAGTATATTATTGCATGAAATATATTTAAAGTGGCAATTAAATTGGACTAGATTGAATGAATATTTAAGACCTATCATGGTAAAGTATTTCTGTGATTTCAATGGACTGCGTTCAAAGGGACATCTTCAGTGGTAGCCTCATGCTGCACTAGTCACAGATCAATCTTTGATTGATCAATCACTGTCTGGTTTTGGGAAATACATTAAGATGTGAATCCCCCAAAATCATCAACATTTTCAAAAATGGTCACAAAAAGGCACTAAAAACTCTTAATGTTAGGAATGACAATTCTTAGCATACTTTACGCAGTGAGACTATAAAGGGATTTGGTATTCCATTTTCATAAAGTGGGGGGCTCACATGAAGCAGATTAAAAATACAAATGAAGCACCACAGGCAGAGGTATCCTGACTTTTAATTCCTAGTATGGATCAAGTATGGGTTAACTCAGGCTTTCTGTTGAGCAATTTTAGGTCTCACAGCTCAAAAGATAACCCTAACCAGTTTTTTTTTTTTCCAATACCTTATTTACATCCATATTTTTGGGCCTTAAAGGCACATTTCAACTGTATTTCTATGTAGTACTTACTGAAAATAATCAACAATCTACCTGCAGTGTGATCACATTAATCACGCTGTCTGTATAAAAACTAAAGCTTATGCTAATGTACAGTAATTAATTCACTTGCAGCATTTGTGAACATTGTTCCATATACATTATTAATGCTGTTCAATTAGTTTGTTAAATGCTGAATTAATTTCTGAAAGTATCAGAACAAGTAAAAATGACTGATTAAACATTGATTCTTATTAATTAGCCTCTTTTGAAACACCTGAGTGCCTCTTCATATTTCACTATCAGGAAGCAAAACGCAAAGCAAAATGGCATGTTGCTCTTCCTCCACTAGCATTGGTGTTTCTTCTCTAAAAATCATAACTTAGCCAGACAAAGTGGCCCCATCTAGTCCAAACTTGGCTTGTGATGCTGTCATGAAATTGCTCATAGAAGTCATTATTTGAAACCCCCAAAAACATTGGTTGGCAGTTGCCTTGCATCCTAGTTTTGGAAATGTGGCTGAAAGTGAACATAGTGTCTCAGCCTCATGAAAAAAACAGCAGTTAACATGTGAGGACGACCAAAAACAGGCCCATCTGGGGTTCTGACCTGCAATGGTTTAAGAAACTCAATGCGCGCACGCCAGCCTTGTCTGTTGTGTTTCCCTGTAACATGCTATCTGTCACTGCAGGATAAATTAAGTGGTACGACGGATTATGAAGCATTTCAGGCGCACATACAAACACACACACTCTCTCTCTCTCTCTCTCTCTCTCTCTCACACTCACACACACACTCACACACACACACACACACTCACACAAAGTTTATCCCCTTGGAGAGTCTCATTAATTTGGCCAAGTTGATTTGTTCTGAAAGGCTCTGAATTCATCACAGCCAGACAGATGGTAGAGAGGGATTTCCTCGAGGGGAGGAAGAGGGAGAGAGAAAGAGAGTGACGTGGGTCAGACAGGAGATGAGAGTGAGGGAGGGAATACATGAGGAAAGTGGAAGGTAGGGAAGGGGTGATGGGAAGAGAGAACAAGTGAACAACAGAGGTAGAATAAAAGAAACGGAGAGAGACGAGCAACAAGAGATCAAAAGACGAATCGAGTGAAAAGGAAAGACTGATAATTGAGATAAAGAGGGGAGAGGTGAGTGAGCACCATCTGTCATTTTAGAGAGAGACAGAAACAGAGTGTGGAGAGGGAGGAAACAGAAGGAAAAGGATGATATGGGAACGGCAGGTAAGAGGTGAAGATGGGTATAAACTTATATTTATTTCTATCTTTCCAAAAAAAAAAAAAAAACACCTAACACCTGTCAAGCTCCTTAAAGCGGCACTAATCAATATTTATGTACTAACAATGGAGAACATGACAGATAATTATCACCTGACTCTGCAGTCACCCTCATCTCCACAGAGCTTTACACTATCTTTCAGCTCATTGCTTTGAATTCACAGCCAAATAAACAGCACAAATTAATTTAACAATTAGCTATTGGACCATTTAGCATCAATAAAGAGCCTGATATGTCCCTCAGGAGTTGTCGTGGAGACCAAACCAGAGCTTAAAGGAGAGTGAATATTGGACAGATGTGCAATTTAGCAGTTTGTCAACACATTTACCATATGAACTTTATGAGGTGATAATCCGTCAGTGTTGTGTTTACAGCTTGTTTTGCTGCCCTCAAGTGACTAAAAAAATCAGTTAATGAAGGTTTAATTAAAATGTTCCACCTTTTTGTGTTTAACCTACAGAAACAAAAATTAAAACAGGACAGGGTTCGGTTTTACTGGGAGTAAAGTTTACATTTGGTGCCAACACAGAAGCGTTGAGAGACATAGACATAAGTTCTGTCACAATAAAATTGGATTAGTGAGGTGATGAAAGAGGGGTGTACACACACCCTGTGCAATTGCTCTTCTTCCACTTTATAAAAGATTGAGTAGATAACACCATTTCACACCAAATTAGTGCCCCAAACTGTTGCCACTTTAATTCCTTTTTGATGTGCGACGAAATGGCCCTATTCTGAGCACACAATGCCATGTAAACATTCAGGATGGAAGAAAGAGCGAAGCGTTTTGCATTCACTCTATCCTCTATCACACAGGACCACGTTCCTCCCTGTCTCTCCACTATGAATGATTTAGTGAGCGTGCCTCCAACGGGCCTGCTCGAGAAGGCTGTGAAACTAGGTTAACTTAAGGTAGGCTCTGATGACTTAGAAGGTCCACACACACACATACAGCCAGTGTCAACAGCATTTATTCCCATGTTAAAGAAACGGGCCACCCATTTAACACTCCGTCACTTCTGTTTTGTCGCCTTCGAGCAGCTAAACGGTGGTGACTGAATTCTCTGTCCATCTTTTCAGCTGTGTCAGTGGATTTCAAAATCAAAGAAACCCATCAGCACAGCTCTGTAAACGTATGAATTAATTCCTCTTTTTCATGTCTATTATTTAGTGTTTGCACAACAGATTTTCAGTTCCTGCGTGTCTGTGTGAGTGTGTGTCCCGTGTGTAGTATAATTTGACAGCGTGCTGCCACTTGCATTCTTTTAATTGAAATACGTCATGTGGCTCTGCCCGTGCGTGTGCCTCAGTCTGCATCCTTGATGTTCAAAAAGTTGTGCATGACAAAGTGAGAGACATAGAGAGATTATGGTGTGACAGAGAGAGAGAGGAGGAGGAGGACGAGGGAGGAAAGTTGAGTCATCATCCTTGTCCAATCCCAGCCCTCTGCCTGTTGCTTTGGTAACGTGATGTCAGTGCAGCCTCTGGCGACTTCTCTGAGGTTAGCGAGCTTCCACACAGAGGTGTGTGTGTCTGTGTTGTTGTGCCCCTCTTTTTGAAGTTGTCACAAAAAAAAACTTAAGATCCTAACTTGTGTGTGCATCCATTTGGGCCTGTGTGTGTTTGTATGTACAGGTGTGTCTGAGTTTGCCCATATTTTTGAGTCTGTACGTTTAAATGCTTCTTTGATTGAACATTTTTATGTTTTCTGTATACAGGGAAGTCTGTATGGATCAATGTGTGTGTGTGTGTTTGTGAGTGTACTGACATCAAGGATTTCTGTTCAAATTGATTATTATAATCAACTGTCGACCAGAATTTGCCATATCTCTTTTTGGTTGCTGGATCATTGTTTGTTGCCTGGCAACATCAGTTTATTGGACACTACATTAGAAAGTCATGGGATCTCCTCAGGCTTTGTCGAACATAGCAGTGCTGTTTTTTGGGAAATGCTAACAGTAATTTTGATATGTGAGTTGAAAGGTTACTCTATTCAGTGTTTGTTGAGGGAGCTTGATGGGAGATATTGGTCAGATAAAGATTAGATGCCCTCATCCGGGGTGTCTTTCAACTGAGGAAAAATCTTCAGTTCCTACTTTACAAGAAGAGGTGTACTGAGGCCAGTTCTTTAGTATGAAAACAAAAATGTCACATATGAGGATGATAGCAGGTGTTTTGCACACTCATACAAGATTATTTCTAGTCCAAAAAAAATGTTTTGCAGTGTAGTGAATCAAAATACAATCGCTAAAAACAATCCTGTTCACACAATGTATCTGTGCAACCCAGGCAGTTTGCATGCATTCCCTTCTGGACCCATGCACAGTTAATTAAATAATTAAAGAGTGAAAGGTTTATTTGCCAATCACACAGGGAACACTTGGGAGTTAGACTGGCTAAGACATTTTTTATTTGCAAAATTGTCTCCTTATTAGCCAAAACCAATTTCAAGGAAAAGGCGACTGCCGGGGATGGAACCACCGACCTTCCGGTCACTGGACAACCGTCTGAGTGTGAGCCACAGCTGCCCCAATGTCATCTTTGTGTTCCTGCAATATTCATTGATCAACAGCACAGCACATTATAGCAATAGAAAATTATACTTATTATATCCTTATCCTTAATCCCTTTTTGCCCTTGCGGTTATGTTTGCTTTCATTCTTCATGCACTATTCTTCTCAGTATTGAGCTTTCATTTTGTTTGTCGTCTGTTTTAAGTTTTTAATTTAGGCCTGAAGCAAGTGAAATAAGCAAGATGCAGATTACATTGTGAGGCATATTGATGGCAGCTGTTGAGTCATTAATGGTAAGGTTGAGATTGGAGTGATGGAGAGATTTACAGGGTCAAACAGTCACATACTAAAGACAGAAAGACGTGGTAGAAAAAGGACCAATAAAAAGATGTTTTGAACTGCTTCTCACTCTGTTCCATCATACTGATGAATGTTTGACATTTGTCGATAAAAACTATAATTATGTGTTTGGGTATTTGCGAGGGAGACAGAGAGAAAGAGAACACAAGTGGCATTTCCAAATGAGAAAGCTGTGATCTCTGTGTTTGATTGTGTCTTTGTCAGTGCTGTTGTGTATGTGTGTTTACAAGCAAAGAGAGAAGGGAGTGACAATAAAGAAAAAGACATGATAAGTCTTTGACATTTTTTCAGATAAATAGTAATCTTGTTGTCCACAGTCGTGGTCAAATACATAATACACTTTTAAGACTTGAAACTAGGCACAGAATACATGAATGAATACAATTTTTTTTTTTTTTTACTTTTGCTAGTAGCAAACACACATAAGTAGAATCCTTACACAGGAAAATCCACCCTAAAACAAACTGCTAAGCTAACAACTAAGAAAATGCTTCCTTTTGGATAGTTATTTGCAGACATTTAACAGTTAACATAAAGGCTTTGTTCAGACTGCAGGCATATCAGATTTGTTTCTTCAATCAGATCCAAAAGACCGGCTGTCTGCACTGATCAGATCAAATTTGTGTGTCCAGACATCGCACGGGTTGCTTTGGTAACAGCATAGGTGTCGCTAACTATACATTGGTGGCACGGCTTTCCAACACGAAAACATGATAAATGGAGATCTACCATCTCTTCCGCTCTGCTACTAACAGCATGGATCCTGCTCAGGTGTTCTGATGCATTTCCTTCTGCATTTGTCGTTGTTGTGGATTACATTGAATCACATTTTAGTTACAGAATGCAACACAAAATGAGATTAGAAATCAGAAATTAAAGAGTCACTTAATACCCCATGAAAATCTTGTTTGTCCCGGCCTCCTGTGGTTTTCACTTTGCTGCAACGATGTAGATACGCTCCAAGGTGTGTCAGTACACTGTGGCGTCACTGTTGGGTGTTATCAGTGATGCTGGGTGTGCTCAGAGATATGACAGACTTAAAACCTTCTCAGGGGCTCAGTCACTTAGTGCGCTCTGTGATATTATTACCAACAGGAATGATGGCCAAAGCTATTAAAAAAAAATATTGCATTAATACGGTAGAATTATCTTTTAAAAGTAGGTGTGAATTTTAAATTCAGAGTAAGTGCTTACACATTCTTAAAAACACACACACACACACACACACACACACACACACACACAACATACCTCCATAACTCCTTGTTTTACTCTCCACACCTCCCACCTCTCGTTGTCTGTACTCAGGCACAGACACAAATGAACACACACATATGTAAATGAATGAGAAATATACTCTAATGCAACCATTTCACTTTATTACTGATAGCCATGCTTGGTTGAAACGAAAAGGGTTTCCAACTCATAATGCTATTAAAAATCAATTCATCCTCGTTCATCCCCTCTGTCTTATCCTTTTTCCTGTTCTCCCTCTCAGGCCTCCTGACTCCATTACAACAATTAATCTGTTCCTTTGATTACATTGTCTGTGTTCTGTTTATGACCTTTATTTGTGTGTGTGTGTGTGTGTGAGAGAGAGAGAGAGAGAGAAAGAGAGAGAGAGAGAGGAAGAGAAAAGAATTAATTGACCTCCTTACTTGTGTCCTTATTTTCAGTGTCCCCTTTGTGGCCAGAGACTTTATGTCAGTTTAATTTATTGACACACACACACACACACACACACACACACACACACACACACACACACACACACACACACACACACACACA
>JBBPCS010000330.1:5969264-6011613 GCA_037974645.1 Hollardia meadi
GTGTGTGTGTGTGTGTGTGTGTGTGTGTGTGTGTGTGTGTGTGTGTGTGTGTGTGTGTGTGTGTGTGTGCATACTGTATGTTATGTTATGTTTGTCTATTCGGTGGGTCATCACCGGAAACTGGAATGTTCGCGTCTACAGTCAGCATGGATAACACGATGATGGGATGAATTCAACATGTCTTTAGATAAGATTTTTTTTTATTACAAAATGCAGTTACATAAAACATGATTTTTCTGGAATTAAAACAAAAAAAGTCCTTTTTAAGATGGTGACGATGCATTTGCCCCAAGGTCATGCAAGTGGTACTTATTACTCGTCATGTATAAAAATATAATTTTATAAACTCATGATATAAAAACAAATCATCAATCTTTCAGTTCCTACCGTGTAATTTAATCTAATTTTGCAAATGTCACATGTAATTGCAATGTAAATAAACAGTGTAAATCTAATTGCATAGGGTATTTTTGTATTTACTTGTGTTTCATATTTTGAACTTCAGAATTTCATTGTATTTTGGGCTGTGAGTGTCCCTGTAGCGTTTTCTATGGTATTTCTTTCACCTCACAATGCATATCTTAAAGTTGAGCTCATACTCTGATGACAAATTTGCCTGTTCGTTTAATACACACGGATACATATTATGTGTGGCTGTGCATCATGACAGTATGTTCTGTCTTGTTGAAATTATGAATGTAAATTTTATTCATTTGTCTCATTTTTGTTTGTTATTTCCACAATACAATATTCTGTAAATTGTATAATTGACATAGTGTGTGTTGGTTGACTGAAGCCATGATTTCTACCAATTCAATTAAACTGTCCATATGTTTTTTTTGTACTGTATTTGTTGTCAGTGTGTGCTCTGTTTTATTTGTCAGTAATAAATGCCAGTGCACTTATAAAGATGCTAACAATAATACCAGGCTGAGACACCCTAACCCCTAACCCATCAATAGTTGAATTTTTATATGCTCAGTAAAAAGAAAAAAAAACTTGGTACACAAAGTGGGAAACGCTTGAAATCGTTTGACAATTGACTGCTGGTAAATCATCTAAAATATCACAGGTCATCCTTAAATATATAGAAATTTTTTTTGATGGATAATTGTTGCATTGATTTCATGTCTTTCAGCTGAAATGTGAACAGCAATGCAGTATCATTATTAATTTATTTAATTTTCAGATGCTGCAGTAGAATATAAGTAGGCCTAACAATTGACTCATCTGTAGCATCATCCAGTACAGGTTTTATTTTCTGTATTCAGGGGTGATGTCTGAGTTCCAATGAATGTGAACAGTAGGCAAAAAACATTGAAGCACGTCACTTTCTAGAAAAATAAAATCAAATTATTGCTCTGTGTTTGTAACCCTGACAAAATCATCAACTCTTTATACATTTTTATGATGACAATAAACCAACTCCAGTTTGATTTGACATAATCCTCTTGATCTTTCTGATATGACATCCAGAGTGTAGATTATGGAAGCTCATTTGTGTCAGAAAATGAGATGACCAAACTTGTAACGTAACGAGATGACCAAACGTTACAGATGACCAAACTTGTAACGTTTTAAGTATACATTCTGAGAAATGTTTTGACCTAGTAGATACTTATGAGAGAAGTCCAGAATTGAATGCTACTTCAAAATGATGAGAAATTCAGTAACATTTTATTATTTTTCTTTTCTGGGTCCTGGGCTATAGTGAGGCATTGCTATAGCCCACACGCTGCTTGTTCTATTGTCCAAATGTGTGTTGAATTAATTTCAATTAAACTGAATTAAACTCAGTTTGGTTCAGTCAAGTTTGCATTCGTACTAACCACGTGGAGTGGCAAAAGCTGCATGTTCCAACCATTTATCCATTACTATTAGTCGAGTTACTCCACTACCTCTCCACATACATTCTGGCAACCACAAAGTACCCCTGGTTTGGAACGACTGGTGTAATTAGTAAGGTTGACCAGCAGAGGCGCTAGTCTTCTCTCTCTGTCTCATTGTTTACGGCTCACCACTGTTTCTCCGCCAGGCGGAGAGAGCGACGGGTCAGAGGAAAATGGCGGACGGTGTGGATCACATCGATATCTACGCCGACGTAGAGGAGGAATTTAGTCAGGTATTAAATTTGCATTCACCACAGTTCAATTAATTGTGCTGTTTCTGCATATTTGTATAGTAATGTGTTCTTTGATTTGAGAGTGGGGTGCGCTGCTTGCCAAACGAGCTGCTAATGCACACGGCCTTGTATGCATTATAAGCCCGTTCACCATGCTGCCCGCCTGCATCTCCAGCTACGATTTTCGGCTCGAAATGTTGCATAATAATGTTGTCGACATTTAACCCGACATATGCTGCACGTAGTAAATGCTATGCAATTTGCAAATACGTTTTTTTGTTGAATACTAAAAGCAATCGCTTTTATTGTTAAGCAGTCACGGTTTCAGGCCCCGGCCTGGTCCCCTGTGGCGGGCTAGGAAACCAAACAAACGTAGTTGTTTTAGCTAGCTAGCTTTAGCAGCTTTTCAAATTATTATGTTTAGGTTAATACGTTACTTTTAAGTTGTGCTATCAGTTCATACAAGCAAACTTTAACGATATTAATTTAAATCTTACAAATTCGTAAGTATGAAACGTCAAGTATATGAATTTGAAACACGTCTTATGGGGAAATTGTTTGCCTTTGCCTGTTAGCTTCGCGTACCATTAATGTGTCTGCTTGGTATGTTTTGTTCCTCTAACGATACACACGCCCCTTTTTTACAACCCGAAAGTATTACCTTAGTCTGGGATGCAAATAATTTATTTGTTGGTAATTTGGACATCTCCACCATGTTCAACAACAATCACAATAGCTATCATATTGTGTTATCGATTCCTCATCGTGCCCACTCAAGATGTAATCACGGTGGCTTGGAGTTCACGGAAGTCGTACAATTTGTTCCATTCATGAGCTTTTTATGTTAATAACGCCTGAGGTCAACAAGGCAATATGTAGAAAGTTACTCATATAAAATTTATGCTGCAACATGAAAGTTTAAAAAAAATAATTGTTGGTTTATATGGCCTCGTTTATTAAAAAATGGAGCCATGTGCTAACGGTAACATTAATTTAAAGCAGAAAAAGGTCCATAAATTTGATCTCGAGTCTGCCTCGGCATATCCTTTCTTGTAATAATGAGGTGTATATAGACTTGGTGCTTTATAGTTCTTGCTTGTTTTTTATATTGGATAATATATATTTATTCTTTGCACTCGTTACTTTCTACTTGTACTGTCAATTTTGAGCTGTTGTAACAGGTGAATTTCCCTGTTGTGGGATCAGTAAAGTTTATCTTTATCTTAATACCACTTTGTACCTCTGAAGGTGATATAGTTTCATAGCCCCCCTGTAGTTTCAGCTGGTTGATGTATAGTACTGGTAATCCAAGTTTCACAAGCTCTCTTAACATTTAATAAGTAAACAAAACAAACTCACAATGTTGAGAAAGGAAATATTCTTAAACCTATTTTCCTTACTAATCAGAAAAATACAACCATACACTTTTTCAATTCAAGTTCCTGTCTTTTACTGAACTAAGACTAAACACACTTCATTCGAATGAGACATAAACTAAATTAAACTAACCAAAGCTATCTTGATTGGTCTTTCCACTATCACCCCTGGCTTGGTCAAAGCAAGTCCTCAATTCACCGATTTAGGATGTGGTAATATTTCATCTCACGCTGTTTTCATCCATTGCTGATGGCGACTATCTCGCTGTTCTGCTGCTTCTCCTCTCTGCGTCCTGTTGTCCCCGAAGTCGTAGTCCTCATCAGAGCCGATGTATATGACCTCCGTATTAAATCCCGTCCTGTTTTTTCTGTTTGTTTGTTTTTAGCTTTTTATTTATTGATGTTGTTGCTCATCTTTTTCCTTTTTTTTAACATAATTTACCTCAAGTATATATGTCACTATGGTATTTTCACATTTTGAAAAAATAAAGATGATCAAATATTATCAAAATCGCAATATCCAAATTGCAGGAGCTGCAATTTTTTGATAAAAGTAAAATGTGTCACATAAAACAAATAGGCTTAAAAGATTAACAGACTTTTCTTGTCGATTAGTCATGGAAAATGAGAACATTAAGAGGTTTCCTTTTGTATGAAGTAGCAGCCTTGTAACATGAGGTGTTTTAGTTGATTTGCCTTACTTGACATTGCGTGTCCTGCAATGCGACTATTGCACATGGTCACATTGTGATGTAGACGCTGAACCAATATATTGTGTAGTCCTAACACGTTCAGATCCCTTACAGCTTCTTAAGTACATTTAATAGCAAATAGTTCAGTAGAAGTTTGAGATCAATACTTTGATTCAGGCTTAAATTGATTAACCGTTGATCATAATTAAATAATTTTTGTTTGTCTTTGACATAATACCTTATTTTCTCAATTAAATGTACTGAAACAAATGTAGATGTGACACAAAAAAAGCAATTTATTATTTTGGCTGGTAATAAATATGCTTGGGTGGTGGATTTTTAAATTACCAGTCCTCTTGGCTGGTGAGTCAAAAAGTAAATTTTGGACACTGCTCATTGTTAAGATGAGTATAATCAGTGTTGTTGAACTGTTTGTAACTTGTCACAAATGTTTAACTGAACTGTTACTATTATGCTTAACAGGAGGCTGACTACCCAGTCCACGAGCAGATCGACTTATATGATGATGTAATATCCCCATCAGCCAACAATGGTGATGCTCCAGAAGACCGTGACTACCTGGACACACTGCCTACACCAGGTGGCACAGAGGGAGGGAAAAGTGCGCAACCCAATGTGGTGTACACCTACACAGGCAAAAGGATTGCACTCTACATAGGAAACCTCACATGGGTGAGTATCAGTGAATTCTGATTAGGCTACTTGGGTATGTGAGAAAAGGAGACATTTTCTACACTCAGATTAAATGTAGCAGCTTTTTTTTAAAGTAAAGATATAAAAGACTGTAAACAAGACATTCTTGTGCCATGCCAAATGTAGACACACACATGACATAATTATCTAATCAAACAAGTCGGTGCTAATAGAATAATGTTTATGTCTTCTCTTATGCAGTGGACGACAGATGAGGACCTTACAGAGGCCATCCGATCGATAGGGATTTCAGATGTGCTGGAGATTAAGTTCTTTGAAAACAGAGCCAACGGCCAGTCAAAGGGGTGAGGTCTTTATTCTCTTTGTATGCTGTGATTGAACTAAATCCCAGCCATCATAGTCTATGATAGTAGTGAGTGGATTGGGCAATTTTATGCATGTCTGTCTTAATCCTTTAAAATTGTTAAAGATACTGATGGGAATACGTATGAGCTTAGCCTTTTTTTGCGCTTTGCCACCTAAAGATTGAAACAGGAAAAAATAATGCTAAATGCTAGATCCACTCAAGTCACAGGTCAAAGTAAGGAATCAAAGTAATACAAAATTACAGAACTCTTCCAATTGGAAAATCTACCCATCAAGCAGTATCTGATTTTTTTTTTTTTTTTTTTGCATCAATCTTATTGTGTATGTCCTGCATTCATACAGGTTTGCCCTGGTGTGTGTGGGCTCAGAGGCATCATCCAGGAAGTTGATGGAGCTGCTATCAAAGAGGGAGCTCCATGGCCAGAATCCTATCGTCACACCATGCAACAAACAGTCCCTTAGCCAGTTTGAGATGCAGTCACGCAAAAGTAAGTAGGACGAGTGCAGATGTTTTGACACATCAGTTAGTGTGCTGAAAAAGCACTCGCACTGCAGTAAAATGGACAACATTGGATACATTGGCTTCATGTACAGTCGTATGCGCAAGTACACGTATCCCACACATTACTTTAGTTATTGATCCTGTCTTGTCACACACACATTTATTTACTGTATATTGGAAAAAGGAAAACACATTTCACATTTCACAGGTACTCAGTCAGGCCAAATGTCTGGGGAAGGTAAAGCTGGTCCCCCTGGCGCTGGCTCTCGTGGAGGTTTCCCTATGGGTCGAGGCAGAGGCAGGTTCCCTGGACCACCTGGCCCTGGAGGAGATCGCTTTCCTGGTCCTGTTGGGCCCGGAGGGCCGCCGCCACACTTTCCTGGTAAGTTTAACAGTTTTTTATTCCACTATGGTAGGGACAAAGCCCTACCATAGTGCTCACTGAGTTGAAGATAATATTTTAACATGTCAGAATTCTGAAAGAAGGGTTAAGAAGTAGATAAGTCTAATTTTAAACTAAACATATCTAATCAGACTGTTTTGGCTTGCTGGTAATAGATCAGCAGGCTGATTCAGTTGCTGATATTTACAGTAAATCACTAGCTGTCCCCTAAGCTGATTTAGACATTTCAAAAACCTAACACGAGAGTGGAAAAATCAAGTCACTGGACCTTGTTGAACATTGCATTGTTCTTGCCATACAAAACAAGGTGAGTTCATGGCAGAAAAGATGGAAAATCGCTGATAAAACGGCTAGATTCTATTTAGTTTTTCATTTAAACAGATTAAATTATTTTTCAGTCTCAGCAGTAAAAGCAAATTCATGGATGCATTAAAAACACACTGCATCATGATTCTCAGTTAGTCCATTAAAAGTGTGTCTTAACTGTGATGTGTATAAATCAGTTTATTGGGAACCAATACTGGCTGTGGTTGTAGGGGTGGGTAAAAAATCGCTTCATACAAGTATCTCGATTCTTATCTCCCACGATTCATAATTGATTCACAAATGTCTAAAATCAACTTTCTAAATTTGGCTCTATAACATGATGTTGACGGGGCAGCACCTGGACAATCTACACGCTGGGGCTATCCCATAGTTTATCTTAAAAATAGGCAGCAGTTGCAAACATGTTTTTAATTTGGTGGCATTAATAATTTGCGAGACGACCAGGAAGTATATTATGAGTACTTTCTAAATTTAACCAAGCGGACCAACACACACTGCAGCATTAAACAGGTTAAACCAACTCTGAAGTGAAGAAAATAAGTCTGTGCTTAGTCTGTTTCACCTGAAAAACCCTTTACCCTCTCACTGTCTCGTACAACAATGATTTTCCCTTGAGCTAACAGTTGAGTTCAGCTGAGGCACAGCTGAGTGCTGTTTGTATTGTAAATTCACATACAGGCATGACTATAAGATGCTTTCAAAGAAATGTAAGTAATTAAACACTTTTAACTTTTTAAAACGAAAGCGCTGCAGATCATTTATATCAATTGCCAGCTGTGTGTCATATAGTAGGCTATATTGGTGTAGGACATCAGTGAATGGTTTAGCACACAGTATAGTGGAGCAAGACACTGAAAATAGATCACCCTTTTCTATCCTTTCTTCATCTGCTTCGAATCAAAAATCGATTTTAAACCAAGAAATGTTTCGCATTCACAAGATTCACGTCCGTAGTGGTCGTGCTCTATCACCTGGTTCAGTGGATTCCTGATTTAGACCCATTGTTGCTTTAAGATCATATTTTGAATTTAGGTTTTAATTTTAAGGCTTTTGTCATTTGTGTCTTCTTTTTTAAAAACAGTAATATAGCCGTACAGCAGATTGAAATAAGCATCATGGTGTGACAAGTTCTTTGAAAACCTGTGACACAATTAAAATTCTGCTTTCTGTCTGGCAGTGCTTCTCCGTTAGCGCAGTCCAGGGTTTGCTGCTACTTGCCCCGCATGGAACCAAGTCTAGTCTGTTATAGTGTGCGTTTACTTTGAGAGAGCTTTCACCCATTAAATCTCACTTGACAAGGATGTGTCTTTGCATGTTACCCTCCCAATCTGGTTTGTTCTTTCTTTGTCCCTCTTTGACTCCAGTTGAACAAATAATTCTTCCCTGGCTGCAATTTTCTGCTCACTGCAATTTTCAACACCATTCCTTGACAAGCAGTTTGTTAAAAGCTTTACTTGGCAAGCAACCAACCCTAAACTCCTCACAAAGCTTGGATTGGCCGACTTACACATGTCGTGAGCGAAGATGGAGTTGCAAGCTTTTCTACTTTAACTTTTTTGCATCTTTTTCCCTCTATCCCACCTTTTTCACATCTCTTCTTTTGCTTGGTGGCTGGTGCCCCATCCTGCTGAGCTGTGACAGGCCTTCAGGTAGTAGAGGGACGTTTTTGAAGGGAAGAGTTGTGATTGGTTTGCTTTCTTCCCCATTAGGCTCTGGGATGAGACCAGATCTGATTAGACACCAAGATGGCCCTATGATGGATATGAGTTTCAATCCCTTCCCGCAGGGGGGCAGGAACGGGAGCTGGCGTGGCAGAGGTGAAACACCTCAATTGATCTGATTGAATTGATAGATCGCTTTTTTATCCTAACCCCCTTATTGTTATGAGTTGTGCCATTGAAGCCATCTGGTTTAGTGACCCAAAAACAGCTGAGTTACTCACCAAATTCACTAAATCCCTTAATGGACAGGTTCTATCGGATACTGTTGGCCCTAATGATGTGGTAACACTTAAACATTGGAGATGCACACGATTTGGAGATGTGCTTTGTTCTTTTAAGATCTATTCAAATCAAAAACTCCCAAACAAAATGGTTTTAAAAAGAACATCCTTCTAAGATTTAAGAAGCAGAAGCACACAAGTTTTTTGAAGCCCATCCTGCATTCTGCCTACTCAACCACATTCATAGTGCTTAAAGCAAATTAAATGTCTTTTCACACGTACATTAAATCTGGTCAGAATACAGTACTTCTATACCTCTTTTTCTCCTCAATCCTTCAAGGATCTGTAATGACTCAGTTGCTGTTTTTAACTAATTGTAAAGTGATATTGAAATGAACTTTTGAAGAATCGCAAAAAAGAACAAAGAACGTGTTAGGTGTAGGGCTAGGTATTGTTTTAAAAAAATTGATGCCATTATTAATGCCAGTACGTAGGATTTAGTGGTATCTAAGTGTGAAGCATTCAGTTGTGTAAAATTCCACCACTGAACTGCTAACTCCATCAAATACATTTTCAACTTAACCTCACCACAAACTATATGGGTTGTAGCTGCTGTGGTAGTGGGCCAATCACACGTTGCATTAAATCAGAATGGTTGAAGTGATTGGCTGCAAGAAAAACCACAGAGTTTATAGTCATTTCTTTCTAGATCATTAGTAAAGTAATCGAATATACAGTAAGAATCGCTTGACTGGAGAATTCAAAATAGTTGGTACTGGGTTATTTCGGCTGATACCTTAAAGGTATTGAGTACCAATTCCCAGCCCTAATGAGGCGCATTGCTATCAACTGGTTTTCTAGTGCATGAATTAGGTAATGCAAAATATAGTTTCATCAGAAGATGGTAGTATGGGCTATGGAATGCATGGTGTTAATAAACAGAACAAGTAGTGATCGCAAACTGGAAACAAAACCAGTTAAGACCTCAAAAAGACAACTAAGCAAAACAAGCCATCTTGGCCATCTTCAAGGAATGTGGAAATTAATCTGGGAATGGGGATCTTATAGAAATAACAGGGAAGACGCAGACATTGGACACAGCTGCTGCTGCTTCTGTCAAAGCAGGAACAGCTGGTCAGTCATATGATTTAAAAGTTTGCCATGTCAGAAGTTATTCGGAAAATTTTCCATATCCAATCAAGTGCATCAACCTCTTTTTCGAAAAAAGGTTTTTAAAAAACCTCAAGTGAAGTAGACTGAACAAAACCTTTATTATGAAATTGAGGAATTTTTTTTTTTAAGGTTCCATAATCACCATTAACATTTTAATGTGATGCTTCAAAAATCACATCAAAGTATGTTAATAGAAACACAGCTGATGTCAGAAAGGCACTTCACTTGACATGGTTTCTATAAAATTCCTTCATGCAATTGCGTACGAGAGAAAATGCATCCAATAAACAAGCCTTGTAATCCCCATTTGGATTAAATGACATCTCATGAGTGCCCCCTGCATGGAATAATCTATTTGCTAACTATATAGCTATATCTTGCCATGCTGAACTCTGGGCAACTTATAGCAGTGCACTGTGTCTATCAAGTTTTGAGGAGAAAGAATCCAGCATTAATTGCAGGGCCTCTGGTTTAAAAAGGCCTGCTTTAAACATGGCGCTACCAAAGTATTGTGTGTTCTGTTGCATTCTTATTTCATTTGCAGCATTGTTTTGTGGCCTTGGACACTTGTTCCCTGTAGCTATGGCTTGCTCTTCCTTATCTGTCTGTCATTGTCCCTGCTTTGAACTTCTTTATAAGTACCTGCAAGGCATCTACATTTAAAGGAATACATGGAAAATACTGGCTCCAATGGGACATTAAGATCAGAGCTTGACCAATAAATCGTCTGAGCCAGTATTTGTTAAATGTTTAAGACCAGCCAAAGTCTTTGTGATATCAGCCATCGTACGCAACAATGTGGGGGATGACTCTACCTGCTATAACATAGACAAAAGATAAAGAATTCACTGGATCTTACTTTGTCTCACGTGCTTCAGTTTTGTCCCTTGTGTTCTCTTTTAGGTGGGATGCAGGGTCCCCCACGTCCCCCTCCTGGTCCACCTGGACCCCCTGGTCCTCCAGGTCCTCCACCTCCTGGCCAGGGCCTCCCCCCTCCCCTCGCTGGTCCTCCGAATCGTGGTGACAGGCCTCCTCCCCCTGTTCTCTTCCCTGGTCAGTTCGGCCAGCCACCAATGGGACCCCTGCCTCCAGGCCCCCCTCCTCCGGGTTACGGTCCACCCCCTGGTCCCCCACCCCCTCAACAGGGCCCGCCACCACCAGGACCCTTCCCTCCTCGCCCCCCAGGCCCCATTGGGCCCCCCATGGCTTTAGCTCCACCTCCACACATGCCAGGTCCCCCACCAGGTGGACCACCACCAGCCCCCCATGTCAACCCTGCATTCTTTCCTCCACCTGGCAACAACAACATGCCACCCAACGACAGCCGAGGGCCCCCTGGACCAAATGACCCATACGGACGCCCGCCACCATATGAGAGGGGGGATTACGGTCCTGGAGGCCGGTAAGAATGGGTAGTGGAGGTGGAACTAATAATAAACACACAATTTTATGTATTATTCTTTTTCAATACGTTATCAATATATACACTTATACTTATTAAAGGTAGTTTGCATTGGCTGCAAAAAAAAAAAAATCTCTTTTAACTCACTTAACACATGCGGTGTCCCTTGTGTCTTTCTGTAAATGCAGGGACATGGAGGCGTCCCGGACGCCTCTGAGCGAGGCAGAGTTTGAGGAGATCATGAACAGGAACAGAGCCATCTCCTCCAGCGCCATATCTAGAGCGGTGTCTGATGCCAGTGCAGGTAACATACATAATAATACAGGATACATACAAGTACTTTGTGGGTGTGCTTAGATTTTATGCCAATGAGAAAACTGGGAGCCATTTAAAACTTAATCCAACCTTATGTTCTCTTTAGCTGACTATGGCAGTGCCATAGAGACATTGGTAACAGCCATCAGTCTGATTAAGCAATCCAAGGTGTCGGCAGATGACCGCTGTAAGGTGCTCATCAGTTCCTTGCAGGACTGTCTCCATGGCATCGAGTCAAAAAGTTACGGCTCTGCTTCCAGGTAAGGTTTGAATTAAATGTGACACTGAAGCTGTTTAAAAGCTCCATGAAAAAGATACTAAAAAAACTAAGCAACTTGTCTGATAGAAAATCTTTGTTCTAGTACATAAAGAAAAAGGTGAGCCAGACAGATTTGAAGATGTGTGGACTATTTGCCTCTTTCAGGCGAGAGCGTTCCAGAGAACGAGACCACAGCCGCTCCAGAGAAAAGAGCCGACGCCACAAGTCCCGCAGTCGCGACCGGCATGAGGACTATTACCGAGAACGCAGCCGGGAGAGGGACCGCCATCGTGAGAGGGACCGTGACCGAGACCGGGAGAGGGAGAGGGAGAGGGAGTATCGACACCGCTAGACGACAAAGGAGGTGGGTACACCATTTCGTTATTTTCTTCTGTCATAAACTCTCTTTTGTCTTCTATAAAACTACACTTGTTTTAGAACTGGACTGACCCAGTCTAATCCAGGCTCAAATAACTGAAACTACATGGCAGACGAGGAAAACAACATTGTTGAGTTTTAAAAAGTCTGCTTTGTTTGCTCACCTCCTCTTCTTCTTTGGATTTAAGGGTTCAGTTTAGCACACAATTCGAATTTACTGTCAGGATTTTCTGTGCCCACAAGGCATTCTGTCAAAATTGAATCTAAACAAGGAAATGTTTTTGTTCTAATGAGTGCAGTCAGGCATAAGCTGTAAATGGCTTTGAACATTGTTAAAAGTTTTGAAATCATAATGTCAATTGGGGTTGAAGCTTAATAGCTATTAAAAATAAATAGTACAGAATGGCGTAATACTAATTTAGATGTCACTATGAATATTTGAGGAAGGGGACAAGGGGAGACGAGGTGAGCAAGGAAAAGACTTTTAAAACTCATTCCTTTGGTTTCAGGTAGGTGTAAGGTAAGTCTGCTTTCCTTAAAATTTTATAATAGGTGATAAGTTGTGTTTATTGTATATCTGGTCTTTCAGAGAATGTGTGTGATACGCACCTAATGTATTCACGTTGCTGCTTTGCAAAGGTTTTGTAAGAGTTGTATCTATGGTTCCCCCTAATCAGAAAATACACTGATAGTTACTGTTAATGGACTTTGTGGATGCATTGTTACTTTTTGGTCAACATGCCTTGGAGGCTGGTAAAGTCGCAAAAAATATGCCAGCCACTTTTTGTATTCTGCCAGAAAAATATCTAAATAAAATAATTATCTGACAGATGGACAGATAGACATATGCATTGCAAGAGAACAATACCATGTTTGGCTATTGTGGGCGAGTTTCCGTCTTTTTCGCAGTTCAGAGACTATGTAGATGGTCCTTTTGGATAAACATCTGTCTGGCTCATAAAATTGTGTTTTTACCAGCAGCTAAGGCCAGTGGACCAAAAACTTTTCTGGCTTGAATATCAAGATTTAATATTTAATTGCCATTTCTTTATATGTGAGTTTAAGCTAATTGTGTATTGTGATTGCTGAGTTGGTTTGTCTGTGTGCTTGTAATAATAGTTCCTAGACTGATTGCCATCTGAAAGCGATGAAGTCAAAGTATTGCCCAAACATTTTTTATAGTAGTTAGTACAGATTTAGCACTTCATGTCGTCTGTTTGGATGCGATTGTATTTATAGGGGTGGGGGATTGCACTGTTCACCTTGTCGAAAGTAGACCAATCTTCACTTTGTAAATGTTCAACTCACAGTAATGTTGTGTACATATTACTATTTCGGTTTATAAGCTGAGTTTATGATTATCTTGTTATAATTACGAGAAAGTGAGAATTTGAATCAGCAAGTGTCTATCTGATGATTTTTGGGGAAAAAAACTTCTGACAATGTGATGTCAAATGCCATATTTGCGTGTCAGATTGCCTGACATTTTACTGTTGTCAAATTGAATGTTTTGCAGCATAGTGTTGCTCAGTTTTGAACCATTGAACCTCAATTTAAGATATTGAGGTGAAGTGAAAAAAATATATTTATAACCTTTTAATAATGTAACAATAATGATGATGATAATAATGTTCTGACAACATGCATGTTAGTGTGATGCCCAAATGTTGATGCTCTTGATACACATAATGTCACATAAATCATTTTTAGGCAAAGGTCAAGGGAAAAACAAAATTTGATATTCTGCTCAGATTAATCTGTGGCTTTAAATTGAAATTATGTGTAATTTGTTTAGCAGAATAGAATCTTAATTTTATTATTGTCAAGAGTATATAATAATTAGAATTTGGTAATCGAATGCTAGATTCAGAATTCAACGTTTTCTGATCCCAAGTTTTTGTTCCTGTCCTCAGGCCATCATTTCATTATTGAGTTGCCTGATTCAGTTAAACCGAAGGAAATCATTATTAAATGTATGCAGTAGATGAAAACGTAAAATTTTAATGTCAATGCAGCATATTTATTATTATATGCAAATTGTTACCAAACATTGCTGGATACTTAGTAGAAATTTACATTTTAATTAGGTTTTTTTGTGAGTCTTGAATGTACTTTGAAATGACCTCCATTTAGGCTGCAGTGTTGTTTTTTAAATGATCAATTGTCCTGAGTGGGGAAGAGATCATGAAAGTATGTTTGAGTATTTTGGCTACTAGCAATATGTGTTTCGCTGGCTTTTTGGATGTTAAGTCATGTTGTGGTTGAGATGTAGATGAATTTATCTGAAACTACTTGACACCAGCTTGTACACTACATTTTCATTGTTGTGTGGTCTGAAATAATAGGAGGTAATAAATATTGTTTAGGCTAATGTTCGCTAGTGTTTTTCATGGATTTTCATTAGTTAGTTTTAAAAATCATTTTGTAATCTTTGTGGGAAGATGCTTCTTCCGTTGCGTCACTTCCGTGTTGAGCATGATAACTTTTATAAAGGTTTGGAACTGCATTTGAAATATCTGGTTCGAACAATGCTGTGTGTAGATCTCATGTCGTTTACTGCCAAAGCACTTAAGATGTTTGTAGTGGTGTGTATAACTCAGTCCTTTACAGAGCAGAGTCAAATAGATTACATGGAGCCTTCAGCATCTCTGTACAGTTGCACATCACCTCAAATAATATTTCTCCTAATTTTAAGAGCTTTCACATATAAACTTCATTCTGTCTTTACAGCTCAACGTTTTAATTTAGTTGCACTTGCAGAGCAAGAAATATGCTCTATACATGAGACATAATTTTTATATATGCACTTTATCATTAATATGTCTGTTTGTCTCATATTGAGAAATATTAACTGAGGTGGTCTTGCTCGTGCAGTTGCTGAGTTCTGAAAGCAGGCAAAACCTAAAAACTAAAAATGTAATTTAGTAACTGTCTAAGTAATGTCATGTGATTATAGTGTAGATTTGTGCTACGTGGTTAGTTTATCTAGTTTATATAATATCTGCTCCACCCAACTGTCCCAAGTTTTTTACTGATTTTGTGTCCACAAGGAACCTCTTAACAAATGAGTAATTTTTCTATCAATAAAGTAATGGTTATAAATACATTATTTTTTAAGAGAATTTATATTTTTCACTTTTTTCATTTACAGCATATAATTTGTACATTTTTACAGCTAAATGTAAAAAAAACATTTTTATTCGTTTTTTTTTGTTTGTTTTGTTGTTTTTTATACACTGCATTTCAACAGTAGCATTGCAGCAGTCCCCTCTAAGACACATTTTGTTATCTGTTAGATAAGAGATTCCCAGTGGACACAAGGCCTGATAACTTTTCGTAATATGTAGATGCCAAAAATGCAATTGAGTATATTTTTACCAAAATGTTTATGGCAGTAAAAATCAAATGACTACAAATCAAAAAAACCCTTTTGCATTTAGTCTGAATACTTAGAGCATGGCAATCAGGGAAAAAAAACCCCGAAATGAAGTATATTGCTTTTATTCCTGATCGTAGTATGGCTTTTTTTGTGTCCACAGTTATGCTTTAACACTGTTTATTCTGATAATCTTGCCATGGGGGAATGCACACTGTTGTCCCAGGCTGAAATGACTTTTAATGCTTTTCTAATGGTCTCTTTAGCCATTCTGTGGTTGTATGTGGGTTGGGGACAAAAGCCCTGATGTTCTTTTCAAACAATCATACTTTTTGATCGTGTCAAACCAGGGTCAAACGGGAGTCTGCAATAAATATCCATGTCCATTTGAATAACAGGAAGGTAAATACAATTTATATTTAAAGATACTTGAATATATGTGACTTAGAGATGGCCTAAGTGAAAGGTATAAAATAAAGAAATTACACTTTTGACATACAGTACTTTTGTTCTGCTAAAGCAACTGAAGAAGTTTGTACTTCTTTTATTGTGTTGAGTTCCCAGGTATTATAGTCAACAAATCAGCTATTTAGTTGTCACATAGTGGATTTTGCAAAAGTGTAAATTTTCCGTGCCTTCTGCAATATTAACAATTTTCTGAAATATGGGATGCATTCCACAAACATTTCTGAAGTAGGGCTACAATGGTAAACCGGTTTTACGGTATACCGTGGTATGACAATTTACTGTTGTTGACAGATACCATTTACATTTGCTAATCTGCGGTATTTACCATATTAGTGTTATTTTTAAAAAAATATATATATATACTTAATCATATTTGGTGAAAATATATTGAAGCAGCTGAATATCTGAGAGGACTTCATGGACTGCTTGACCCTGGTTTGACTCATAACATGGCATATTTTACAACAGGCCAAAGTTTTGTTAGTCTGATATATTAATGTAATTTGACCATTGACAAAAGTTCGGTCGTGCCCATTCCCTCCTGTACTGGTGTTATTGACCAAGACAAAGAGAAAACATATTGCCACTGTATTGTGTAAAGTATTGTTATCATGAACTGTATTTATCTGTAGCCATGCACGATGTAAAACAAAACCCTTTCTAACCTCCCGAGTTTTAATATGCATCCAAATCTTTTGATCCATGTAAAGTCATCTGTACTCGTATGTCCTGCCTGTAAGTACGGCCTTTGTGGTAAAGATACCAGTTCTAATTCACCCTGTAAAGCAAAACATTGTTTCATCAAGGCTTAATACATTGAATATTAAATTAATAGTCAATAATCAAATTGGAAATGACTTTCTGTATCAGAATTGTTGTCATTTCATCTGATAAATTTAACGTTTGTATTACGAGGTGCTTGACCATTGTTGGCAGTGTAATTGTCCATTGCCGTTTCCAGTACCCTGCATGCTGAACTTTGTCTTTCTCAATTATATAAGTACAAAATATAGCAGCGTATTCACTGGCACTATGTTAACTAGACCAAGGGATTTACTAAATCACATTCACATTTTTTTGTTATATGTTTAAAAAAAAATATCTCCCCGAGCGGTTGTGGCACAGTATCGCCTGTTATGCCTGAGTCACGTGTGACTTTCTCTTCGTAGTTTTGTGTTTTTAATCTATGGCTCCTTTTTGTCCTTTCTGTGTCTTTGACTCCTGTATTGGGTAATTTCCTGAAAACTGGTTGTGTCGCAAACCAATTGATGACTGTTTTTATGGTATGTGTCACAGTGGTTGAGTTTTCAGGGTTTCGTTTTTAGTTCTATACCTCATGTCTACTGTAAGGAATGAGAAATAACTAATGCAAGAAAACAAGGTTAAAATAAAACTACTAATGTCTTAAACAATAAAGATCTTGTGGATTTTAGAATCGTTTTTAAGCTTGGATTTAAAAGATCTCAGAAAGGGAACAAGGCAAGTCTTTTAGGAAACCACTGATTGGAAAATTGCATTCTAACAATTTACACCCCCCTCACATTAAGTTGATTTCCAGTGAGATTTATTAAGATGTTATCTTTCCTTACCAGCACAGTACAAAATGTAATGTTCTCATTCCACAAATACATAGTTATAGATGCTACACAGTGCAGAACTGATTGTTAGGCCAGGCGCACAGCAAAGCTTTAGCGCTTTCAATCATTTTCCCTCATGTCCATCCCTGAATTTGCATTGTACACCATAGACAATTCTGTTTAAAAAAAAAAAAAGTCCAACTTCACTGTCCTGTGTCTTTAAATTGCTGTCAATTCCTGTCTGTCAAAGAGCTACTTGTAACATTCAGCCTTCATAAATGACTTTTCTCCACATGCATATAAACATTTTCAGATTTAACAGTGATAAATTGCATTTATCACAGGCATAGACTCGACTGAATATTGCTATATTTTCTGGTGTGTGTACAAAACTGAAATTTTAAATACGCCCCTTGGGATATTTCCTGTTCAAGTTTGCATGACATGTTTCTGTGTGTTCGTGCTAGGGCTGGGTGCAATACACAGGCAACAGAGCATTAAGAGAATTCAGTTAACGTCCAAACGGGGAATTTTGCCATTTATTTGCCTTGTTTTCAGAGACTTCTAAGTTTTTCCTGACCACACACCCCTTGTCATAATAAAATGATCAGTATGTGGACTAATCTCCCAACCTTGTGACTCAGCCTGATGGTGAATTGAACCCAGCCCTGGTGTTATATATGTATGTGTAGTCTAGAGGTTTAATGGTGAGGGAGGGGGAAAAAGTGTTCACTGTTGGGCTGCCTCGAAACCAAACTCCACCCTTCGTTTTGACACCTTTTCAGCTTACGAGGATCAAGGATGGATGGAAGGAAAAGGAGGACGAATTTCAGTGCGCCACCACTTCCCCACCCTGCATGACCGGATAGGATCACAACCACCACCTCTTCCTCCACCCCTCCATCTGTCTTCTCCTCTCCGTCTCCACCCATCCTTCTCTCTGTCTGTTCATCTTGTCTGCCTGAGCAAGAGCAGTGGATGGAAGACCCTGACCTGTGTAAGGCTGTGTTATCTAAACATCTATACTCATGGTAACAAAAGATGAAAGAAAAGAAACTTTCCAAACAGCTCTTTTATTTTTATGATGTTTTATTTGACATGACGACTAGGTGTGATGCTTTTTTGCAAAGAAACAATAAAATGGCCCACAAAACCTTTTACGAAAATCCAAACAATACATCCTATTTGTTTTTTTTATTTTTCCTTGGCTCGCTGTACTGTGTACATTCAGTTTAGAGATCAGTTTTTATAGGATGCGTATTTGATCTTTTCTCCCCACCCCTCCCTCTCATTCTCATGTATTCTTTTCATGGTTAGTATGTTTGTAAATGTCTCTCTGCTTTTGATTAAAAACTAGATGGTGTTGTAATAAAAAAAATGTTACTTGATGCATTTGGTCAGTTTCTACATGTTCGGCTCATTTATATTAAATGTATATTTTGGACTGCAAACTGTTTTTCATATTGAATTTGTCTGTAGATTGTTTTTTTTTTAAATTGTTTTTTTAAAGATGTATTGGCAAGCGGCTTTGTTTTAGAAAATAGAACCCCTTTTCTGTTGTTGCCTTATTTTAGTCTTCAGATGGATAAAATCTGTACCAGGTAAGACAAATTAGACAAATGTACTTTTTACAGTGTAAATTGATCATTTGAAGGTCTACATGTCCATGTAGTTCTTTGGACCCCACACACCATAGACCAAAATGCACATAATGTTCACAAATTGGTTTCTCTGTTGTGTGCAATCACTCTGAATAGCCATCATCATTAACCAAATTGTCTTTTTTTGTTAATGTAAAATGAATTCATTCTTCGACATAGTAATCCAGCGGCCATTGTAGTTACAGGTTACATGGATTTGGTCATTCTTCAAATATCAGTTAATTCCACTTATTAAACTTTGCCGCTTCTAGTAAGTGACACTTTTTTTGCGCTTGTGTTCCGCACTTATGGTTTTGTATCTTCATTGTCAACACTTTTTATTGTCACACAATAGATAAGCTTTTGAACATAACATGAGGGACAAATTCATATGCAATTTCGTAAGTATGGAATGTGCACCATAACACTAATATTGTCATCAAACAATGCAATACGCCCTCTGTTCTTCCACCACCCATCATGTTCATGTCGTGGATTTTGTTGAAATGGACTGTGATTGTCAACACTGATCTAAAGCTTTCAATTTGTGACATTTAAGATGATAGTTTGGCAAATGTCTGGATGTATGTTTTTTAATCTATCAAAATTACAAAATATATTGGGGGGGGCAAGATGCACTAATATTCCTCCTTAAATCACAAGGCCAGACCAATTATTTCATGTACGTAATTAAAAATGCATTTAAAAAAAAAAAAAAAAAAACATGGTGAAAGGACAGTGTTTCATCAGAGGGTCTCATGTTGCTGTTTTGTGCCATTTGTACTCCAAAACAAAGGAATAAGGACCAAAAAAAAACATTTTATCAGATGAGCAAACAACTTTACATGGTCCAAAATTCCTACATCTATTAACTCTAAGAATCCTCCTTTGTGTTGATTTTGTTGTCTCGTTTGAAATTGATTTACTTGTCAATGTGATTGTTCTTTTTTTATTTATAATCCATCATGAAGATTCAAATCCATGACCATCCCCTGAAATATTGCATTTCCAAAGGTATTTGATGATTGTAAAAAACAAAACCAAAAAAAAAACCCTTAACATCTATGTAGTCATTGTAAGCTACTGAACTGAACAGCACCCAAACATTTTTTAAAACCCTCCTGGTGCTCTTGAAATGTCTTCTTGTTCTAACAGCTTGTATTGATACATTGCATTGAAATGAAACAAATTGTAAATTTGGTTTTGGTAAAACTGAAAAAGTCTTTATGCCAGTTCTTTTTTTAACAATTCCTTAAAAATGACAATGCAGTTTCAAGCCCTTACACAGCCAATTTTGACTGACTGGACCACTTCTCAGGACTTTGAAGTGTTAGGATCACGGTCTGATTGATGTATTTTTCCCTCTGCTGGTGCACCTATATATGTTTAAGAAAACTTAGACATTGACTTTTGTGACCTTGGCAAATTCCCAAATGCAGCTCCACCCAGTGTCATCCTGAGCAGAGGTCTAATGAGCTGTCACTTTCTGGTTGCCTTGTGCTGACTTCTCTCCACAGCGCTGAAGGTAAGTGTTCACAGGTCTACACCGCTGCAGAAGAAGAAACAGTCCAGACTCTGCTGCATCAAGACGGACCAACGCTTTACCTCACACAAGTGGCTGGAAAGTTTTTTCAGTGTTCGATTTAAGTGGTGTAAATGTAGGATAATTTTCACCAGTCATTACCTGAATTTTAGCAAGTTTTTTTATTGTCTGTAACAGATTATATGAAATGTTTTGAAATGTAGCTGTATGTGACCCCAAAATGAAATTAACTCAGTGTAACGGGGGGACATGTTTGTATAGATAACTGGTCATTTACAGTTTAGATGTCTGTATATGTGATCGATCACAGCTATGCATGCCCAGTAAAAAGCGGGGCTACATGACTTTAGTAAAGTTTTACAACCGTAAAGCAATTAACTCATCTTACTGGCATCTATAATTACTGTAAACTTGAGTTAACATAAATGGGGTCAAGTCTAGTTAATTTCCAGTAAGGGCTGTTATCCTGCCCTATTGCCAGCCATGTCTGTTATCCTATTGCATGTTTCGTGTCAGGGGAAAGCACCGTGGAGCTAAAATAATCAAATTGCCATTGTTCTCAAAAAAATAAAGTAAAAATTCAGTTCAATTTTGTGGCTCTCTTTTGTGTAATTAGTCTTAATGATGGACCCTCAGGTAAGATTAAAGGATCTCGGTTAAAGCCAAACAGTGTAATGTAAATATCTTAATAATTAGGTGCACAAGTCGACGTGTATTACCGGGACACGCGGGAAACAGGTTTTTAAAAAATTAGATTTTTAATTTTGATAATTGAAGTTCATAAAAATACAGAAGTGCTGAGATTGAAAACAGTTGAAATTATAAATGGTAAAGTGAGAGGGGGTCATTTTTAAATAGCTGTAAACCCTTGGCCAAAAATTAGCCTGATGATAACGACACACATTATCATGAGAGTTTATGATAGAAGTTGTTTTCAATTGATCATGACAAATTTACAGTTAACTCGTGCGTGCAAATATTGATGTAAAGGTTCCTCTATCTCACAATTTTTTATCAAAACAGACCCAACTGTGTTGCAAATGCTACTTTATATTCAAGAACAGGAGTAAAGAGGTAGCCTAATGGAATATGTGGAAGTACAGTAATTTAGTCGAATTAGCTTGCAATGCTAACAATCGTAACGAAAGTTAAAATGACGTTTTCAGAGTATGTGAGAGCAAAATTAAAATATTAGTGAAAATACATATATTTTTTGAATGTATACATTCAACACTACTTATCCGAGGTGATTGCCTCCATCTGCCGGAACCTTTTATTCCTCATGTCGCACTTCTGCCGTACAACTTAACGCGTTGCACTCACTTCCGGTGGTTGTTTGGCTGCCCGTTTGAAATGAGCTCGTCACCTGTATAAAGTAGAACTTAAATTCTTAAATGGCAAGCTTATTAAATGTGGATACTCGCTGTGGAACAAGAAGATTCCTCTAGGGTGTACCACAGGACCAACTTCACTGTCTTGCTCCTGTACTATGTTCAAAAAGATGACTGAATTTGGTCCAGATTCCGGGGGGCGAGTTAAGGTAACACAACGTTACAATACAGCAGTCAGGGATAATTGATAGCGGTGGTTTCCTAACAGTTAAAACTGAATAAAATCACCAGGAAGGGTTCATGTAACAAACAAGTTTATTTGTTTAATTGTTATTTAATCTAGGCACTGAAATACATTCATGTGGTTCTATATGTTTTCTGTAAACTGCAGGGAGTAACCATTGTGAAGCCTATCGTGTTTGGGAACGTTGCCCGCTACTTTGGAAAAAAAAGAGAGGAGGATGGACACACACATCAGTGGTCTGTCTACGTGAAGCCTTACAGAAATGAGGTCAGACATCCAGGTCGTTTAGATTAGTTGACAAGATGACTTTTACTGTCAGGTTGAAAGTATTTTCTTCGTTATATATAATTGTGTATAACATTTTTTTTTTTTAATAATCCAGGATATGTCTGCTTATGTGAAGAAGATCCAGTTCAAGCTACATGAGAGCTATGGGAACCCACTGAGAGGTGAGTAGACCTTTACGTAGCAAGTGTGAAGACAAATACAATAAAATAAAAAGGTGACAGTATGTCATATAAGCATATCGGCAGGTGTTCACGCTTTTTCAGCAGTATGTCCAACTAACTGTTTCTTTTTCCCTTCTAGTGGTGACTAAGCCTCCATATGAGATCACAGAGACGGGCTGGGGGGAGTTTGAGATCATCATCAAGATCTTCTTCATTGACCCCAATGAGAGAGCTGTGAGAGCTTAATAACACATCATAGTAAATAGTGTTTCGTAGGGATGAATTTTGAACTTTACTTCCCTGTATGCTTCCACTGATTTGTGCTTGCCTGTGTCTTAGGTGACTCTCTACCATTTGTTGAAGCTGTTCCAGTCAGACTCCAGTGCCATGCCTAAGAAAACGGTTGTCTCTGAGTTCTATGATGAAATGGTACGTCTGCCTTAATGCTGTAGCTTACAACCGTAGTGACTATGCTGCATCGATTTCTGTTCCCTCACTATGAGAAGTAGAGAACTTTGATTTTCAAACTGGTTTGTCCACATGGCGTCAGTATTTTGACGTAATAGACAAAATGGGGAGGTTTGTCTGTGGATTGGGAGTTGTGTGAGACGGAGAGATGCACCTGACTTTGTTGTCTTTGTAACATTCAGATCTTCCAGGATCCTACAGCCATGATGCAGCAGCTATTGACCACGTCAAGACAACTCACCCTGGGAGCATACAAGCATGAGACAGAGTGTATGTACACACAATGAACATAGGAACACGTGTGTGTATGTAAGGACTAGTTTTGTCACATTAACTAATTGTTGTTGCCTTTGGCCTTGAGCAAGGCTGTGGCTCAGCAGCCGCTCTCTAGTAACACTTTTTACAAAGTTTTCCTCGTGTGTTATTGAGTTTTATGTATAAATATATTTCTACATTTATTGATTTAAATTCTGCTTCTATTCCGTTGTTGACTGTGAGCACTAATAAGAATAAGCTAAACCTTATTTCGACTTTAACCTCCTGCACAAGGGATACTTCTAGTTTGTGCCTCGGTGCAGAAGAGCAGCATTTGCATTCTTCTGAGTCGTCGTGCTTATGTGTGTGTCCGCAGTCGGCGAGCTGGAGCAGAGGACCAAGGAGAAAATGGAAGCGGCAAAGAAGAGAACCAGCCAGGAGATCACAGAGCTGAAAGACAAACTAAAAGCCAGCAGAGAGAACATCAACCACCTGAAGGCAGAGATCAGAAAACTGGAGGAGGACGGAGACCACAAGGAGCACTGAGAACTGGACAACACGCATTCTGTTATTACACCTTTTTTTTCCTTTAATTTGTGTTTTTGTTTAACATGAAAAAATTAAAATTAAAACTTTGGTAGTGTTGCCAACTGTCTTGCTAGTGGCTGAAAATGTATTTTGTGATAGGTTTACTCCATATCTGTCATTGTTTTCTTTTGTACCCGGACAGTGATGGGTCAGCTCACTGTGTGGTAGGATGACAAAAAAATGATTTTTGATTAACTTTGCAGCATAAGACTTGTCCAGTCATCTTTATGTAAATTATTCTGCGTTGAAGCGAGGCTTTTTCCTCTCCAGTGAATCTGAGCAGCAGTCTAATCAGCCAGAATCAGTGAAGCATCCCTATAGTATTCAGTCCCACTTGATGAGATGCACACTTTTGTCTAAACGGTTTTTTAATGAATTCCTTTGTTGTTTTGTTTACTGGTTTTATGGCTTCTTATAAAGCGAATGTGCCTACAGTATCACTTATGTAAGTTTCTTATGTTGTAACCATTTGGGCGTAGTCCATGAAACAAAATACAGGTGTTTTTTTTGCAATCAGAGTAATATTTTGTAAGTTGATCTGTTCTGACACGTCAGTAAAAGCAGGTAATGTGTTTCTAGGTATAGGACAAAACCGGTTAAACCAAGATCTTTCATGCCAAAGAAGAGCAGAGATGATGTGCTTCTCAATCCTTATTCTCTTGAGGTTTATTTTGAGGATGCACCCTTTAACACTGACAAACCACTTGCATAATACTGTATAATTAGCTGAGTGTGAAATGGTTTAAATCAGAAGAAAGGGGTTCAGGGGTTTATAGCCCGCCAGCTGTGGCAAGGACTGCATGTTTTTTTTTTAATTTAATGAAACTATGAAGTTTTATGCAGTCAAACAGTTAAGGAGAGGTATTGGGTTGTGATCATAGGCGATGCAATTATAAATAGAAACAAAATGTAGGGAGCATTTACATTCAGACCCCAAGGAGACAGAAAGGACTGTCCTACGAATTGGTGTTTAAAGATTGGCAAGACTGGGTGTTTATTGGTGTTTAGCAGGCTAAGAATATATATATATATATATATATATATATATATATATTCAAACTAGTTAGAAGCGTTGATCGGGAAGACGCTTTTTATTTATCTAAAGAGTTGACATACAACATTTTATCAAATCCGAGGTGCGAATTTTCAGATTTCCGAGAGTTCCTGAAAGCATCTAAATGGCAGGAAGTTCAAACTTTTGCTGTCCGGACGCTGAACAACTTCCCTCTTTAACCAACACACAGTTTCGTGTCCTCTGGTTGTTGTTTATTTAAACTGCCAAGCAAATATGGTCGAACTCAAAGACCTAGAATGGAGACATTGTTGTGCAGGCCTGTATATTTGTTGCCGACGTGTAGCTGGAAGTTTAGTAAACACACTGGGCGACTGAGTTTAGTTGGTGTGTTCGGGGTGAAATCCCTCCAGGTGTCCCTCACCACGGGGAGGAATTCAAGGTAAGTCTATGGAGTCCAAGTGGGAGCATTGATGATGAGCGTTTCTCTAGGGTTTGAGCAGTCTCTAAAAGTAGTCTTCAAATTTTACTCAGTTACCACAGTTGAAATGTGTGACAACGTTTAGTTTTTCCTCTTTGACGCTGATGACACATACAAAAATAAAATGAAGAAAGGGAGAGTGCGTATGAATTAGTTCACGTAACCTGGGAATTTCATGGAATGATTCTTTTGGGGACCATTATCGGCGTCGTGCATGTCTAGGTAGACAAAACAACAATGGTGATTAGTCTACCCACAAGTAGTTAAGTGTATTTAAAGGGATCACATTTTAATATAGATGGGTCAAAATTCTACTAAGCAAACAATTAAATAATAAGTCATAAAATATCTTACAAATAATTTAAATGACTAAGAAGACAATGAAATCATTAAAAAAAAAGAAAATATAAACAAGAAAATAAATCAGCTAGCCTAGTAATACACGCCATATATTATTATTATTAGTAGTAGTATTAATCATCGCATACATTTTCATTGCCAAATTATAAATTAAAAATATTACAAATTAAAATTCGAAATTATATTCAAGTATAACTGAAGCTGTTGTAATCTAATAAGTAACAAGAAAAAATATTTTGTTAGAATCTTATTGTGTTTCTATACTAAACTATATATATATATATATATATATTATTAAACAAAGTTTGAGTCTTTTGCATAAATGTAAAACAAACAAAAAAATCTATTCTAAATATTATGTTTCTATTTTAATACGTTTTAGTTTTAATGCTATTTTAGCCTGCAGTCATAGCGAGAGTTTCTCGGGCGATCACGTGATCAGAGGGTTTTTGCACCGACGTCACAAAAACCGAGCTGCTAGTGGTGCAACATAAAGCTCCTCACCGTCCTACTGCTGTTAAGCTCCACGCATTACCTCTGAAACACACCTTTACAACAGCATTTCACTGTTGGCTTTAAGTCTCCAGCCGCTAGTGTCTGAAAGATACGTTACCCTAATGCAAACTAACACAGTTTACGTTACAAATGCTCCGCGAACCGTTTAGCTCTTAATTATGTTAACGTTCCCCAGCGTGGCTAACGTAAATGCAACAAATATGTCTCCTCGCTAAGAAAACAACCGGTGGTTTTCAGTTCCCTTCAAGTTTTCAGGTAAGTTGTCTAAAAACAGTAACAGCTGGCATGTTTTGCTGTAGCTTGTCAGTGTATGGCCTCATTCTACCTAGTGGCATTTTAATGTGTTTTGTGCTATCACTATTGTTTCTCTAAAGGACACCTTTGCCTGGGGACGTTTTCTGGTCAAATATGCTATAGCGCAGAATTGCTACATATCTTAATTGTATTTGCCAAAGAAGTTAATACCATAGTCTCTGTATGTGTTTAGACTGTCATGAAAATGGAAATATAATTAATTTATTTGCTCACTCATGGGGTCATTGAGCCGTTGTCATGAGGGAAATTTGGGTTACATAAATGTGCTAAATGGCAATTGACTTTCCTCCACTAATTGTGTACATCCTGTTCAAAGAACTTGTGGACACCCCTGTCTTACAACTTAATAGAAAGATTTAGTTTAACTTGACAACAGAGAAAGAGAGAAAGCGTGGAGTTCAGGTTGATGCTCATATGTCCACATCAGCCACACTACATAGATCTTTGTTTGGTTGTCGTCCACAGAGCTCTATTGTTGTCCCAGTGATTGTGTGTAGTGTGCAGTTAAAGTCCATTCATGAGGCCGAGTGCATCATCAGCACACCATAGCTTTAATGTATGAAGTTCCCCATCGAGGGCAGGTGGATTGTGGGGCTTTCTATGCATTAGGATCCATCTATATCTTCTCATCAATATCGTCAGCACATCATACAATCTCATCAATCAATATGGGGTAGCATCATCAAGTGAATTTCGTTCATGAAGTCTAAGTGCATGAAATAATCATTCATAAGTGGGATAGTACTTAGTTGTGATTAGGTTTGCTGTCTTTGGAGTGTGTAGGCGCCAACGTTAACTCATGTGCGTAGTAAATGTAGGTGTTTCTTCTCTTAACCCTGAAACAATAACATCATATTCAATCTCACATTTTGCAGCTTTTTTTCCTCAGTTTATTCAGTTCAGGACTTGTATTGAAGAAATGTATTTTTACTCTGGGTCAGCTCAGCTAAAAGCGGACCTCTCCCCCAACTCAACTTTCAATATTGCACCACCATGTATGAAGTGGATATTGCCCAAGAAGACAGAGCAGTTGCAGTCAGGACTTATTACATCGAATTAATAGTTGTTTGTATTTGGCCTTTTTTTAAAAAAAAAAAAGAAAAAAAGAGAGAGATCTGTGTTTACTTTTATCTGTCACACTCACGTATGTCATCATCTTTCCTGCGAACAAGATTTTAAGATAAACAGACACTATACAAGTCTAAAATATCACCCCTGACAGTAGTGTCATTTGAATACGGTGAAGCTGATTATGCTTTGTGCCTCATTATCATCTTTCCGTCTCATATGCAAACTCCAGTGGTTTAAATGCCAGTTGTTTGATATCATTGCTGTGGTGTTACAGTCAGTCCAAGAAGCCAAGTTGTGACCAGTGTTGACGATGTGAATGTGTAATGCTGTCTCCATCCTTTAAGCAAAAGGCATGTGACCCCCCGGCTGCTACAGAAGAGCAGTTTGAGGTGCCAAACTATTGACTGTGAGGCTCTTTGTAATTATGTTGTGTGTTTGTATTTGTGTGTGCTAGGCGTGGTGGTGAGCCCATGGAGCAGCCATCATCTTCAGGCAGGGCAGCGCTGGAGGAGAGAAAAAGCCTGGTTGAGGTAAGCAGCCTTCTCATCAACTCAAAACTAGATAGTAACAGGATGTAATATATACGATTAATAATAGCTTGTTTGAGAGAAACATTTTTCAGCAAAAGTAAATGAATGTTTCTAAACTCACAGTCACTGTTGTTTAGTTTCTTGACTCATGTTACCCTTTAAAGGGATACTCCTCCTATTTTACACAAAGTCTGCCTTAACCAAGAAGAATACAAGTAGGAAAATGTAAAATAAATTGGGTTTTTTAGTAAGAAGTTTGTCAGGCTCCTGTTCCCCTTTACTCACCTCTGCTTGAGGCTAGAGGATCCAGGCCACATTAGCTGCTGCTAGCATGAAGCACCCAAATCTCTGACAGAACTGTCGGCGGACGAGTTGTATTGTGAATAATGTAGGAATGCACGGAATATAAAAGAATATATTTTTGTGGTCTGCTGTCATTGTGAGTCCAACAATGTTATAGGAGTGCAATGCTAAACCGATGGAGCTCTGTATAAGATAATAGTAAGAGCAGGATTGGCAGAAGCCAAAAACGATTCCAAAGTCATCTTTTACTTTTACTTTTTACAAAAAGACTTAATGGTAGAAATGTCCCATTCTGTTTCAAATCCCTTGCTGAAAATGCTTTTTGTTGACTCCATCACTGTGCTCGTACCTGTACTCCAGAATGTTGGAGTGCTAAAAGGTGCTGAGGGTGGAGAGGTGGATCCTCGGACCCCGAGGAAGAGCAGCTCCTCTCGCTCCTCACGCAAGAGCTTCCGTCTGGACTACCGGCTGGAGGTAAAAAAAAAACAACCTTACTACCCATCATCCTCCTTTCCCCTAAAGCCCTCTCCTTCTCCACCTGATATACTTCCGCCTCCGCCTCAATCTCCTCATTTGCATAAACTCCGTCACACATGCCATCTCTCCATTCTCTATTGTGTTTGTTGTGTTTTAATCTGACATTTGAAATGAAATGCCCTTCTTGAAGGGTAAAAATTTAATTGTTTTCTTCGATTTTAGGAGGAAGTGACAAAATCCTGTCGGGACAAACATGGCCGCTGGACCAACCCCTGGCCCACATGGCGGTTCCCTTCCTACACCACCCTGCTTAGGTTCCTGTTGTTGGATAAAAACCACAGCAATATACCAACTAGTAAAGAGGTGAGTAATTATTAGACAAAAATCTTACAGTTTGCTATTAACTATTACCATTAATGACTGATTGGTAATTTAAAATCAGTAATAGATTAAATTTTAATATAGTAGATGATCACACACACACCTTTAAAAAGCTGTTACACAATAAAATTTGTAGTTAAGCACAAAAAACTGTTGTGAATGTCTGTATAAAAGCCATGTATCAAATTTGCTCAAGCTAATGTATGGTTTTACGTGTATTATCATTGTAGTGATCAGTATTATAGCTCATATACTGTATTCCTCACACCTATGTCAGTAGGAGCATTGCCCTTTGTCGACTTTCACAACCCACACAGTATATATTGCTGCTAGTGGAAACCTCGCTGAGCTCAGTAAAAGCTTAACAGGCATCAAAGGCTGCTTTCACACAGCAGTAGAAATATGTTTAACCCTTTAATTGGACAGACGGCACGTGTGTTTTGTTGTGTAAAACCTGTAACAATGGGTGTAGGTCATAAATAAAAGTTTGATTGTAGAAAGGTTGCAACATAATTTAAATATATTCTGTGGGAACTGCATGAACAAAAGACTGGGATGTCATTAAAGAGCCTTTTAGCTGGAGAGTCATGGTGAATCTTTAAACAGAAGCAGAATCTTATGTCTGCTGGCTATGCTTGTAATGTTGCCTTTAAAGAAAACTGAGAATAAATCCTGCAAGCCGCAACAAAATCATCGTAAGACCTGTGTGCAGCGCTATAATATTTACTGAGAGTAGAAAACAGTTTCTCTGTTCTCAGGGTTAGAGGGGATTACTGTTCATTTTTGATCAGAGGAAGTCGTATGACTGAAACATTCTTCATAATCTGTCGTTTTATGTCACTCTGCTTCTGTTTTATGTCTTTTTTCCTCTTCCTTTTGTTCTCCTGTATCCCCCTCCTCATAGGCTCTGGACAATGAGCTCCCAGTGATGGAACCATACTTTATCGAGAAACCAGACCTCTCTGACTCTGGTCCAGGTCTGAGGGTCACCTGGCTGGGTCACGCCACGGTTCTGGTTGAAATGGACGGGCTGAATATTCTGACGGACCCGATTTTCAGCCAGAGGGCCTCGCCGTTCCAGTTCATGGGGCCTAAAAGGTACCGAGGGCCCCCCTGCACTGTGGAACAGGTTTAGTACTCTTTGTCACAGTATTTGACTCGAGTCTTGATTCTTTGGCTGCCTCCTTTATACCCCAGTTTCATTTTTTTAAAATCCTCCTGCCAACAGTTGCCCAGGATTGATGCTGTCGTTATCAGTCATTCTCATTATGACCATCTGGATGCTGGATCTGTGGCCAGCCTTAATGCGCGCTTTGGAGGGGCACTACGCTGGTACGTGTGGTGGATCTGTAATCATCAATGATGTTTTTAAATCCACAAGCTTGATTATATTATAGTTCATGCATTCAGCTCACCCTCTCAAACAATGTGCATTATTAGAGTATGCCATCATGTGGCTAAAATGACATGCTCCTTTATGTTAGGCAAGTCCAAATGTGTGTTTCACAGGTTTGTGCCCCTGGGTCTGATGGACTGGCTGATGAAGATGGGCTGTGAGAACGTGATGGAGCTGGACTGGTGGGAGGAGAACTGTGTGCCGGGTCATGATGACATCACATTTGTCTGCACACCCTCTCAGCACTGGAGCAAACGCACCGCACTGGATGATAACAAGGTAATAATTGATTACAATTATTGGTAATTACTGATTAGATTTGACCCTTTATTAATGTATACATTTTTAAAGGCTTTTATATCATTGAGTTGATTCAATCACTATTAAAAATACTTGCATAGACATGTGAACAGTCGAATCACCATATAAATCCATTAGCTGAAAGCTCAGTACATTAGTTTTCATTCATCAGGTAGAAAAAAAAGCAGTTTTAAATAGTTTTTATTCAGTATTCAATACATAAACTGAGCTCTTCATCTTGTACTCTTCAGTCTTTATGGGGCAGCTGGTCTGTTTTGGGTCCGGACCATCGATTCTTCTTCGCTGGTGATACTGGCTACTGCTCTTCGTTCCAGGAGATCGGACGGCGCTTTGGACCGTTTGACCTTGCAGCAATCCCCATTGGAGCTTACCTGCCCAGGTTCTATACATCTCTCACACCCTCTCTCACACATTCACTCGCTCTCACCCCCTATCTCTCACACATTCTCTCTCTTTCTCACCCTCTCCTGCTCGCTCTCGCTCTCACCCTCTCCCTCTCTCACACACACCCCCCACTTTATTGGGTGCACTTGTACAATCTCATGCAATCCAATCCAGGTCTTCTGCCATGTTAACTGTCATCTGTAAATAGAGAGGACAGCAACTTAGAAACACCTCAATATAATGTAGTCTATTGCAACACCTTTTAACTATGGCCTCAGTAATAAACAAAACTGAAGTTACAAATGTCAACAAAAATTGAACATTATAAACTTTATAAAGGTTAATCTATGGCAGATGTTGTATTTGATAACAATAAATCATACAGGTTTACCTAATAGACTAGCTACTGAGTGTAAAACACTGCCCTTTCATCTGGGTGACGCATCAAATAGAAATGCCAAATACTGTGCAAATTAAACACTTTATCTCATACTGTATGTTATAATGGAATTAGCATGGAACGTTTGGAGAGCACACAGCCATTGTTACAGAGTCAAACATGTAAAAATAATTCTTTGGTTTTTCAGGGATATGATGCAGGGACAACATGTAGATCCAGAAGAGGCTGTTCAGATTCACCAAGACCTTCAGGCCAAACAGTCTGTGGCCATTCACTGGGGAACCTTTGCTCTCGCCTATGAGGTAGGGGTATACAGATAGGAATAGTTTGACATTTTGGAAAATCTGCTTATTTGCTTAGCATAAAGACTGGAAACAGGGAAACTTTCAGACTGGCTCTGTTCAAAAGTTACAAAATCTGGGTAATGATGAAAAGAAGAAAAAAAAAAAGTAAATGTACAAAACAACAATTTGTGGTTTTACAGAGGTTATGTGCTGGACTATTTCTTGGCTGAGACCAGTCACTTCTTTGAAGGTTGCCTGGAAAAGTCATTGTGACAGCAAGACTCTAGGGAGTGACTGAAATAATTCAATAAATAGTCCAGCACCTATGGTTTCCTCTTGTAAAACTACAAACTGTTTTTTTCACTTTGGATTTTGTAAAGATTAAACAAATGAGGTGTAACATGTTAATTAGTGAATCCAGAGGTGGTGATATGTGGATTTTGGCAACTTCGGACAGAGCCAGGCTGTTTCCCTTGTTTCCACTCTTAATGCTAAGCTAATCATGACATCTGCTCCCTCCAGCTACACTGCAGAGCCTAGTGATGGATCATTTAACATGAATACTGGGCTTCCATATGTGTTCATTCAACCTTTGGCACATTTTACTGTGTATCAATGACTGCATGGACAGGTATGAAAGTGGTATTAATCCTTCATGAAGGTAGAATTTATTACAAGACTGTTGCATTAGTTTTAACAAGGTGTATCTAATAAAACAAAATCAATGTGTATGTTATGTTGGGTACCAGTACACTAGAGGAATCATATGTTTTAGATGCATTTTTTTCACTGTCACATTAGTATTTCATTACTATAATTTGTCAGTCACTGGTAAATCACAGTAGCCCAGTGAGGTTTCTCTGTGTGTTACTGAGGGTTCCCACAGTCATAGAAAACTTGGAAAGGTTTGGAATTTCGTCCATGAAAATGTATGGGAACCATGGTTACCGCTTTCAGAGGAAGACAAAAGCTAGTGTGCTACAGAGGTAAAAAAGTGCTAAAGTTCTAGTAACACAACATAACAAAGGTGTCATTGTTTAAGCTGCATGACTATTTCAGCAGCTAACACAGTTTAATGTGACCTCTGGCTTGCTGCCGCACTTGGAAAGTTAGACAACCCGACAAAAAACATTAATCTGAAGCCCACGTATGGTGACTCTGAAGGAAATACTGTAATTCTCACCTTTTCTCTGGTCCTTGCCTTCCTGTCTCCCAATCACCCAGTACTACCTGGAGCCACCGGTTCGTCTCAGAGAGGCCCTGGAACAGAAAGGACTGAAGCCGGAGTCCTTCTTCACTTTGAATCATGGGGAGTCTCGCCTTATAGCGTCACAGGAAGGAGACGTCTTTGACTGATCCTCTTGGAGCGTTATGGTGGCCGTCTGTCACAAAGTGCAGAACATTTCACTTGTCACATACAGATGAACTTCTGTGATTAACTGAAATGCATCAATGTATGCAGCTGAAAATAAAAATTTAAAATGTTCACAATAGTGTTTACATAATGAATGTATGCCCTACCATTGTCATGGTGGTCAATACTACCTACAAGAGCTGTGACTCCACTATGAAAAAAAAAAAGTGATTTTGTGTAATTCTTTACTACAGCTTTATGTTGACCCATAGCTGAACTTCCTACAAGCTGTAATAGAAAAGAAAATAAGTAATTTAGAGTGGTGATTTTCAAATATGGGTGTTTGCAAAAGGTTTTTTTTCTGAATGTATTCTGGCCAACCCAAAGCCACAAGAGACAGAAATGTTAGAAAATATTTTTTTTTGTCTGTGATATTAATTCCCTTCCACTGTATGCCAATAGAAACTGTAGAGCTGTGAGGCACAGTCAGAAGTTGAGCCGGGTTCAGTTTCATGTGCTTCAGACGTTTTGTTCTTGATGCTCTGAAAGTACAGCACAAAGATGTTTTTCACTCTTTGCTTATCATTCACATTTGAACTTTCAACAGATGTATTTGCCTCAAAAAGCAACAGTAGAATAATTTTAGTCCAGAACTGTTCAACTGATTAGATTTTTTAATGCCAGATCTTGAAAGCCAGAATGTATGAACAGTTAGCAGCACAATGTTGAGTTAATTTAGTAGCCTGGTTATAACTACAAGGCCAAACAGTGCTAACTGTGGTTTACATTTGATACATGTCACTGAATTACTCATTAAATATAACTTGCATCAATGTGTTTGTTTCTTGTTGTCAACAGCAATTTAGAACCAGACTTCCAAACACATGGAAATAGTTTACAGTTGTTTTTTTTATGCACCTAGATGTCTAATTGAAAAGAAACTTAAGACAGTCATAGAAAACTACTTGAACATTACACACAAATATACTTTAGTTTACTATTCAAAAATCGATTTTAAAATTCTAGCCAAAGTCATACAAATACTGCAGGTTATTTTCATTAATTTGAACTTTTGAACTAAAGTTGGCGCCCCAAGTGGTTGAATTAAAAAAAGACCTCTTTTTTTTTGCCTTGAAAAGGCATTTTTGATTCAATCAGCAACAATTTGGTGGGGATTTTACATTAAAGTTAAATAATGAACGAGGCATAAAATGTTTTAAATTTTATATTTATCATTTAATGTATCATTTAAACCTCTTCAACACCTAGAAACACCTCTGGAACAACTCTGTCAGAGTAGCTTGATAACAGATAACAGAATAATCATCTAAACAAATCCAAAGTAGTCAAATAGTTGCTGTGGCCAGTGAACCAAACTTTTTTCCAGTCCAGAGTCTGAATTTGATAGTTAAATGCACACCAAACAAAAGGAGAGTGTATGAGAAGCCTGGAAAAACAAAGGAGGAAAAAATGAGATTCATTCTAACCTGCTCTGGAGATCAGCGCTCACCCAGCAGCACAGGTCTAGAAAGTCCAGAAAATCCATCTGGTTCTTGAAACAGCTGCCTCCAAACTTCATTTACTTTACTGCTGTACTTTTCTTTAGGTGGACAGAAACTGGGGGAAAAAAAGTCTTTTAAATACTTCTTTCGCACTCGTCGCCATATTGCATTTGTTTGTTTGCCCTACAGGTGTCCCTAATTGAAGGAAAAGATTACACACCTTGCACTGTGAAAAGAGCGACACAAGGTGGCACTGTCGGCAAAGTTTTCTCATCTTACATTTAAAAATATGGACTTGCACCAAAAAATATTGCCTCATATTATTAGTTTAAATCAAAGTTTGGGATTTTATAACAAATAATGACTTTCTGCTATGGCTTTCAAGCTGGTACAGTGTGAGTAGTATATCTCAAGTCAAGTATATCTTTTTTTTAGCATCAAAATAACCCAATTAAAACCACCCCCTGGTCCCTCACAGACGCCTTTATCAACACAGGTTCAGTTAGATTTTGACACAAAGAACAAAAAAGTCAAACATCCTCTGAGCTGACGCAGAGGTGAGTTTCAGTGACGATAATGATCTGACAGGAAGTGGTCCAAGGTTTGAAAACGGTTGAACACAAGCAAAACAATGTTGGCTGCAAAGACTGAATTCATTAGCATCAATTTCAAAACTGAACTGCAATTCTGGCATGCGCCTAAAAAGTTGATTCGCTCAAACATCGAAGCAGCAGAAAACAATTTGATTTTGTAGATGAAGACGAGGCCAAAAAGCAAAACAAGTGAGATATATTGGATGCATCCAGCGCCTTGTTCCCTTTGTAAATACAACTCTCTCAATCTACTAAGGATGCGATCCATGAGTAATAGAGAAGCAGAAACCAACAGGTTTAGACTAACATTCAGCGTGAGACCAAGTGCAAAATTCAAATTAATATTTTAATCATCAATTAATAAAATAAGCCAACAGTAAACAAGCATCACTACTCAAACTGGAGAGTTTGTTTTACATCTTAAATGTTACAAGTTTGAATTTGACAGCGAAAGCTATTCAATAGCTCAGGTCTTGAAGAGAAAACAGTTTTCGGGGCATGTGCACCTGCCCCTGGGAAGTGCCATCATCGCCGGCTATATGTTTGTTTTTCCAAGTTTTCATTCATAAGATAAAACAGGGAAAATCATCTCTCATCAGAGCAAAAGCACTCATCTGAAGTCTAGTGTGAAGGTCAAGTGATTCATGTGATTTCCAGAGAGGCCCTTTGCTGATGTTTCCAAATTGGGGTATACACTTAAAAAATGCCAAATTTATATTTTTACCAGTCAACATGAGGTTAGACTTCTTCCTGTAAGTTAAAAAATAATTCAGTTTGAAAGAATCCCTGATGATCCAGAGTCTCCATAAAACAGCAGGAGGTGTCACAGCAGGGCGTGAGGAATGTCGTGGCTCGCCATTGTTTGCACATGGCCCTGCATCAGTGTATATGTCACGCCACACTCTGCCTGTTGCTGCCTGTGCTGTGCGTCGACCCCCCAGAGCAATGTCGGGAAAAGTCCAGAAAGATGCCGTCGTGCTCCGGCTCTGAGTCCAAAGACTCCAGGATGTGGTCCATCATGATCTCCGGACTGGACGAAGGACTGGGGCCGGAGCTTGTGTCTTGAGCCAGTACTCTGGAGGACGCAGAGGAGTTGGACACCAGCGAGCCTGTGCAGTGTGTGTCCTCACCTGGGGAAGGCTCTGGCAGGATGCTGGGGGAGTGATGCTGTGGCTGGAGAGGGTGGGGACGTGTCGGACTGTCGGTGTCTCTGGGCTGGTGGTCCTCGCTGGAGGTCACAGTGTCTGTACAGAGGAGGGCAAAAGTTTAGAGTTAAAAAAAAAAATCATTATGTTAAATGCGATTGTGAACTTTCCACTTTTAGTCCTTCCTGTGAAGAGTATAGTAACATTAGGGCCAAGAACCATTTGGTGACATTTTAATACTTTAAAATGTGACTACTTTGACAGCAAATTTCCAAATATTCAGTGCTTTTTTTCCTCTAAATTCTAGCCTAACAACAAAAACCCTCCGAAACACCATGTTGACTTTGAAAAGACCAGTTGATTAATTGATTTACAGAGTGTGAAAATATTTATTTGTGCTCTATGATAAGATCATTGGCAGTCTAATTGCTCATGAAAGTAATCAACATTTGCATATACCAGCTGATTTATTTGGCTTTTTAGTTATTGCAATCATACTGTTGCCTCTATTGATATGAGCTTACAAATTCAAGAGCTTCTAACAACGTAAAGTGATTTATAGTAAAATGCTGGAACATGTGTCTCACAATGATGATGGGCTTAGCCACATATAGTGTAACACCACATATCCACGTGTTGCAGCAGCCTGTGTTTCAGGCAATGTTCACTAAGAGACAAAAAAAAAATCCTTGACCTTTAAATCTAACTCTGTTTACAAACTCATCTAAAACATTGATCACTCTAGACAGAATAGCCTCTTGGAATCTTGTAAATATGTTTTCATTACCAGTGTAGACCTACCTGAAAGTGCAGCAGAGGCTGTGGAGTGGTTGGCGAGGCTGGATGTGCTGGTGTTGTTGGTGGCAGCAGTTGTGGATTCAGCCACGGAGCTGCTCTCCTCCAAGCAGGACGTCATCTCAGAGACAGAGTGCCGTCTGATACCCGTGCCACCTCCTGCGGAGGAGTCAACGTCATACTCCACCACAGGGGTCAGCATGGGAACATTGTAGCTCTTGGAGCGTACCACTGGGTTCTTGGCGACCGGGGAGTTGCCTGGTTTGGAGGTCCAGGAGCGCTGCAAACGCTTTTCTGGGAGAGAGAGTGAGAGGAGAAAAAGATTGCTTTAGAATTTTGCAAAGCGTATTCCAAAGCGTACAAGTGCACAAGATCACATCACCTGTAACCTTTAAAAGCACTTCCATCGTACATTACCTCAAACATACCTAATAAGCAGGAGGAGCAGTGCAAATTGGAGGATCCATCTCTGGAATATAACCCATGAGTCCCGAGGTAGGGAGAGACCACCTTCTGAATGAGAGACTCCAGACGAAGGTAGTCGCCTGATACACCTTTAGATTCATGGACTCCCTGCATCAGACAGACAACAAATGCTTGTGTTAGCCAGTAATTGCTGCTTGTTGGTCGAAGCTGATGAAATCTTTAAAAGCCATGAAACAAATTCTGGGGGAAAAACAAAGAAAGAGTTTGATTTGGTCCATTTACCCTGAATAGAATCACGGGTCAAGGACAACATAAAGCCACTGAGAGCGTGGAGTCAATTTGGTCCAAGTTTTAGACTCGTATGAACATACTCCGGTAAGAAAAACATCAACAGCATTGCTTTATTTAGATAAAGACAAAACAAACCCAAAGAGGTGGTTTAATATAACCAGGTGGAGCGACAATCACTGGTAAAACGCAACGAATTTGAAGCAACATTTGCAGACAATCATCCCGAAACTCATGCAAAGGTAAACACACTTAAATGTTGTTGTTTTTTACGCTACCGTTATTCTATTACCTGGGTGTGTTTTTGCTAAACTTGAAATACAATAAATCCAAAAGTAAACACTGCTGTCAGTTTAAAAATGTCATTGGCAAAACCTGTGATCCTCATTATCAATTTGCTGCTCTCAGAGCCATGAAGAACAACAAAAAAGAACTTTTCCGTTTCAAAGGTTAAAGCTTTTTAGTTTAGGTGACTCCATGCTAATCTTTTTTTTTTTTCCCCTCCTTAAAAGTTGGATTCAGTTTGAGTCACTTCCACAAGCCAAATTTTCATGCAGGGGGGATGTGATACATATGGGCCCAGACCTCACTCCAAACTCCAAACCACATAAATAGACCAGACTTCAGTGAACAGGCGTCACAGAATGAAAGGGAAATTACTAACAGATGAAACAAGAAGTAACACAATAAACAATTTTAATTTTTATCTCTCTTACACTCAACCTCTTAGTCTTAGCTGCTCTGCTTTCCTGTTCGCTTCGACTCTACTTCTCTACTTTTCCCTTCCTCGTCTCTGCTTTCTGCTAATTTGATATTCATCGTGGGCAAACAAAAACTTGACTAATTAAAATTACTCTGCAGGTTATATCTGTACACAGTGGATAAAACAGGAACATGAATACATCCTGTTCTCTGTTCTTGAGTCTTTTTTACTCTCCATGCCTCCCGTCTAACTTGCTGTCTTGTCAGGGGTCCTGACCTCCGGGTTGGAAAACACTGCCTACATAAGAAGAAGAGGCAAAATGATCAATGTATGCTTTAGTGATCAAATATGGATGTGATTAACCATGACTGAAAATGCGAGATGAATAAAACCTGTGTGAATTTTGTGAAACGGGGAGCATCTTAAAGTCCGGTCCGTGTCGCAACCCCACAGTTAAAGTAAACAACTCTCTTCCTGTGGGAACAGGAAGAAAAGGTAATCGGCCCCGTGATCCGGACCTGCTCCAAAGTTTAATGGGTTCTTCTTTTGCCCGTGATACACCCTCCCACCAAGAGTCATAAAAATCAGGCAAGTAGTTTTTGTGCAAAGTGCAAACATTACCTCCTTGGCAGAGGTAAAAAATTACATTTTTGCTAATTACATTTTTTTTCTGATTTTGAGAGGATATAATAACCTTAAAAGGACAGTGTAAACATGGATAATTCACACAGACAAACATAGACACAAGTATTTACGCACAGGCAGGGTGCAAAGGGCACTGATTGGTCATGGGAAGATTACTGCGTTCTGTGTTCACACTGAGATTACTTCCTGTGAGATCCCTTTGCAAAAAAACAAACAAAAAAAACATCAACACCCTCTGTACTCTCTGGGCTCCTCCTTCCCCATCTGTTGTCATTTACCCTCTTCCCTCACCCTACATCAGTCATTGATGTTTGTCTGTGCAAGCTGCGTGTTTGAAGAGGTGTGTGCATGTGTGTGTGGATGAGAGGGATAGCGTGAGAGAAAGAGGGTGAAACTGTGGTGTGTGTGTGTGTATGTGTGTGTGTGTGTGTGTGTGTGCATGTGTGCGTGTGTGTACCTGTAGTATTAGCAGCATCTGTATGATAGAAGGAGGAACTCTGGCTCGGGGTCGAGACAGAGCTTCATCCAGTTTCAGGTTGAGGGTGATGATGTTCCTGAAGTGGAGCAGAGCCAACTGTCGCACTGTCGGCTCCTTTCCCTGAGGACACACACACATCAACACAAAGTTTACTATGGAGAATATAACCGTGTGTGTGTGTATGTCTCTGTGTGTGTGTGTGTGTGTGTACCTGTACAGGACAGAAGATGGCCTGCAGCATGGACAGAACATCACAGAAGAAGAAGTCCCATGTGTCTGCCAGGGAGTCCAGTAATTTCTGACCTACATCACACGAGCAGAAAGACAAACAACCAATCAGGAGACAACCACTGAGTCAAATTACAGCAGTCAACAACAGATAATTTGCCCTTAATTCCCTAAAAATTTTGCATTAAGTCCATAATGTTGGACATGACAGAGCCTGTGATTTGTAAGTAAAAAAACTTACTGAATTTAAAGACAAATTTTAATCAAATATTGGTCCCATGTGAATCAGCATTGTTCTAATGTTTTATGAAGTGGAAATCACAGTTTTAAGGATTTCAGATTTAGTAGCATTTTCGTTACAAATTCAGCTTCGCTGCATCGGCTAGGACCCATTCGAAAGAGACAGCTCAAGAACAACATAAAAGGGAGGATGCATGACAATTTGATGAAAATGGATCATCTTACCACAGGCTCACACTTCCTGTGTCTACATTTTGCTTATATTTCAGTCACCTCTCAATAATCTCCCATGAAACACAGACATGGGTAATTCTAGTCCCTAACATGATCAGATATTGTTCAAGCTTCGTATTTGTCAGCAGGCATATTCATTCTGCTGTGATTTGTCTTACCTTAAATTTCTCACTTGATGTTGTGTAATTGATGCAAAGCATCACTTCCTGCTTGGTTGCTGTGGCGACAGCACTGAAAGTCAGTCATAGTCAGTGTGTGTGTGTGCGTGTGTCTGCATGTGTGGGTTTTATAATAATTTCAAAGGTGCTTCAAGTAGAGGTCACACATTTACCACAACAGAGAAAAAAATATTTCAGTTTCTTGATTTCAGCTCTTCAAATGCTTGCTCTCACTCTGACTGTGTGTGTGTGTGTGTGTGTGCGTGTGTGCGTGCGTGCGTGCGTGCGTGCATGTACAGGTGTGTACTGCAGAAAAAATGTCCTTCCTGGCAAGAGTGATGGTAGAGAGATAAAGCCATGCGCTATCAGTTCAAACTAATTGTTCAAGGGTTAACTTAGCATCTGGAATTTTAGTCAATTATTATTTCCCCCTACTAGACTTGTGACTGTTGCCACATTGAGTTAAATGCTTAACATTCATCTCCGAGTTTCCCTAAAATGACTCACTGGCACAGTGAACACTTCTCACCAAAGCCTGGAGAAACTGCTCGTTAATAACTGAGTGAAAATCAAATTCTAGGGTGTACTAAACAAACGCTTATTATTCTGACCTGAGAATCTTCTTTGCCACCACTTTTTTTTTTTAACTTCATCAAATTACTTCTCTTTAAAATGGCAATTTGTAACTTGTTTTTGCAAAAACTTTCATTTTCTTCAAGTATTTACATCTTGGTACTAAACAACAACCCATATAGGTTTTTAGCTACCCTAGCTGTGTCGCTCTAGCAATAGCACGAACAGACAGCATGTAAGTTTGGTTTAGACTGAAATATCTAATGGATTCATAACTTCAGTGATTCCCTGACTTCTCATCTAGCTCCATTATCAGGTCAAAAGTTTGGTTTATGACCAAATACCTGCAAAACAACATTCACATCAGGCTCAACCGCTCTCTGAACCCTCTGTGCTCCTCTTTCTCTATTGGTTGCTATTCACAACCAATGCATCAGCTAATGGGGATCCTTTAAATAAACACTCATTCCTTTTTTTCTTTCTCCTTCTTATGTTTGTCCTTACTTATTCGGATTATCACGATTGGGATGTTTAAAGGGTTGGTCAGACGTCAATAAGTCTCAATTATGTGTTGTGTGTGAAAGTGTTTGTGGTGGGAAAGAGGGTACTTTAAGCCACGGTGGAGGCAGAGAAAAAAATGACACAGACTGCATTCCACTCATTGAATGTATGTGCATGCAGTGTGTTTTATTACCATTTATGTGTGTTTTTTATGTGTACCTTCATAGAAGCGGATTTTGTCCCTCAGTATGACCATGCCTTTAGTGAGCAGCTGGTTCTGAAGGTACTCAGTGAAGAAGGAGCCCAGCTCCGTCTTCAGCAGATGCCTGCATGACACACACACACACACACACACACACACACACACACACACACACACACACA
>JBBPCS010000330.1:6011713-6024836 GCA_037974645.1 Hollardia meadi
GGGAAATGTTGGGTCTCTGTATATTAATAATTAATAACTAAATAAATAAAGAGTGTGGTCTAGACCTACTCTACATGCTAAGTGTCATGAGATAACTTTGTTGTGAATTGGCGCTATATAAATAAAATTTGATTTGATTTGATTAGATACGTTTTGCTTTATATGCTTGGATTTATAGGGGTGTGAGTGCGTGTGTTTTTTTTTGTTTGTTTTGTTCTTCTTTTCTTTCCGGTAAATACTACTATTTTGCATTGTCAAGTTGCAGTTCTTGCTTGCTCTACGACACCACTGAATGTTGTATTGGTTTGGTGCGCTTTTTAATTCTACTTCTGAACGGGAGGTTTGGCAGGAGTCGGCCCGCTGGACACTAAATGGTTCCCCATTGCCAACACTTAATGTGTGGTTTTGTTTGTGAAGGGTGTTACAGTCACCATGTTCAGTTGGGTGACAGGGGTTGGGGACCTACCAGATCTGTGTTATCTGTTTGTTTTGTTAATTGTCTTACACATTTTAAGTTACTCTGTCTTAGAGTTCTGGGGTATTTTTATGTTGTATGGTCCACTATGACTCCTAATGGCTGGCACAGATAATTTAGGAGAGACAAAGGGTTGCCTGGTTAACTTTGTGACCTGGAACGGCAAGTCTTTAAATCATCCTGTGAAACGTAGAAACGTGGAACCTCACACATCTTAATCATCTCAAGACTGACATTGCATTCCTCCAGGAGACTCATCTCCGTACAGCTGACCAATTCAGACTGAGAGGTGGATGGATAGGACAAACATATCACTCTAACTTTGGTTCCAAGGCGAGGGGGGCAGCGATCCTAATTGGTAAGAATGTTCCATTTGTAATGTCTAGTTTAGATTCTGACCCCATGGGGCGTTATGTTATTGTAGTTGGTCGATTGTATGGATTCCCAGTTATTTTAGCTAACATTCATGCCCCAAATTGGGATGACAATACTTTTTTCATCAATACTTTCTCTTGTCTTCCCAACATGGACAAACACCACCTCATCTTAGGTGAAGATATAAACTGTGTTCTCTCATCAAATTTAGACCGTAGCTCCTCTAAAATGACATCTGAATCAAAATCGGCACAATCAATCAAACTCTTTGTTCAGACATATGGTGTAACTGACAGAATCAGTTGACAGATGATATTTTGAAGTTAGATATATTATACAGCCATTCACCATCGGATGACACGCTCAAGCAACGCTTGACACTTAAAATGGAGTTTGATCTACTTTCAACCTCCCAAGCAGAAAATCTTATTTTGAAGTCTAGGCATGGTGCCTATGAACATGGAGAGAAGGCTGGAAAGATTTTAGCACATCAGTTACATCAGAGGACTGCCAATCAGTACATACCTGAAATTTGTGATGAACAGGGTCTAAAACATACCGACCATATAGATATAAATTCATGTTTTCATCACTTCTATTCTGGCCTTTACACATCAGAGCCGCCAGATGACGACTCTGCCTTAGATGAGTTTTTTCGCAATCTTGACATCCCCAGTGTGGACCTGGAGCTAGCTGCTGAGCTAGAGGATGACATTTCGACTAGAGAGATCATAGAGGCAATTAGGAGTATGCAAAGTGGCAAATCTCCAGGGCCTGATGGCTATCCGTCCGAGTTTTTTAAAACATTCTCAGTATTACTTGCTCCTCTTCTTCTCTCTGTCTTCAAGGAGTCACTTTCTTCAAACTCTCTCCCCCCAACTATGCGCGAGGCAACAATCTCACTTATCCTGAAGAAAGATAAAAATCCCCTCCAATGTAGCTCGTACCGCCCAATTTCTCTCTTGAACACAGATGTAAAGCTTCTTGCAAAGCTTTTGGCCTGACGTCTTGAGGTGTCCCTCCCTTCAATCATTTCAACAGACCAAACAGGCTTTATGAAGAACCGGCATTCATTTTTTAATATTAGGTGCCTTCTAAATATTCTTTACACAATCCCTCTCCGTCCGACACACCTGAAGTTCTACTCTCAGTTAATGCTGAGAAAGCTTTTGATCGGGTGGAGTGGGATTACCTTTTTTACACTCTCAAAAAATTTGGTTTTGGCCCGACATTTCTATCTTGGATTAAAATTCTCTATTCCTCTCTGCCTACTTTAATCTGCAAAGAGGTACTAGGCAAGGCTGTCCGATGTCTCCACTTCTGTTCGCTGTTGCTATCGAACCCCTCGCACTAGCCATACGTCAGGATATTAGTATTAAAGGAATAGACCGGGCGGGTCAAGAGTGTAAAGTATCGCTTTATGCAGATGATTTGCTATGGTACCTCTCAGATCCTCTGTCAAACCTTTCTCCCTCTTTGCCCCGATAATTAACAACCATATGTTTACCCCCTCAATGTTAGACGGATCCTTCGGCACATGGCTTAAGAGTGAAATCTCATCATTGCAAGACCTCTATGTAGACAATAATTTCACATCTTTTGAGCAACTGGTAAACAAATTTGGTATCCCTAGGTCACATTTTTATAGATATCTACAAGTGCGGAACTTTACAGCCTCACACTCCGATTGTTTCCCTGTATATCTGCCCACATCTTTGCTAGGTTCCATTTTCAGGCTCAGGACAGATCTAAAGCAGATTATAGGTAAAATATACAATCTTCTCAATTTACATAATTTGACGACTTTAGATCATCTTAAAAACAAATGGGAAGAGGATTTGACTGAACAAATTCCAGACGCAATTTGGAAGAATATTATACGAAGGATCCACTCATCATCCATCTGTCAACGGCATGCTGTTGTACAGTTCAAGATAGTACACCGACTTCACTGGTCGAAGGTTAAACTGTCTAGAATTAGACCCAAGTTGGATCCCACTTGTGACAGATGCAAACAAGGTCCAGCAAGTTTATTACACATGTTTTGAACATGTCCAAGACTACTTAGTTTCTGGCAGTCTATTTTCGATACTTTTTCTGAAATGTTAGAGAAGCCATTGGATCCATCTCCACTTATTGCTTTATTCGGTGTTGCACCACAGACTATGAATCTAAGCAATTATAAGTGCAACATGCTGGCCTTTTGCACTTTATTGGCCAGGCAACTTATATTGTTCAGGTGGAAAGACCCTCTGCCCCCTACACACTCTCTTTGGGTTAAAGAGGTTATGCAATATCTTAAGCTAGAGAAGATCAGATACTCTCTCCAAGGGTCCGTTCTGAGATTCTATGCAACTTGGCAGCCTTTTTTGACTTTTGTAGAAAAAATTAAAGCAGAAAAAGTAACCCCATAATGTATATAAACTTCAGTCTTGTTCTATTGTTTATTTGTATGCCGTTTTTTGTTCGTTTGTTTTTTGTTGTTGTTGTTTTGTTTGTGTCTCTTCTCCTCGGCAAGTGTGTAAGATGATTGTCTTCTGATTAGTGGGGCAGGTCCGGTGGGTGGGCATGCGGGTTGAGATCCAATGCAGTTGTACAATACAATAATACTGCTTGTGCTTGGTATATTGTAAAAAATTTTCAATAAAAAGACCTTGATCAAAAAAATTAATGATCACATGTTGATTTAAAGACAAGAATTTCCCCTAAATAATTAGTCTCAAAGAAAATACTTTTCCCATAGCTTAGATTTCTCAGTATGCGTTTGTCTTTTCGTCCCACTTTACTTCATGTGACATTGTGAGAAAGTCTGAAAACTTTTTACTCTGGTTAAAGCTTGAAGAGCAGTGACCACTTCCTGTTTTGTGTTGTATGACAACCCAGCAGGGTTTCCGAAGTTTGACCTGGTTGCACTGAATGTAAAAAGTAATCGTGTATATGCTCAGGCTGACTTATCATCTGTGCTCCCTGTGATTATTTAAAAAATTGCCTCTTTGTCATTGACAAATGACAAGTGGTAATTTTAGCCTGGCATTCCACTGTGATTCTTACTATTAACTATTTGTTCAATAGACCACTGACTGGACTGTAGTGTTGAGGTGGTTGACTCGTCATAATTGACCACTCAGGCTTTCAGGTTGTGTAATCACACATTTACAGTATCAGGAATTGTATAATGGATACCAATATCCTCAGCCATGTGTTTATGATAATTAGAATTTTACTCCAAAAGTAACTTACTGATGCTCATATGAGACAAAAGACTCAAAGCTTCTAGTTTCCTCTTATTCTAAATAGTCTGAATGTCAAGACAAGACAGAGATTCATACAGAAAAATGGTTTCTAATATTTTAATATAAACCGCATTGACATAAACTGAAGCATGGAACTGGCAGTACCCTTATCTTTCTCCCTCCCTAACCTTCGTTTCTCTCCCCTCCCTCTCTTTCTGTCTCAGTGGCCTTTCATTTCATCCTGCCATAGAAAAAAAAGCCACTCTCATGCCTAATTGGTCACGACAACAGTATGATTAGATGGGAACATACTGTACACACAACAAATCCTATTTAAACTTATTTTCTAGCTCAATTCTTGTCCTTTTGATTAATCTGCTCAGGTACTTTTTTTTTTTTTATATATACCCACGTTCATGTGGTTTCTACAGTAATCCTTGCCTGGTCATTCCAGTCCTCAGGCCAAAATTCACTAGCCACTCAAACAATCTGGACTGTTGCTTGTTTCCTTCAAGATTAAGGCAAAAAAGGGGAATATCCATTCATGAATCAAGGAATAATATCATTTGTAAAATATAGTAGCATGTGTTGGGTGATTTTTTGTCACTCTGCATTTCATTTGGCTTAAGCACAAGCTTAAAGAAGCCAAATATACGTGGGACGTGTGGTGAAGGGGAATGTTAGACCTTGTAGTTCACAGTGTGAACAATCTTTATGTGTGTGAATTTGCACCTCTTGGTTGTCACACTTTATCTCCATCCTCTCTTATCTTTACCCTCCAATGGATCTAATAGAACATTCACAATCATACAAATATGGGATTATAATGGAAGTTGTTTTTTTTCCCCCCAAGCACGACCTGCAACAACTGTACACTAAACATAAACTGTACCTCTACATCTCGTGTGAGTTCACCTGTAAACTGCGTGTTTGGCTGTGGTCCACAGTAGGCTGAAAGCCAAGCCCTATGCTGCAAAAAATGACAATCTTTGGAAAATACTGTCTTGTAGATTCATCCTCATCAAGTTTATGGCAACTCCTAAATACCTTCCTTTTATTGTTTTACTGCCAGGAAGGGTAAAAGTAAAAAAAATAAAAGTTCAGGACAAATAAATCCAATCCAAAAGTGTCTGTGTTTTTTGCAGTGTTGTATTCATATCATAGCAGTAAAACTGCAAGATGGAAATGTATTATTTAATGCACCGGCTAGTTTCATTTTCCTTCCTCCCTTCCTTCCTTGGGCTGTGTTTTCTCTGGGCCCATGGCGACAGATAATAAGCACAGATTCACACCTCACAAACAGCTGTTTCCTGATTGGCCTTGAAGCAAAGCTGTGAGGGAGGCCACCATATACAGAAATCCTGCAGGTTATGCAGTTAATAAAGACAAGTGCTGCAGCCATGTGGAGAGGACAAGTACTGCAACAAAAGGTGGGTGAAGTGTCTTTTGTCCATAAAATATGTCTTGGAAACAGCATTCTTCTTAACAACTGACATAGCTGGTGATTTGTTTTAAAACGTAAAAAACCCCAGCCTGAATTAAAATAAATAAATAAAATGACCCCATACAGCTCGTTTGGTGTACTCCAAGTCTCAAGCCCCAAGATCCCAAATTGATTAAAAAGATGTCATTTTAACCCTTTATAAGCTGAAATCTTCACTGCTAAGCTGAAGGCATTAGTGTGAACCCCCACAGAGAAGATTTTTGGCTTTAAAACGGTGTAATTAACTTCTTTTGAAATCAATTTGGCTTCCAGAGACCAGATTAGGCCGGATAAGCTGTATGGAGCTGATTTATGTTGTTCTTTGTAGGTTGTTTATTCATGTTTTACAACAAGTCCACATCTACTTCAGTTGTTTGGGAGAATGCTGCAACGCTGTTTTGCTGTGAAGTTCCAGAAATGTTTTGTGGACGAAGAAACTTCACACGACTTTTCATTGGGGTGAGTAGATAATGACCTTATTTTCGTTTTTGAGGGAACTGATCCTTTAATTAGCTCCGAGATGAGAAAAACCTGTATGGCTTTTGTGTCTTTCAATATGATGGGGTGGTGTCTAACATTTAGCTATTCTGATACATCAGGTCTAAAAAAAAATGCTGACAAAGTTAATTTAAGTGAGACAAAAATGCAAATGATGTGATTATTATGGTCTGCAGCTTAAAGAAAACACTTTGCTGCAGTGGTATTTAGCATTTTTAAAAGTTGGAATAGTTTTGACTCCATTCAGCTTCAGAGGGTCTTTGCGATCATTTTCTAAAACCATGCTTCACCAACAGGTAGAAGGCTTAAAGCTGTACTATTCACCACAGTCTACAGCTATTTATTCTTACATTTGGACTGTATTTTTTTTTTCATTCTTCGGATTATTCTGATTTACTGTATCTGAAATCATGTTTGATATGTTATTTTATTCTTTCATAATCCTGTTTTTAATGTATTTTTTCTATCTCTATGACTGCTGTAAAGCACTCTGGATTGTCCAATATGATAAATATAATTTAATAATTTTTTGACCAAAACTGAAAGTTTCCAATCAATATTATTCCATTATATATTTCTTGAAATGTCAACCATTTAGTAGAGGTTTATAACAGACTAAAAACTGCTTTTCCTGTTTGAAAATGTAATAATCTGGTTAAATGGTTCATCTTAAACATATAAAACAAGATCATGAACCTTTTTTCATACTGTGCTCATACAGCTGTGACTGTTTGTCCATGTCATTCTGTACCTGTCAATTCTCTTTTCCTGGAGTTGTTCTGGTTCTTCATGACCCAGAAGCCTGTTAAAACGATAAATTATTCTATATGTTAAAACAAATAGCAGAGACATGATTTCATTTCATTTCTATAGTCATAAGTCCAGTCACTCAAATTAATTTAAACAACTTTTATTTATTAAGTTTTTACAAATAAAGTAACAAATTTCATTGTAATGTAGCGCAAAGCGCAAAGTTTTTTTTTTAATATGAAGCTTGAACACTCTGTACTTAGTGCAAAACATACCTTTAAAGGCTGCCGATGACTCCCTACATGTTTTTTTTTTGTATTTTCTATCATTCATTCATCCATGTGTTTTTGTTTTGTTTTTTAAAACCAACCACTTTGTACAATGTCAAACACAATACAGAAAAAAAATGAAAACCACTGAATCAAGTTAGGTGCTGCTAGAGACATTAAAACAGCTGATAAAAACAAGTGAGAAATAAAAGATAAAACATGAAAGCGTCAGAGACCAGAAACACGTTCAGTAACAGTCTGTGGAGGAAACTGTCGCTGTGCTCGAGACTCGACATCATTCCACAGGAGCAAGCTACATGAAAGAGCAAGGAGACGCACTGAATGAATCATGTATGTGTGTGCATGTGTCTGTGTGTGTGTGTGTGTGTTGATCTGTTGGTGCACTGAAAGGCATGTTTCACATATGGGCACTTCTACAGTAACAAGCACAAAATGTTAACGAGTCCTAAACAGGCAAGAACTGTGAAAACAGAAACTGAATGCGAGTGAGTTGAAGACAAAAATTGCTGCACTGTCACCAGAAAAATAAAAGCCTACTTTTCCATTGTAACTTCAGGAAACTTCACAATAAGAGTGCCCACACTGGATAACTCTCAAGCCTTTCACAGTAAGAGTCCTCCACTACAACTCTAAAAAAAAAAATTCTTCACTAGAATTGCACCTACTGGTGTTTAACTCTTTAAAAAAATAAGAGTCCCCCAGGAGGGGTGTTAACTGTCAAACCCAGCTGTAACCTCAGAGCTTGATATCATGCTGTAACGTTAAATAATATCACATTGTAGTAAGCATTCCTCTCGTAGTAATTATGTAGTAGAGACACGCCAAAGTATTATCAAACTTCTACTGTGGAAATCATCTGAGGCTCGAGCAACTGCAAAGTGAAAATCCACCTGGCAACCAAACCAGCTCCAGTGAATAAAAGCAAGTACATACAATTTTATTTTTTATTTTAATTTTCAACGCTTCCACTCCACTGACACTAAGTGACATGGCACTGAGTTGGTGGCATCATTAAAGGTTTGACTTCTTTTAATGGAAAATAAGAATCAGAATGTTCATGACAAGAACTAAAGCGAAGTGGCTCAATGATTATTCACAGCTTCAACCAAACTTGCCTAGTAGTAAAAGTGTTGCATTATTATCCATGAGAAATGGAAAGCATCCCCCCAAAACAGGAAAAAGGTTTGTTGTACAAACTTTACAAAGTAACCTTGATGATTTTTTTTAAGTAAAACCAGAACACCCATTCCCAGCAAAGCAAAAAAACCAAAAGGATTTTAAGTGAATGTCAAAGTTTGTACCAGATGTTTCATCTGCGGCGACAAATGAAAAGAGAAAAGAGGACAGGGTGTCAAAAGCCTTGAATATAAAACGCTATCACTATCACTTTAACCACCATCATTGCAACCAGTACACAATCAACACCACCAGCTCCCCCTCTAGCACTGTGATGCCCTTATGTTCAAATATTCTTTCTTAATGCTTGGTTTACATCGTCACCAATGGTGATGAAAGCCCCAGTGGTGCAGCTTCAGACACATACAGTGGGAAGAGAAAATATTCATACCTTTTGCAGACATGCTTTTTTTGCCCAGTGGCAGCAATGCGATAGCCGATATCTTTCTCATAGGATAAAAAGTGGATGATAATTGGTGAAACTGGAGGAAGAAGATGCCCCCTGCAACGCTCGTGGACCTCTGGAGTTTTATGTTGCTTATTTTCCTCAAACAGCTTTGTACTGAGTGATGAGCTCCTCGTGAAAAAAAAAGATTTTATGCCCAAGTTTGGACAGCTTTGGTTATTTTTCACAAATATTTCTTTGTTTCTCTGTTCTCTTCCCACTGGTTGGAAGTTGGTGGGGCACCGCTGGAAAAAAAGGTATCAAAGGAATCAACATCAGATGAGAGTTGGTGGGTTATTTTTGTTCTCTTGGTCTTTGTCAATCAAATCTGATTTAAAAAAAACACCCACCCACTCTTGATAAAGCAGATTAGCTGAGTTTTGAGTTTTAAAGAAAACAAAAAAAGTTTTCAGGGGCTTTAAAATCTGTAACTGCATAGTAAGTGTAAGGTAAATATTGTATTCTGTGGCAAACGTCTGCACTTCACTGTTCACCGAATAATTATAAAATTGTTTTCAAAACCAGGTCGGGGAAATTTAAGATTTTTAATCCAGAGGCCACAGCATCATCATTAATTTTGGTTAAAAACAGAGCTATGCTACACTCGAGATAGTTCACTGTACCAACACGTCCTCTGCTGACTGTATCCTGCACCTCTAAAGTACGGAGTGGTCCAAGCTTCAAATACAATCTTCAACAACTCTCTCCTTAAACTGAAAAAAATATTCCCAGCCCATTTTCTTCCCAATATCTACATTTAAAACCCTGAAAAAAAAAATGGCACTGATAAAATCATATTCTCTCCATCTGTCATCATGTTGGTGGTGTAACCGGGCCTTAGACACAGTCAATCCAAAGAGCTTAAAGTTATATGGTTAACAGCTGTGATTTTCAATTCTTGTATCCATGTGGAAACATCCTTGCTTTCTGGGGGAAAATACACTCTCAATTAGGTGAAATCAAAGAGAATTAACCACAAACCAGCTCTAGCACACAAACAGTCGCAGCTAACAACCATTATAACTCCTTTAATTATTCTATTGCTCCACTAACACCACGTTCAACCATCACCACTGACTCCAAAGTGACACCCCAAAACTCTCCAAACATGCTGTTAAGTGTGCTTACTTTAGCCCGAGTCCTCAGCCCCCCCAATGAAACAAGCAACAGGAAGGATGCAAGGCACTAGTAAGCCCCTCCGCTATTCACCAGAGGCTCTAGGGGGGGTCAGGGGAAGCAAAAGAAAGCAAAGGTAAAAGACAGATGTTTTTGTTTTTTTCAAGTACAATAAAAAATGGACACCATTGGTTTATACATTCACATTCATCTAACGAAACCAGGGGAGAAAGGGAAGAGGAGGGCTATTTAAAGTGTCTGATATATAAGTACTGTATTAAGAAAAAAAAAATAGCTAGCTTTACTTTATTATCTTAATATCAACCATCCTGCCGTTCACCCCGGTTTGTCTTTAGAACCCGCCTTGGAGGTCGGTTTCGGCTTTCAATTCAATCAGTTACAAAGATGAACTGAAACTGATTTGACTAGTTGTCGGTAAGGCATCTGTTTTGGATCATGGCCTCAGTAACTGATGAAAGGACGATTATTGGAAAGATTTTTTCGATTTTCACATTTTGATGAGAATCCATTTGCAGAAAGCAGTGAATTGAAAGTGAAAGGACCCCGAAGCCACCCTCTGTATGCTGTTGTTCTAAATTTCTATCCGTGACATGTCACCCAAAAATCTAATGTTGTCCAACAACATTCGCTAATAATAAAAACAACAATAATCACAGTGTTTCCACATCGTACACCGATGTGCGTGTATAACAGGTCCATTGACAGAACACGTTCTTGTTTTTGTTTTCTTTTTAAATAGAATAATAATCATTAACAACAATAACCATGTCAATAATGTACATTGCAATCATTTCAACACAAACGCTGAAACCAACCTAAAGACGATCGTGAGAACTGAGGCATTAGTCTGTGGATCTCTGTTAAATGGCTGCTACGCCTCCAACAAGGTGCATGTATTTACATGAGTCTGTGCATGACTGCGCGTGTGTGTATGTATCTGAATGTCTCATGCATCGCGTGTGTGATTGTGATGTGTCTGGCTGGGGGCAGCAAGCGCAACAAACCCAACGAAACAAAAACCAAAATAAAACAACAAAATGGAATCATAATGGCTGACATTCTAGAAAATTAACAGAGACACAAACTGTACAGGGACTCTAGATTATTCTGTTAACAAGGCCACTTTTTCACACCGAGTTCTCTCATGTTTGGGCTTCTTTTTTTTTGTTCTCTAAAAGGGTTCTGCTGTTATTGCTTCAAATGACAACAGACATGCGGAGAGAGGGATGGAGGAAGCGGTGGAGTCGTGACCGTGAAGAAGCATCTGTCACGTCCATTCAGTACTTTAGCAATGCGGCACACGGCCTGCACGTTCCCTAAAGTAAGCAAAGGAACGCGAAACAGATGATGCATTCGACGATGCTCTCCCTCTTCATCTACTTTCTCTCCTCCATCTCTCTCCATTTGTTTGAATGGTGGACACACAAACAAGGGAGGAACAAGACACAAGAGGAGTGAGGCGTCACGATTTTCCTTAAGCCGACGAGACAAGACCCCACCTAAGTGCTGGACTCTAAACCAGGCTCGAGGTCAGCTCGGCTCCAGGCGTACTAATTCTCAATGTGCATTTGATTTGTTTTGGATCTTTTTTTTTTTTTGGTGCTTTTAATGGTTAAGAAAAATCTCCAAATTCTGAATACTGAAGAAAAAAACAAACACTCCCTGAACTGAAAACCCAGATGCTGCTCTAAACATCTCTCCATTCTGCTCTCGAAGCTTTTATCTGCTGCAGCCTTCCTTGGATGGAAACTGCTGGCACAAACGCTGCCACTGGAGCGATACAGCCTCCTGTGCATCGTTTGATTTTGACACTGAACACTAAGAAACACAACCTTAATGTGATGGCCAGCCATGCTACCCTCTGCACTCATCAGTCACCTCTCTATAGAGTGTCATGTCTGTATGAAATTAGGAAAAACTGCACTGTTGCATGTTTCTATCTGCTCAGCATTGGAAGCTATCAAGAAGTGCTGTGTTGACACAAGGGCTGAAGTTAGTTTTGTAAAAGATGACCACCACATTCCCTCCCCCTTGACTTGATCCACTATCTCCCCTCCACTGTCTCACGAGGGGGATGGTGTGACTCGCCTTGCGAAGACTTGTTCACTCAGTTTAGAGCATGAAATGGAACAAGCGTGACCGAGCCATACCTGCCTATACACACAAACATTTATTAACACCAGTCCCGCACCCTGTCAAAACCTCTTTGGCCTTTAAACATTGCACACACAAGTCTTTTTTCTTTATCCTTGAGCATTTTGGCTGGCTGCCACAAGCAGAAAGGGAGATTGTGTGACTGCATTTGTGTCTGTGACAACAAGATGCAGCACACAAACTGTGGAGATGGCCGCATCACTTTCCTGATTTCTTCTCTCCTCTTCATTTCCTTTTGTTCTTTCCTCCTCTTGAACAGCTTCTGTCATTTCAAACTCACTGCTCTCCACACTCGTCCAGTTCTGCCAGCCTCTTTTACATGCTTGATTGGCCGATCAAGCATGTAACACTCTGTTCAACACCAGTCCAGTCCAGTTGGGCTGGGTTCAAACCAGCCCTCTCTCCCAGCCCTACGTGGTCCTCAGGTTGGGTCCTCCTGGGCTGCTGACTGACTTCTGCAGAGCGTTGGTCGGATGGAAAGCCTGGAGAGGCCCCTGCCCGGGAATCTGACCCTGTCCACCGACCGTGGTGGGGTAGGGGCCCAGGGGCTGGGAGGTGCTGACAAGTAGAGGCCCGGGCTGTGCTGGGGCCTGGTGTGGGGTCGATAGGCCGTGAGCTGGACCGGACCATTGTGCGCTGTAGGCAGCAGTGGGGGCGTAGTGGATGAACTGGGGAGGTTGGGGTTGAGCAGGAGTGGAGGAGGCAGGGGGGTGGCACAGGGAGCCCTTGCGGACAGCCAGAGAGGTAGCAGTGGTGGGGTTTGTAGGGAGGTGGGCTGAACCTCCAATGCTGCTGGCACACAGCTGACTCGGAGCAGAGTACTTCCTGCCCAGACTGGCTGACTGGATAACCTGGAGATGTGAGTATATTACATGAGGAAAGAGAGAAGTTTATTCATGCCATTGTTTATTTTTTAAAAACTTTTTTTCATCCATTTCATTTGATGGATACCACTTGTATCTCTCTTAAAATGTAACCACAAGACTGACAAAGACACAAAGACAAGAAGTTTTGTTTCCAAAATGCATCTAAAGGAAAAATATATTTAATTCTAAACTACTTTGAAAATGCATATATATATATATATACGTACATATATATACGTTA
>JBBPCS010000330.1:6032118-6042653 GCA_037974645.1 Hollardia meadi
CCCCCCCCACCCCCCCCCCCCCCGCCCCCCCCCCCCCCCCCCCCCCCCCCCCCCCCCCCCCCCCCCGCCCCCCCCCCACTACTCTTGGAGGAAGCGCGGAACATCCCTTTTCACGAAAAAGAAGAAGAGAAAGATGTAATGAAGGAAAGTGAGTTCTCGACCTCATTCTTGAGGGTCAAGAAAGAGAGAAGCAGAGCACAGCCTACTATTTTTGTGCACACAGAGAGACGCAAAAGACAAGAGCAAAATCTAGTTTTCATTAAAGCAATTATCCTCAACAAGAAAAGTGTTGAGAGGACAGCAACAACAGGTTCTTTTAGAGAAAAGACAAAGAGGTGACTTGCTTTTCTCTGAGGAGGCTGACTTCCCGTTTGAAGTCTTCATCCTCAAATTCAGAGTCGTTGTCACTGCTGATGTAGGAGTTATTGAAGGAGTTGTTGTTTAGACTTGGCAGCGAGGCTTTATGAGCGGGGTCTGGACTCAAAATCTGCGCCAGATCACTGGGTCCGTTAGCAGCCTGGGCAGCAGGTGGAGGGGCCTGGCTGGAGTCGAGGCCCTGCTCCTGGGCAAGACTGACTGAGAATCTACCGACACGCGCCTCGGGGTTGGTGGTAACCTGAAATAAAACAAATAATGGATGAAATAATGAGCAAATGGAAAGTGGGACAATCAAAGGAGGGATGTGCTGGTTGTTTTTAATTTGTGTACCTGTAGCAAAGAAACTCTCACTCATTACACTACAAGATCAAGAACAGGCAATACCTGGAAGCGTCCGATGGTAGTGGTGGGCTTCGGAGAGGGGCAGGGTGAAGTGATGGGGGAGAGGTGATGGGTCCTTTGGGGGGGTCCGTCCACAACATCCCCTCCTTGTTCCCCTCCCACTTTCAGAGGAGATGAGGAGCCCTTGTGCAGTGTATTCTCCGGGCTGGAGAGGGTGGAGGAGGACGAGGAGGAAGAGGACGAGGAGGTGGTGGAGGAAGATTCTGTGCAGGCCGGCAGTTTGACAGGAGGCTCCTCAGTGGCCAAGCAGACCTAACCAGTGATTAGAGTAAGGGATGATGCAACAGAGCAATACAACATTACTTAGTTGTTACTCTTAAACTGTTAAACAAAAGGTTTATTTCCTCATTTCATTTTCCCATGACTATTACAAAAGCGGGGTTTGTTGTGAGGAAGTCACCTGAAACCTACCAATGTAAAGGAATGATAAGTGTTAATCTCATGGTGCTTCTTTCTTGATACAGTATTTCAAAAAATGTTCAATAATTCTGAATAAATTCAAATACACAGATAAACAGTCCAGGGAATAAATAAATAAATGCTAAATAAATAGCTGGGATCCAGGCTACAATACACACCAGGTATTAATCTGTGGTCTGTTGCGTGAGAAATAGTTTACCTGAAATCTTCCCAATTTAATTCCAGGACCAGGAGAGGAGACAGTTTCTTCCTCCAGAGAGAAGGGAACTGAAAGACAGATGTTAAAAATATTAGACACACACACACAGATATAGAGACATAGATTAATAGATTTATTAACATACATACTTTGTCCCACTGAAGGTATGCCACCGTGAGAGGCCTGGGGTTAGCATTGAAGGAGAAGAAAATGGGTTAGTATTGAGCAGTGTCATTGAATTAGAGCAGTATATACGGTGTGAGTTAACAGAATCATATCCAAACATGTGTGTTTTTCTTACCTGTGTGTGTGTGCTGACAGGAACAGTCTCTGGGCTCAGTGCTCTCCTTAACTGAGCATCAAGGTCCTCCAAAGGCTGCTGGGACTGGAAAAGATAAGATACACAAACAACAATAAGCGAACACGCACACACAGACTGAAGTGGATTAACAATACAAGCACAGATCAGCTAAAAGCACAAATGTGCTGTCATTCGACAAATAAGATTTTATTATTTAAAAAATGTTTTCCTTGCTTTGAGTTTGGTCTCATGTAAGACACAACAGTGGAACACAATTCACTAATACGGTTTTTTATTATTTTATTGTGAGAATGATTTTCACCATGGAGCCGAGCCTTTGTTGCTACACAAAACTCTAAATTGTTGTCTTGTGATCCAATCAACTGTGACTGAACAAGCAAACACATAATAGTTCCCCATCTATATTGGTCTAATTAGTGACAACACATATAATTTGTAAAATTTCATCACATCTGGGGAAAAAAGAAAGAAATTTGAGTTTGAGATTTGAAGTTTTTGTTGTAAAAATCAGAGCCCTCTCCTGTGCCATCACACAACAAACACAGGTGAGGCGATGTAGAGGCCATACAAGGTATTTTATTCTCTTGAGCATTTTGACTGCAATTAAAAAACAAGTCATTCGAAACAAATTCCATGATGTGAGCTTCGACTACAGCAGGATTATCTTAATCAAACAGGACAAGTGCGAGTTACATAAGGGACGGGAAGTAATGTCGGCAGGTCAGATTTTTCACAAAGGAGCCATAAGTCATATCTCGCTATTCAGCGGTTAAGTGTGGGGTTCTATTTTTGGACAGCAGCATTCACAGCCACAACAAAACAGTCTGGAAATGAAAGTCAACTCAGTGTCTTCTCTGCTCTGGAGTACAAAGTCCTCAGCCTGTCTGCCTGCCACCTCTGTCTCTCTCTGTCCAATTGTGCTGACATGTCTCCTAACCAGCTTCTCTCTGATCCTACTTTTTTTTCATCCTCTTTCATTATTTGTCATATAACGTAAAAGCAGAGGCATTTCTTTGTAGTTTAATGTATCTATCTGGTGTTACATTCTTAGATGGAGTTTTTCTGGCTTTTAAGATAATATTCGCAAAAGATGTCTTTTTGCACATTAGAAGCATGATTTAAACACAACAGATACGACGGTATGAATACAGTATTGCATTGCATTGGAAACTAAAAATGAGCAAAAAAAACACCTGTATTAGACAAGGTCCAGGGAAAGATGGCAGGAGTTCTGAAGAAGGAGAGCTGGCCTAATCCCAGAGACAGAGTAGGAGAAATGAGAAAAAAAAGATTTGTAGAGGAGGTTATCGGGATGTGGAGAATGTTAAAAGGAATTGACATGCCAGATGAGTTGTAAGGAAAATGAGTAGAAACACCTACAGTTTTGAAAAATTAAATCATCTCTGACTTTTTAACCTTTAAAGGCAAATTACCAGAGGAAATTTCTCCTAAAAGCAAACACTGGGCTGCTAGCTGGCAACAGAATAAATACAACAAGTGATTTTAATGAGATATAAAAAAAAGAAGTATTGCTATCTACAGCTAATGTGGATCACTCACCGGTCCCCTGGATAAGGGGGTTTTGGAAGGAGTGGTCTGGCCAAAGGATGAAGCAGGGACAACTGTGGAAACTGAAAGTCAGTAAGGCAACATTATTAAAACACAGGTTAACTGACACAAGCACGTACGCAGAAACACACATTCGTCTACCTACCAATCTGCGCAGGGGTGGAGATGGGTGTTCCAGGGCCTTGGATTGGAACAGGTGACCCCAGTGCGAGGCTGGAGGGGGGCTGAGGGGGATTGGCTGGCTGGCTGGAGCCAGGTGTGGTGACAGATGTGCTGGAGGTAGAGCAGACGCCCATTGGGGACGAAGTACCTGCCACGGAGGCTCCAGAGGCTGGCTCGGCAGCTGAGATGTCTCCCTGGGTGGGTGGCACCCCTCCGCCGAGGTCCATGAAGAGAGACCGCAGCTTCATCTCCAGAGCTTGGATGTCGTCCGGTTTCCCTTGCGACTCAGTGGACGCCTCACATCTGAGACAGATATCAATGAATGTTTTGCAACTGGTGCTTAGTCCCAATAAGTAAAGAGACTAAATGAAGACATGTTGGCCACTTCTCACCTTGCATCGCATTCCCCACAGTGTGTGTGCGTCTGCCCGGGGAGGGCTGCTGTCTGTGGCTGGGAGTGGACCAAGGTTGGCTGGACTGAAGGAACATTGGTGGTCACTGGCTGGAGCCCCAGAGCAGAGGAGGAGGAGGAGGAAGGGGGAGTGGGGTGGGAGGCGGCAGAGGGAGTGAGCTGAGGTCCTGGGATGGCAGTAGTGGGGATGACAGAAGAGGAGAGGGAAGGGGTAGAGGAGGAGGTGGGAGAGACTGATGGATGATCGGAGGAGACTTCAATGGCTGCAGGAGTGGAGGAAGGAGGGGGGGATACAAGGGGAGCAGTCTGGACCAGGGGAGGGGAAGTGAGCATTGTTGGGGGGATGCTGGCCGGTGGTAAAGTGGAAGGAACTGAAGTAGCGATGACAGCAGAAACCGTTTGAGACTGAGGCTGGGTGAAAGCCTGGGGCTGAATTTGTGCTTGCCCCTGGACTTGCACCTGTACCTGGGGTTGGGACACAGCCTGCATCCCCAGCTGTGACTGAAGGATGGACTGATTCATCACAGTAGGAGGAGGGGAGGAGGTACAAGGAGGGCTGAGACAGACAGCGGGCACAGAGGAAGGGGTAGAGGAGGAGGAAAGGGGAGGTAGAGAGGGCTCCAAGACCTGCTCCTGTGCCTGGTTTAAATGAGAAGGGACAAGTCCAGCAGTAGCATCCAGAGTGGGAGTGACTGAGCTAGCCTGTGAGGGGACAGACGCTGCTGCAGGCTGTAGAGGAGGATGGGTGGAGTGGATGGAAGCTGGGGCGGTGCTGGGACCAGCATCAAACTGATTCTGGTTCTGTCTGAGCTCAGAGAAGGCTTGTTGCAAGCTGATTGCTCCGGCAGACTGGGATAACGCCAAACCTGGGCCTGGAGTCTGAGCTGGAGCTGAAGCCGGAAGAACTGGAGAAAAGAGAAACAGTTTTAATCCCCAGAGTCCATCCTGCTCACCACAAGATAAACATTGACCTAACAGTCCCTGTTTCCACCGACTTGGACAATGAAATTGGGTATCATTTTCCACATAGGACAGGTTATATGTCCAAGAAGGTAGCTTTTACAGGAAGTACAGTATTTAAAGGGGAACTCCACTGATTTTACACATCAAAGTCTGTTTACATGTCTTGGGGATTGCTTATGCATACGTGGAGTTGTGGCTGAAGTTTGGGGACAAATATGTGGAATTAAAAGACGAACTCTCTGGTTCTGCCATCACGAGTCCAACAGTGTTACAGGAGTGATAGTTAAATTGCTGGAATACTCTTTTAAAGGCTATTTTTGAATTACAAAGAAGGCTGTCTTGTGATGGTTATGTCAGTGACTTAATGGTAATTTTAGGTTTGAATCACACTCAGGAAATTTAGGCTTCAGCACGTGTCGAGGTCTGAGTCAGGAGAGGAAGGATGGGGAACCACTTATGTTTGACTACCTTCTGTATAGTTATCCTAACTAGATTTGTCCCAGTAGTCTCAATCTGCTTGCAAAGGTATGTGAATCCATTGACATTATATTAATCCAACATTATATGTAGGACTAAGAAGAGCTTAACATTTTTAACCACCGCTTTAGTTCCTTTTTAACATCTGAGCTATATGCAAAATATATTTTATATATATTTTGTGAGAAAAATGTTCCACAATATCTGACAAAAGACTGGATGCAGCTATTTATATTCCAGTGTTCCACCAGAAGATCCCATGGTATTAGTTTAATAAATGCCAGTGTGTTATTGCATTTGGACAGAACATTTATGCAATTTCCTCTAAAAGCATTACAGCTTAATCTGATAAGTGTTTGAGTGGGGCAAAGTACACAGTCGGCTGTGTGTTAAAGGAAAATCATGCTTATTTTAGTATTTCTTCTTTTGTTGTAATGTTAACAAAAGCTTCTTATCTGGGAGTCCAAAGGGGGCAAGAAACATTAGAGGACATGTTGTAAACAAGCCCCGGTGGTACCATACTTTTTTGGAAAACAAAACTGAATTGTTAGCTGACCTTTAAAGGCCTCCCACACACAAAAAAAATTCTGACCCATTTCCGCAGGAGATGCAGGGGCAGGAGGAGGAGAGGTGGGAAACGCTTGTTCCTTCAGCCTGGCTTCAGGTACGGGGCTGACGATGAACCTCCGACCTGCTGAATGGACCACTTGAGCCGTTGCACTGGGAGGGATGTCTGGGAAGAGGGGAATGTCAATACATAACACACTCAACAGGAAGCTTTGTGGATGGAAGAATCTGGAAAATCTTGTCCATAGATATGGTAATAATTCAGTTTAGTCCTCAGGACACCGCTCTGTTGCCCTAAAGGCACTTTTTAATTTTGTTGTTTTTTTACCTGGCATGGGGACAGATATAGCAGGAATCTGCTGCTCCATATCACCCGCCATCTGTAGATCAGCAAGACAACAAAATATGCACACACACGATATTAAAGCAATAAATATTTAATGGAAAAAACCCCAGCAACTATTAAAAAAACAACACCAGCAACTCTCCAATCCCCCCAAAAAACAAAAAGTAGAAAAACACAAGAGAAGAGAATGAAATAGTCGTGTTTACCTGCTTGTTTGTGTCTCTCTCCAGACCCTTCTCATCAGCGTTCTCTATCACCTCTCTGACCTGCTCAATGAATGACTCCCTCTCACTCTCCAGGATAAACTCACTCTCCACCTGGACAGACAGTAAAGTGTGTGTTTGTGTATAATATGCCTGGTTTATACTTCCTACGCCAGTGTGAACAAAGAGGTGTCATTTTGCCTTGTGGAAACCTGTTGGTGAATCTCTCGACGAAAGGGCAAGGACAAGAGCGCAGCAATTATGTGTACTTTAGTGGTTTTGGAGGACAACGAGTAGATGGCATACTCATACTGGCATGTGAAGCATATTCAAGCCTTTATACAGAGGGGTTAATATGGCTGGAGGGACAGTAAATGAGTCAAAAGAGTGGCGGTAAATATCAAACAGGTGACTGTGTGTTTACCATGATCTGGGCAATCTCCTCAGGGTTGTCTCCATCCAGGTCAAACCTGAAAGTCACCATCTTCCTGTTGTGGGTTTCCAGCTGACACTCTGCTACCCTGTCTCCTCGGTTGGAGATCTATACACACACACACACACACACACACACAGAAATACATAGAGACAAACTATAAACAGATGGTTGCAATTAGATGTTTCTCATTACTTTTATGGCAACTCATGACAAATAATAAATACAGGGTTACAGTGTAAAGGAGGATTTATTGCTTAATTATGACTGTTGGATTTGTAGGATGTGCTATTACATTGAGAACATTGAGTTTCGCCTTGGAGAGCTTGTCATGGCGTGATCGACTTCGTACAGAACGTCGCTGATGTCGCTTGGTGGAGCGACCTTCATGACGACCTCCTCCTCCTCCTCCTCCCTCGTTGCCGTCACTCAGACCTGACGTCTCAGAGTGGCCACTGAAGTACAGAGGAGACATAGAGGTCCCATTTAATAAGAGAAAAAAAGAGGTAAATATAAACTAAGTTTAATCACCAATATTAAATGCGATCAAGGAAATTTGCTTTTGTTTGACGACTGTAGCTTCAGGTCAGTCTGTGTGTGTGAGTTTGCTTGTGCGTGCATTTATTACCTCTCAATAGATGAGAGAACTTGAGGTGGCTGTAGTTGGGACTGGGACAGCTCTGAAGACTGAGAGGCAGACTGAAACACACACACACACACACACACATACAAAGGGATATGGAAAGGCACATACACACACAATCAATATGATTGCTATCACCACCAGAGAAGTTTTGGATGGAAGAAAGTTGAGCAAAAAGGCATGAAATATTAACTAAATCGATAGCAAGATCATGATTTAGAGTGACGAGTCATTTGAAATGAATTATATACAACAGTTTTGGGACAGAACATGTCAGAATTGGGTTGAACGACTAAAACTAGAGCATGGAGCAAAAGGAGCAAAGCATGAACTGCCACAAAACCAAAAAGTAACTGGATTGTATTCATACAGTATCTCTAAGAACACATGCAACCATTTCATAAATAAAAGTCTATACATTTTTATTTATAAACAAAACGATCTGATTCAGAACTTTCTGAGTTCAACTCTCGCACTCGGACCACAAAGAAATCAGTGAGTGATCGGTTCTATTAGTTAAAAACTGATACTGCAGGGTGGGCAGGATATTGGCCTACATGCAAGAACCACTCACATGAACAGGTTGGTTCTTCAGTAGCACGTACGTGTGATACGAGACAATTTTCTCTATATTTTCGCATAAACAAAATTCCAGAGTGATCCAAACCTGTCGTATTAGTCATGTACAGCTCCATCGTGAGGGCAAAACAAGCGTTTTACAACAAGTTTGTGCAGCAGAGTTTGGTGAATCCGACTTGGATAAAAGGAGAAAACCTCCCAGAAAAAAAGTAAGAAAGCTTCAAGATAAGAATACAAATTAATGATTTTCCACGAAGGCCATTATATAATCTTCAGCCTGAACAATTTCCCTCCGATCCTCCTTTTCAAATACATATCTCGACCCATAAAAACAATGTAAAAATCCAAGGCTCTTGAAATAATAACAGCCTAGAGCATTCAACTTTACAAATGTGAGCACAGTGGACAGGGACAAGACCTCCACTTGATGGGTTTGACTGTCCAGTACCTGGGGAGGGGCTTCCATGGGAGTATCAGGTGGGGCGGTGACTACACTGATGATTGGCACCACGGTGGCCAATGGCTGAGGCACAGGTGTGGGCACACGAGGAGGAGGAGGAGGAGGGGGGGAAACAATAGTAGGTACCACCCCAACAGGGAGTGGCAGAGGAGAGGGAGGGGATGCCACGACCACTGTGGGTGTGGACAGGGTCACCAAGGAAATGGTAGATGCGGTTACACCGGGCTGAGAATAGGAGGAAGGACCAGAAAGAGGAAGAGGAGGAAGCAGACAGAAAAAGATGAGACAAAGAATAAGGTCTATAAGGCAGGAGGAAAAAGTGAGAAAAGGGAGGCAGCAATGTCACAGGGAGGATGAGGAACTGGATAAACCCAGCAAATGATCAGATGTGATGATTTACAGATTTAAAATCAATCACCTTGGTAATGGAACAGTGAGTTAAAGTGATCTTTAGCTTAACTGTGGTTCACTTAAAATATATATATATAGACTTTCCATCAGAAGATGAATGTTAGCTGGGGTCTTTTATTGATCTCTATGACAGGACAAAGAGCTACACGTAGTTCACTGACTCATTACTGGCACATTTGACTGAGACCACCAACAAACAACTTCCCGAGCAAGACAACGGGAATACTGATCAAGCCTATTAGTGACAACATCTCAAATGAAACAACAAACTCTGTGAGAGGACAATTATGCAAAACACATATGACTCTAAGATCATGCAACCACAAACAACTTAGAACTCTACAGACAAGGTACAGTATGGCTTTACATGTAGTGGAAGAGCAAGCAAACTCTTTGTACGATGTAGACTCTTAACACCTTTTTAAAAATAGAGACGGGGCTGGGAACATACCTGGAGGTGTTTCCCCACACCAGGAGTTTACGGAGTAAGTGGTTTATGGAGCTATGCTGAGACAATTCTTTTAGCTCTACTGCTTTATTTCTAGGAAAAATATCCAAAGAATGTATGCCTTAAAAGTCATTATATGTAGACAAAAATAGTTTGCTAATCTTCTCGAGGTGGCAAGAAGACTATGTCAGAATCACAGTTATGAGGACCTTGGTAAGAAGTACTTAAAAACTGATTCTAAAAGAGTATAATAATTGTGTCACATGCAAAAATGGTCAAAATAAACTTTTTCTAACCCTAACCCCAGCGATTAACTTAATGCCAAAGTTGTTGAAGTCATTGTGAATCATTTTTTACTGTAAATACTTTCCATACAATACAAAATACACTTAAACCTTCTGAAATACATCTGTCTAATTATTGACATGTCTAAAGCAAATATTTGAAACATTGCTCACGGCAATATTTACTTAATGCTCCCTATAAATGCTCAGGTGACAGGAATCTAAAACACTACGAATAATTCTTTTGTTTACAATACCATACTGGACACTGGCCTGGACACCATCACTCCACACCTTTCAGGATTCTTCACTGCTCACTGATACCCATATTCATCTTTTGAGTGCTGTTCCAGGAAATATTAGCCATCTTAATTACCTAAAAATGTGCTCATATATTTGTGACCCATGCTTTTAGTTAGATGGTTAGTAGGAGCGTCTGGGGTGAACAAAGGAGAACTACAGGGCTGGAGGGGCATCAACAAAATCCAAAAAGCACAAAAACAAGAGGGATGTCAAACAGATTCACCCACTAAATCACATACTAGATACACAATTACTTACTAAGATGAAACACACGCTTACACATAAGGATGGACACACAACTACGTACAGTATATCCAGATACAATGCTGTTACAATATAATGGTACCTGAACAAGAGCTAGCTGAGCGGCTTGGTACAGAAGATACAGATGTTCTATACTAGGAGACGGACTGAGGTCGCAAAACTAAACACCCATAAACATATAACCAAACGTACAAGCACATGGACAAGTGAGCATGTATAAACACACACACACACACACACACACACACACACACACACACACACACACACACACACACACACACACACAC
>JBBPCS010000330.1:6042753-6053549 GCA_037974645.1 Hollardia meadi
ACACACACACACACACACACACACACACACACACACACACACACACACACACACACACACACACACACAGAAACAAACCCAGTGATGAGCACAGGTAGCATGCCAATGAGTGAGCCAGAGAATGGGAAGAAAAATAGAAGAACAAACTGAGCTGATGGAGAAACTGAGCTGAAAAAAGAAGCAATTCAAGACGAGCAAAACATGCAGCACGGACCAAGACTGACATTTAAAATGTCAAGACTGGATTGTTTATTGTCAACATGGCTTACACAATGGCTGAGTATATGGCTGCTTAGCTGATTAAATAACGTGAGTCAGAGTCAGTTGACTGGGTATGTAATTGTACAAAAAATTCTAAGCAATAGCTAATCAAATAGCCTCTGAGACGCAACTTGTTTGTTTCTCAACGTATAAATACATTTACAGTATGGGAAAACAACACCAACAAGGAGTTGTTTGTAACTTAAACTAACCCTGAGGTTTAGTCGTGGAGACTGTAATAAGTCAGTGTTTGTTTATTTAGATTTTAGCATGTGTGTGCAAATGTTCAAGTAGGTAGGTGTGTGTGTTCGGTAAAGATGGAAGAGGTAGTGGCAGCTTGTGAGCATTAGGAAAGTGTTTGTGCTGTGTTTATCTTGTGTTCCATATATATTTCAATTAGCGGTGCTACAGTACTTTACGTACCTGTGCCGATGCCTGAGGCAGAGACGTGTGTGTGGGGCTCTGAACTGATGTAATACTCTGATTGGATGGAACAACCTGGACACAGAAAGAGCGAAAGAAAAAGTGTGAGACACACACAGAGAGAGAGAGAGAGAGAGAGAGAGAGAGAGAGAGAGAGAGAGAGAGAGAGAGAGAGAGAGAGAGAGAGAGAGAGAGGAAATTAAATGTCGAAATGTAAACATTTAAATACACACCAATATCCTTTTTAGGTTCGATACTTTTTTTTAGTTCCCAGTAAATTCCTGCTGACAATAACCTGGGATGAACTCAAATCCTAGCTATGAGAAACAAAATTTATACGGAAAAAAACAGCTGGGAATTTCTCTAATTAAATTGAGTTGTAGGTCATTCCGTTTATTGTTAATTTCCTGCTTGGTTGTTAACCAATACAAAAACCTCCAGAAAGTTTTTATGTTCCAAAATAAAATAAACTATGTGACAGCAGTAATTTTTTTTTAAAAATGACGTGAAAATTGTCAAATGTAAATATAAAGGTTTTGAATACAACTAACATGGCGAGTGTAATTATGCAGGAGTGGTTGTTTTGATCTTCGATTAACACCCGATTTCATGCTCAGTCAAATCAGTTTAGGGCTGCAATTAGTTCATAGCAGTGGTTTATGCTGGGGGCAAACAGTTCTTCAGAAAGACTGTTATTACTGCAGGCAAAGTGCCAGCTCTGTGGGAGTGGTTACCTTGAAGCAAAGGCAACGACTTCAAAGAGAAAGCAGACACATAAATTTATTACCGAATAAGCACAAAAATAGGGTGGAGTTATTTTTATATTTTATCTTTACAGTTTTTGGACATCGAGGGGATGTGGTGTCAAAAGTGTGAGAAAAGTGATTAAATGGGAGAAGGGTAAAACAAACTTTGGAGGTTTTAAAATCTTCTATTTACAGGCTTGTTTTTTGAGTTGTCTTACCTGTTGGGATGTCCCAGGAGGAGCTGGCTGAGTGGTGGCTGGGACCAGAGGGGGTCCTGGAGAGGGCTGGGGCGTGGGAACCTGAACCTGCTGCTAAGAAACAGATTTAGAGAAGGACAGACAAGATGGACAGAGAGGAAGAGATATACAAAGGATGGAGGATAGAGGTGAGAAATCAAGAGATCGGCAACAAAAGAGACAAAAACAAGACATAATGAGAACATATTTGTCGTAGAGCAGATACAGTACATGAGTGCAAACACAAGGTACCGTTCTCTAGTTATTAAGTCTAGATTTTCTTCTTGTGTATGCACGCAGACAACACATATGCACATCAATATATTACGGCAACAGATATATGCACACCAATAACTACTGTATGCATATATACAGCTTGTAGTGTAACAGTACAGGCACAGTACTGGGGTTAGGCAGGGTGTAAGTACAGGGGTTTTTCGTAACATGCAGGTCAGACCTCAAGTGATTGGTAGTGATAATAAGCCAATGAATCACAGAGTAGAAGCTGGAGTACTGACACCACACACGAAACTGAATTACTGAACTTAAATTTGAAGATTTTAAACAACTCACCGCAGCACAGGCATCAACTCTTGAACTACTGCGTTAGGACCAAGGTACAATAAAATTGTTGGTGGCCAAAAACTCTATCTGTTCCTGATGAAGCTTGAAACTACAAATATGCCTGAGTCATGTGTAGTTGTATGTGTTTGATGGCAGTCGTCTAGGTCAAATATGCTTTGAGTTTAGGTTTTTGACGTTTCTTCCTGACACTGTCTGGCCTATCCTAGACCCCAACATTTTCACAAGAAAGTCTGATGGGTTTGAAATGTTGCAGGTCTTCTTTCCATTTCCATTTTTTGTTTACCATTTTGATCCTGGCAAATTTCGACTGAGCATCAAGTCAAACCTCCGACTTCTTCGAATAATCTACAGCACCACAGGATACCCTTAGTTTGAACCCTTAGAAAGCTGTTTGCAACTTTCTACTTGTCATGAAGCCCACCCTCACAAAGGGCGGTGGGAGCTTACACAAGTATGTTGCACCAGACACATGGGTACCTACCTTTTTCTAACATCATAGTAAACACAATAAAGTTATCAAAGTACAGATACCTGATAAATAAAATTTATAGAAAGATAGAGAACTCAAGATAAATGACACGAACGAAAAAGGAGGAAATGACAGATAAAAGATTAAAGAAGCAAAAAGAAAGACCAGTGATCATAAGTGGTTCAAAGTAAACAACAAAGAAAGTAAAGGCGACACTGATAATATCAGCATTCTAAGGGTTTAATGAAATGGAACTGTGACCTTTGAATCTTGTGTAGGAAGTTGATTTCCAGTCTGGGCAGGAAATGATTTTATAAAGAACTGACATAAAGCCAAGATCTTTAATAAAACAACACAAAACAACAGAAAGAATCTGAAATATACAAATTAAATGTCTATCCTCATGGTTACTTCGCTCAGTTTGTCTAAGCCCCTTTGGTTTTGTTGTATGTTTCTGTGTGTTTGTCCATACAAATCAACAAAGTCGCTCAGTTTTATCAAACTTCAATGATTTACAACATAATCCACTAAATTTTTAAGACTTGTGAAAATCGTATATTAAGATATTTTTAAAATTCAGATTATTGGATTTTAGACTTTTTAAGGACCTGCAGAAACCCTGGTCTTTGGAGCGAATGGACTTTGGATTTGTACAAGTACAAATTCAAGTATACCATACATACAGTATACCCCTTCAAACACACATTTCTCATATACATTCATATATGAACATACAGACAAAATTTTACTTACTCATATTGACAACTTAAAAACACAACATAAACACAAAGGGGGAAGGTGGCTTAGACTGTTTGCTTGTACACAGTCTGTCTCCAGAGTACCTTCTGAATGTTGCTTTTAAAATATTTATGACTTGACTAACAACCCTGGCTCTTAGCTTGAAATCCAGCGTTTCTGGTTTTGGTAGTACCCAGATGTGCTCTGGGTCGTGGCCCCATCTATAAATCCTTTAAGTATTACTGACTAAAGCTCTAAAGCTCTTCACTCACATTTTCTACAAATTCTTCTTCTCTGAGCAAACACTGTCAGGGAATGAATAATGCAACACATTGTGAAGGCAGACCATGAGACTGACTCTGTAGGGTTGATATGACTAGAGGGGTATAAAATCACAACCAAAGACTACATGATGACAAGTAAGCATCTGCTGAGGCTCCTGGGTTGGTAGTGTAAAAACAAAACAGGGATTGGTATAATGGCCTCTGGGTCAAACTACTATTACAGTTGCTTTTCATAGAAGGATTCCTTTAAATTTGTTGTTTTACAAGTAGACTGGCAGAAGGCCATGAAAAAAGAATGTATTGATGACCTTCCCAATGTCACAGGTCTATAGCAATATCTATGAAATTCTTGATCTATGAGATGTTGACAAGTGATGTTAACAAAAGAGTATAGAATGCCGTAATGTGGCAATTATGATATATCAACAACTGGTTGTGGATCTTTGCTTAAAAAGCAACTTGTATAACTTCACCTAGTAACTGACCCAGAGGTCTAGGGGTGTTTTTAAGGTCTAAACTCAGTACCAGAGTGGGGTTAGCAGCCTGCATGGCCAGCAATGACTCATGGTATGTCATATCGGGTTGAGCTGGTACCACCCCGCCATGCCGGGCCCAAGCACTCTGCATCAGAGTCTCCAGCTGAGTTGATGATGCTCCCCCAAGCGGGAGCTCAGAGGATGGGGTGGGAGGGAGATAGCTCTGCATGGAGGGTGGATGTCCCTGGGGGTCAATGGAAAACACTCCGCCGGATGATTCATAGAGTGCAGTGGAGGATGAGTGAGGGATGGACTGAGCAGCTGAGGAGTCGAATGGAGGGAGGAGAGGTGGGGGAGGAGGTGACTGGAACTCCCCAGCGTCAGAGGAGGCCAAAGAGTCACTAGAAGGTTCTGGGCTTCTGTCTTTTGTGGCTAAACCTGTATGATGAAGGAGAAGACTTCCTGGAGGTAAGGGGAGCTCAGGACTGATGTATGTATACAGCTCTTCTGTCACTGGCTGCAGACGGCTGTACGTGCCTGAACCACCTGATCCAGCTCCAGCATTGTCCTCTAGAGGGAGGTCCATGGAGCTCCTTCGGGCTCGGAAAAGTCTGGATGCCAAGAGGCTCGGGTCTCCAGCAGCTGCTGCAGCGGCTGCAGCTAAATGAAACTCAAACACGCTTCCAGTTGGTGGTGGGCCGTCAGTCATTACTGGAGGTGCAGAAATAGAGAAAGTGGAAGGGGAAGCATGCTGTGGTGGCGGATAGCAACCATCAGATGATGAAGAAGAAACAGAACCAATAGGGGGTGCACTCATGGGAGCTAAGGGTGAAGGGATTGGGCTGTGTGCACTCATTCTTTGAATGATGTGTGGGTGCAAAAACGCTGGTTGAGGTGAAGGAATAGGATCAAAACCCAAACTTGCAGCGGCAGCAGCAGCTTGCCTCTGCTGATGGAAACTCAAGTGTCCAAGCTGGTGTGCAGTCATTGGGTACCCTCCATATGCCATTGCTTCATAGTGGTCCAATAAGGCAGCTTGATTTAGACTTAATCTCCTCACTGCTTCCCCATGCTCTGCTCTCATGTCTTTATAGCCATACATACTAGGGTCAGATTGTCCTGGGAGGTGCAGCGGCTCCCCAACACCAAGTCTTTGAGCAGCTGATGCAAAACCAGGATTTACCATAAAGAGAGAGGGAGTCTCAACTCCCTCCATCCCAGAAAAGGGATGCAGGCTGCTCCCATAGCGAGTGTAGGCAGGTTGGAAGTGTCGGGTATGTGCCTCGAGGATGGACGTACTCTTGCGTCTTTGAGTGTTGTAGGCCTTAGGAGGCCCAGTGGGAGGAGGCGAGAAAGAAATGGGCCGTTCAGGGATTGAGGGGAACAAAATAGTTGTGGGGTCTGGGAGAGTTGAGAGGGGGATGCTCCCTCCTGCTCCTCCTCCTGTTCCTCCACTGTAGGGGTGCGGCATTGAATGCTGCTGCGACAATGAGATACAATGGATTTAAGAATGAGACTTAGAATGAGAGAGAGAGAACCACAGCAAAGGCCCACATGAAATGGAGAAAATAGCACGTTAAAGAGCATAATTTCAAGACAATACCAAGAGAAAAAAGTGACATACATTCCTTCTGCACATTAGAAACAAAATGATATGGTTACAACAGGATAGAATACACCTAACAGCTGTAAAAAGAAATGATGAGATGAAGTCAACAGGTAATATAAAAATGCAAAGCTGCAGTAAAACAGGCAGACGGACCAAGTGACAGACTGGTACAAAACAAAGACAGACGAACGAGATAATAAAAGTGGGAGACGCAGTGAGAGCTCACAGGGAGATACGCAGTGGGGTAGTAAATACAAAGAGAAGACAAGCCAAATGCAGGATCTGAGCTCAATAATATCCTGAGGCATCTGCACTCAGGAAAACGGTCTTATTACGGAGCTTCTCTCTGCAAAATGTGGACGTTCTAACTAAGCTTTGCAACTTCATTTGAAAGTGCAACTTCAAATGAAGTTACAAAGAACAAATGTGGGTTTACTTTGACCTAGTATGTGGAAAAGGAGTTTGGTTGCAGCCTGTGTTTGCATAATAAATTGTGTTAAAATAGTTTTGTTCAGGAACGGATACCAGGAACCAAGAACCAGGACTTTCCACAGTTTTTGGGGGACAAGAAGGCTGATTTATGATGCAACGTTGATGATTTTTAAAAACCATCTAGACAGGCTTGCATTTACCAAGTTTTCTTTTCTTTACTTGTAAAGTAAGAACATTGAAAAGGGGCCCGCCTGGTGGCCCAGGGGTCTTTCCCTGAACTTCCTGTCATCTCTCTACTTTAGGGGCCTAAAATAGCCTTGAAACAACTTTAAAAATTTTGGCTGTCAAATGAGAAATTTTCCTGATGGCAGACGCACATGATATTAGATTTGTATCATAGAGCAAAGTTAAAGCTCAAGCCAGTCAATCTGTATTTAATTGGAGCACATGGTGGTCTAACAGAGAAAGAGAGAGAGAGAGTTAAAGAGAGGTGAATGGGTAAAATGACACAGCAGGGTCTGAAAGCCAACTAAGATTGAACAAATACTGAGGTCATACTAATCTACTTACTAAAGATAAATGTACCACTTAAAATGCCTTGAATTTAGAATATATATATATATATATATATATATTCTAAATTTAAGGTGGCCGGTAGAAAAATTATATATATATATATATATATAGAATTTTTCTACCGGCCACTACTGTACAATTAGATTTTAAGCCAATGTACAGTATAGGCTAAGCCAACACTCTTTAAACCTCCATACTACATTGTTATTATAGATTTTATCACGATGGTAACTATAAAGAGGACAGATAGTGTATACATGTCAATATGTAGCAAGGGAAGGTGGGGAGGCAGCAGTGGCACCAAATCAGTTTTTTATTTTAAGTTTAATTCAACTTGCATTTTCAATTAATTAGCAAACAAATTAGCAAAAGTCCATGTGGTTGTTTATGTATTTCTCGTTTGCTTTACATAGACCAAATTTATGACAAAAAAATGGGCTGCCTCAGCATGAGTAATACAAGCTGTTCCATTAACAATTGTTTCATCCACTGTGTCATCCAGTAGTTAGAACAAATTACTGGAATTTGTACAGCACATTGACTTAGTCACTGTTGTTCCATATACAATGACAACAGCAATTTTTCTGTAATTACAAAAAAAAAGCATGTTTTACCAGTTTTATCTACAAATGTACTTTCAGACACCTGTGTGGCCCATATCCCTCATCTTTTTGTCTCTCCCTTCCCCTGGTTTTCACCACCACTGATTAAGACTGTGAACCTACAGGGGTGGAGAACAGTGCAGGTAGGCTGGCCCTCCGCTGCCTGGCCCTGGGCAGAGAGGAGGCAGACTGAAGGGGTAGGACTGTCTCCAGGGCCTTGGAGAGGCGCCCAGCGAATGTGTCCCTCTCAGCTGCGAGAGACATGCAGGGGGAAGTGGTGGTGTAGGAGGATGAGGAGGACAGGTCTGGAGGAGGGGTGGAGGGCTTCTTTGGAGGAAGAGCCAGGGGCGAAGGAGCATGGGAAAAGGAGTAGGAGGAGGGGGGGACACAAACAGACATGCTACGACTTCGACGACGACGCAGCACAGGCTGTAGGTCAGGTAAGGGGTGATGGAAGAAGGTGGGACCAACATGAAAAACAAACACATAGAAATTAAAAGCGCAAAACATAAAACAGCAGTAAAAACAAAATACAACAAAAGGGCACATATGTGAAAAAAAAGTGAAGATTAAACCAAATAAAATCAATTAGATGATGTATAAAGTTACCAAATCAATAGTGATATTAACTCTACATTATGAAATTATTTAGAAAAAAAACTCATTCTGTGAAATGAAGATCATAACACCTCTGTAACTGTTCCAACAGCAAATTTCTAAATAAGGTGAAGTCTTTACATGTTACATGTAGAATGTATAACAACACAAATAGCACCATAACAACTTAATAACTTACAAATACAGTAAAGACAAATTAAAGACAGACTGAAACAAAACAATGACAAAAGAAACGGGGGAAAAAAAGTAAAGTCAAATTGAAAATAAACAAAACTTGATGATTATTCCAGGTACTCAATTAAGTTACTTGAAAAGATAAAGTCAGCTGGAAGTGACTTTTGATGACGAAATTAAGCCTACTTCAAAGGCATACCTAAAAATAAGCCAAAACCATCATTACGTTATTCAATCAATCTGCCTACAAACTGAATGATGATCCAGTTGGACAACAAATCAGTCAGTGTGGGTGCTGGTAAGCTGGAAGTCAGACAAGAACATTTACAGTGAAAAGGTCACCAGATGGAAAAGTCTAGGGTGGGAAATTAAACATGAATGCTCGCCTCTCCATTAATAAGTACTTATAAGGTGCCCTTAAGGAAGGAATTACACCCATCTGCTGCCATTAAGCAAGTATGCTCAGATTCCCCGAGTGAGTGAAGAAAGCCTAATAAAAATTATGGGCCATAAGAGAGACAGAGAGAAGTAAAAACCATTCTGTCAACACTGAAGATTTTCATCTGTATTCAGTAAGCATGAATAGACAAGTTGTATTCTTCCAAGTAGCTGCACTGTTGCCCTGAACGTGCTTTTAATTGTCCATTTGAGAGAACTGCACTCTTATTCCCTGAGTTTGAATGCAATTATTGTGAGTTGCTCTGGACAAACAATTAATGTAATACAATGTGAATAACCAATGTGGAGTTTTTGCTTCAAATATCAATAAATACCTATAATATATCTCTATAATAAAGCTATAATATTCTATAAACAGTATAACATTTACCCACGATCATAACATTTTTTCTTTTCCAATTTTTCGACATTCTTTCCTGAATATAAAGCTTCTATATGAACACAGTAAAAAAAAAACATGGGGGGGGTGTTATTATCATTAGGGAAGAAATACGCAATTAAAAAAAAGAAAATAAACAACAGATGCAACAACTAGATGGAGTATTAAAAAAAAATGGATTTTGACATACAGAACAAGAAGGATTGAGAGATGGAAAAAGAAAGAGGTAACCCACTGATAAAATGGTTAATGACATCTGGTGGCCTGCGTGACTTACAGACTTCTAAGATGAAATACAACAGATAATGAATGGCTTAGAATTGTGTAATTAGCTGACTACTTGTTTAAGTCAGGTAAACACCTTTAAGTGCTCCTTCTCTTCAGGTTGGAGGTGACCGAAACAAAACCCCATCAACAACACAGTCATGGATTTAGTTCCAACAAATACTCATCATCCTAACCAACACTGCAAACTTTATTCGCACTCACTCCCAAAACACACGCGGCGCTCACTTCAAACTGGTGAGTTATTTTCAGCACACCTGTGGGCACAGCACCACTCACAACAAGACATGTTAAATGTGAACTTGCGCATAATTACATCACGACTCACCATTGGCTGCAGCGGCTGGGCGTAGCCTGGGTGCTGCTGCTGCTGCTGTGGGGTAGCAGAGGGGGCGGAGTGGTAGGGGGTTTGGGGCTGGGTGGAGGGAGGGCAGCTGTACGACATGGTCAGCTGACCCAGGTGGGGGGAGTCTGAGGAGAAAACTGAGGAACCCTGGCCGCTGTCCAAACCTCCTTCAGCTGAGAGAGAGAGAGAGAGACAGAAAGTGGAGGCTAACCTTTTGTCCTGTCTTTCCTTATTCTAATAAATTCAATGTCAAACTAATGACTTGAGCAGAAGCTCACAATACAATAATTATTTACAGAAGCAAACATCATTTTCCTGCTGGTTTGAAAAACTGCATCAGCCACAGGGGACAACAACTTCAACGGCATACAATTACAGGAAGGAAGAATTAATAGTTCCAGGGTTTTCAGTTTACAACAGGATGACTGTAAACTGTGTGCCACATTTGAAAGATAAATCAACAATGGATACCCCTGGTTTACAGGAAGACAGTGACAATATGATACCATAACAACCCTCGTGGCTCACGATGATGATGATGATGATGGGTGTCTCCTAAGCAAATATTTTGTTCGAACATTGCTTTAGAGATGGATGTGCTGGAACAAGTTTGTGATCATTATGTCTCATAGTAATCAGAGTATATAAATATGTTTATGTAGGGCTTTTTTTTAATCAAACATAAGAATACCACGGAATTAAACTTAAAGGGGAATTCCGATATTTTTAAACCTGGGCCTTCTGGTTATATATTTGGACGTGTAAACGATTCAAACTTACCAAAGGTCTTGGAATTGGTCGGTAAATTGTTTCAGCCGATAGCCGCGACATGGCTGCAATGGCTGCAATGTAGTCCTTAGGGGCAACTCCGAGCGTCAAAGTTACGTCCACTGAAAGTGTTTTTTTCTTCCCTCTCACAGTCTGAGATTGTTACTCTAAGTGACTGAAATCATTATGGAAAGGATCCGACAGCGATAGTCCTCATTGTTAGAGTAAAATCCTTTCTGTTTAGCCGGAAGCGCAAGTCTCGTCTGAGGAGAAGTCTCGCGTCAAAATCTCATGAGATGTGAGTTGTTGCAGGAAGACGACTGTAGAGAA
>JBBPCS010000330.1:6060593-6071697 GCA_037974645.1 Hollardia meadi
TGTGTGTGTGTGTGTGTGTGTGTGTGTGTGTGTGTGTGTGTGTGTGTGTGTGTGTGTGTGTGTGTGTGTGTGCAGCAATCTCATCTCCAGACGGCCTAATCCTAGCTTACGAGCAGACTGACTGTATTTCACTTCTCGAATACCCGCGGCTTGCTTTTACAACTACACATTTTAGAAGCAGTAAAATGACTCTACAGTAGGTGTGTTTTAGTGGTGCTGTGTGTGTCTGTGTTCATAACTTTGTCTTATGAGATAGCGTGTATGTGTATGTGTGTGAAGCGGCTATTCACATAAATTACGTCAGTTGTTACACTTTCTCCACCTTCACAAGTCTAAACATTTAATTCTGATGCACAACCTTATGACTACTGACAGGTGGTATGTGTGCATGTGAGTGTCTTCACTGGCTGTGTGCATGCGTTTTCCTACCTATGACACTCTTGGCAAAGGAGGCCCTCTTTAGCGTGGCTAAACCCAGGTCCCCGATCTTCACTGAGCCCGTGGGCCCCGTGATGAAGATGTTGTCGCATTTCAGGTCCCTGTGAATGATGGGCGGGGCTCTGGTGTGCAGGAAGTGAAGGCCTTTGAGGATCTGTCTGCACCACGAACGCAGGACCTTGATTTTCATGACCTTGAAACGCTTCAGGTAGCTGCAGGACAAAGAGATCACACATAAGAGAACGTGTCATGCAATAAAGCAAGGTAGAGTGTACAAAGATACAGAGTGTAGGTTCAACCACGCAAAACCAACTGCCAACTAGTTTAAACAGACAAAAAGAAAACTGCCCTCTGTGCATCTCACATCTCATACATAGCACCATGGTTGAGGGTTTTGAATGTATCCCATAGTAATGTTATTGCAGCACACTGAAAACTATTCACAGGAAATTAATTATTCCAAAACAAGGCACAGAGAGGCAGACGATAACCGGATAAGAGTGATGGAAACATGGATAATGCTTGAATTAAAGATGAAAGCTTACACAGCTAAAGTGGATTACTGTCAGACAATTCCAGAGATGCATCATAAATACTCACGCTGATATTAATGTGCACACAAAAACACACTCTGACAGACATTCTGTTGTCTCATGAACTCTGTCTTTAGTCAACAGAACTGAGAAGAGGTTTTAGCTCGGTATTTGTCCATGGAAGTGTCACATTTTCAGCAACTTCTCATGAAACAATAGTAGCCACGCTAATGCACGTCATCATAGAGTTTTTGGTGCGGTTTCTAAGTGGGAGTTGTCCTTTGTCTTAGAGTTATGAGAGTCTGGAACCTATCCCAGCATACACTGGGGTGGAAACCCCTTGCAATGCTGCCAGGCCATCGCAGAGCTAACACAGACCCACACCTGTGGGTGATCTGGAGCCTGAAGTCCAACTGGTTTGTATGTCTTTGGAATGTGGCAAATGGAAAAAATGGAGAAAACCCCACTGGACACAGAGAGACCAGGATAGGAATTTCACTGCATGGGAGAACAGCATTTCCACATTGAACATCTCTTTCACTTTCAGTTAAATAACGATGAAAAGGTTTTCTGTCAATACATCTCTTCCAAGAGCTTTGAGAACTCACTCTCAAATTAGCTTATTTCGAAAATCACTCAAAATTGAATTCTCAGCAAAGTGTTTCCCATTTTCCATCATCAGCCGTGGACCCGTCTGCCTGTCACTCCTTTAGCTAAACTCAAGAACAGAGAGAACAGACGGGGAAGCAGGGCGTACTCCTTAGTCATCTTCTGCTCATACGGACGATGAGGAGGACTTCAAGGAGATCAAAGATGATGAGTCCGTTCCACAAATCATCTTTTCGATTTGTTCTGCAACTTTTTTTGGCATCACAGACGGCAGAATAATCTGATATGAGCTCATTTTTGTTATTTGTTTGGCAAAATCTTGCCCTTGATCTACGTATTTACTACAATAAATTCAATGGCCAAGCTTTCGCTGTTGCTTAAGGGCTCTCACCGTGTTTCTGTGCCTGTAAAACGTACATGGAAGAATTTATTGGACAGAAATATTTGGGTGGATTCACATATTTTCAAAGGAGTTTGCCTTCAGGGCATGGAAGATAGTATCAGACTGGAAATAAACTTTCGGGGAAGTGAATGTATTTCAAAATGCACATCTGCGTAACATAAGTGTTTAAACTAAAACCGTTCAAAGCCATCCACCCCCATACCATCACACTGCATACTTCTCACGTATCTCTTAAGAAACAGCTCTTCCTCCCTTTGTGCCTTCCTTCCCTTTACCCACCCACCCACCCTCCTCTCCCTCGCCCGTCTCCTCCACCTCCTTTCTCTCCCTTTGTGAAGTCAGAGCAGTGTTGACACAAGTCAAACCCAGTGGCATGCGATGCTGGAGTGACACTGCAAAAAGCACCTCTCACTCAACCAGGATCTCTTTTCAACACACATAAATATACAGCAGAGAGCTATGCAGATATATATGCATATAGAGCATTCACACACAGACGCACATGCCACTGGACACACAGACACACACACACAGATAAGAGGCCTTTAACCCATGCTGGTCAGTATTTCCATCCTCACCATCTCTCTCCTTTCCCTATCAGTCCTCCCTCTCATCCTCCCTTTCTTTTTCCACCACTTCAACAGTCCCTTCTCCTTTCTGAGTCTTCACCTGGATGGCAGCCAAATTCCTATGCAGCCTTAAGCCTGTATATGTACATGAATGCATTACACATACACAAAAAAACATACATGCATGTGAGAAGAATCTATTTAGGCAGTGTTTCCTTGCCACTGTTGCCAAGTGCTTGCTCATGGGGGAAATGTTGGGTCTCAAATCAAATCAAATTTTATTTGTATAGCGCCAATTCACAACAAAGTTATCTCATGACACTTAACATTTATGCACACTCTTTACTATTCATTATTAGTTATCTCTGTATATTAATAATTGATATGATTTGATTTACCTCCTGCAAATACCATGTAGAGCAAATCAGTTGACAGACAGAAAAGTATGGATTTTAGTGATTTTATTTTATTTTTTAAGTAAACATGCCAAAATAAATGACTGCCACCAGCTTTTTCAAATGTTAATATTTTATTTAGTTTTCTTAGTCTTCTAGTAGTAAATTAAATATTTTTGGGTATTGGAACTTTGGTTGGGCAAATCAAGGTACATCAGCAGAATTATTAACCAATGACAATAATTGTTAGCCGCAGGCATTATTATTATTATTATTATTATGCATGCTAAATACATATACAGTATAATAATTTCTAATACTCTATGAACTAAGTAATATTCCCTCATTCTCATTCTTATTGTCCTGGCTCTGCTTAGCATTAGCTTTTGCATTTTGGTGACTCATTTTGTCTGAATCTAAATATCTAAACCACTCTTACATTATTCCTAAACATCTTTCAGTCATTTATATGCTCTGCTTCTCTCTTTTCTTACACACTACATAATGGAAAATTATGTGTTTGTTAAACTTACTTCATTTTTTATTATCATTAGATGCACAATTGTCTGTACAGCTTCTGCATTTGTTAACAAATTTATGCAGCTTTTTCAGTCTTCCAGTGGAGGGCGCTGCTGTTCTTGGTAGTGCTGTGCTGCCGGATTAATACTCTCACTCTGTGGTCACAGGTGGTTCATTGGTTTGTCGGTCACTCTGCTGCCTTTAAACTGGAAATATAGCGATTTATTCAGCTATTGATCTGACTATTTATGCAACTATCTGCCTCTTTAGCTGACTGTCTCATTATCAGCTGATCAGACGGTTGGACTTTTTGTCTCCCTCATTTTTGTCACTCTGCCTAAAACTAACTGTATATCAGTCTGGTTACCCCCCCACCACCACCACCACCAATATGCCTCATTTGCTCTCTCTCTGTCAGGAATGAGAGGAATCTGCAGCAGAAGCAGCAGCTGGCAGGTGGGCCGATGTCCCACGATGCACTGCACAGGGCACGCCACGCACCACACCCCCCACCCCCCACATTTAGCCTTTTATTGTGTCAGGAGCTCAACAATCACATTTGCATTCACAGACACACATCTAAACTATACAGACCGGTGTGTGTGGTCATCGCATGGACAATGACAGCCACAGATGCAGAGTGAGGAGACAGACTGACAGATGCCCCTGGTAACCCCATGTTTCCTGAGCAAGTTATTTTGTGTATTTGATGCTGAAAAAACATGAAAACACACATAGACACATACTGTACATGAAATGAGTCAGACACGCACTAGCTGACGCCACTAACAGCTGCAGCCAGCACTGAAATCCTGCTGGGATGCAAGGCGGTCACGACCCTACAGTGAAAGGCAATTTGAATATAGAGAAAAAATTGCATATTGTAAATTTGTAAAAAAGATGAAAGAATTGCATATTGCCTTGACAAGAATGAGGAAAACGCAGGTGTGTGTGTGTAACTTTTACATTTCAACAAAAAGCTGGAGGTGAGTCATCGTCTGTAATCACATTGCCTCTTCAGAAGAAAAGGGAAAAAGAGGTGTTTGTATGTGTTTGTGCATATGCCCAGCAAATAGTGGTGCACATGGTAAAGTATGACCAATACTGAAAATGTGGTCAGTCTTTCTTTTCTGTGTCAGTAGCCAGATCCTATTTTCTTGTTAGCAATGTCTCTTTGTTATACCTTTTAGTCCCATCTACAGCTTCCTGTTCATTCATCTATTTAGCCAAATGAGAAACGACAGAAAAGACGCTTCATCTTTTAGGTAGCTAAATACCCCCCACGTCACTAAATCAGCATCTTAGAAAATACATTTTCTCTCTCATGCACTTACGTTTTAAGTGTTCCAGATGTCATGAGCTCAGTGACCAGAACAATACATTTCTTTCCTTTGCATGGTCCCTCCCAGGAGTCATAGAAGCGGACAATGTTAGGATGCTGGAGACCCTTCAACATCCCGGCCTCCTCTTTGAAGCGCTGACGCTCCGACTTGGACAGCTTGCGATCCTACACACAGGACAGACGAGGAAAATTTGTCATACATACATAAAAAGTGAGGAAATGTTGAAAATTACAGGGAAGAAGCATTTACAGCATTATTATGGTGAGTGTGATTGCAATCGAATTAAGGAGGGAAGAGTGAGGGGTGGAAAGGAAAGCTAATGAACAGAGGAACAAAAACAGGTTATAATAAATGCTTACAAAACATACAGCTATGGTTTGACAACCTGATACAAAACATTTTTCACATTTAACACTGATGCCCCATCCAAACCAGGGCTGGAATACAAATGAAATATGAAACCAGGTACCATCAGAAAAGGGTGACATATTAGATTTAAAAAACAGCACTGTAGGGGGATGTAGATATGGATAAAAAAACAAACAGTAGACTGTCCTTTCATCTTAACTCAAAGGAGCCACACACATCCATTACAGTGAGTCTGTGTCTGTATTTTGATGCGCCTTGCTTTTTTGTCAGTGCAGTGCACCTCTCGTCTTTGTGACAAACTGGTATATAAATAAATAATTTATAAATGCACTGATGACTTCACACAGGTGGTGAAAGTAGGTAAACTGCCAATGTGTGTGTGTGTTTATATCCCAGTGAGCTAATTATTAACTAATGGGCAGGTTTTGATTTGATTTTTTATTAATTTACATAAACACAAAAGATACAAATTAATATACACATCTTGGCGCTCTCCAGTGCAAAGGCTAACTTAGTCCGTTATATTAAGAGGACATGAAAAGAAAAACAAGAAAAATATGAAAAGTCAATAGATAATCCACACAAAAAACACACTAACAGACAGACTTATTTATCCTTGTCTGTAATTTTTCCTCTTTAATATACATTGCATCATTTCAGTGTGTAAAGTTTACTGTATGCTCTCAAAAAAAAAAAAAGAGTGTCCAGGACCTGTTCACTACTTTTTGCTAATAATCCAAGAATTAAAAAAATTACAGTCATGTGACATCTGTCAGTAAACTACTGGGTGTCGGGCTGCTACATTTGATTATTTTCAGCACCCATTAATGATAATTATTGACTTGTTAATAGTTGGATCTATTAACAACAAAGGCAGGAGGTATGCCAACATGCTATCCCCCCTCAGATCCCATTGTCCTCCACGTGAGTAAGGACAGGAGCCCTCACTGGCTTCCCACCAATAAACAACTCCCCAGTTCTTCCCTGAAACGCACATCAAATCTTCAGGTACGAATCCTACTTCTTGTGTCCCTCGTTGTTTTTTGTTGTTTGGCTGCGTTTCATAGTTTCTAACAATCGCACCAAGCTATAACTGGCCACCCAATGAGACCTTGACCAAGACGAGCTAAAGTTATGGGCTACATTCTTCCATCCCGTGCGGGACACGCTTCTTAGAAAAGACCTACACATATACGTACTTAACAATTTAATGGGAATTCCAGCTCTAGCACCGATACTATAATAAACACAGATGCAAAGGGCAGCGTGGGCGGGTCAGATCTTGTAAAGGAGTGTGATTGTGTACATGTGTGTAAAAGATGTCATGCATTCAACAGTGTCTAGCCTGTGTGTTTATATGTCAGCTTTAATTATTAGCAAAGAAACTTTTAATTTTTTTGCCATTGCTTAAACAGTTAGCTGTGTTGCAGAATCAGTTTTAGCTCACGCGCATGTATGTGTTTGCTTCGTCTGAATGTTTGTAGTTTCTTCACCAGCTCTGTGTCTAACCATGGCTGACACATTCAGCACATCACTGCACCAAAAATAAACAAAATCAGGGGAGCTGCCAGACAACGATAAAATAAGGCGACAAAATCTCAATACTCCGAGGACTTACGCCCAAATATGGTTGCAACTTCTGTGACTCTAAATGAGTATGTCGTTCGTGTCGTCATACAGTTACACGAAGGTTGCACCAGATATGAAAAAAAAAGAGAGAGAGATTAAAACAAATATGAAAGATGTTTCAATTAACCTGGAACAAACAGAAATGTGTGCTCTGAGAGGATTTCATGACACACATCCAGAACATTTCATAACGTCTGTGACCCTTTTAGAGGATGAAATTACAGGCGAGTGAACAGGCGGATCGGAAACACAGACACAGACGGAGCAGTGGGACTGCCAGAAACAGTGTTTAAATACAGTTGACAGAATACCTGAAAACAGCGAGGAGCCACAAGAAGTGTCTGTTTTTATTTCTAAGTTACATTTTAAAGAAGCAACAGTGTTTTTATGGTGATGCAAGATCAGATGTTGGAGGTTAGAGACCTACTCCCAGCAATATTAGCAGGACTATCACCATGGCAACCAGTTTTAAAATGCCTTCCAATGGGGGATGCCTTTCTTCATTCAATAAATCAACAATATTCTGACGTCTTCCATGTTTTCAATCTGTGTAGTGTCTTATTGTTTTATCTAAGCACTTCATTAGCGTTAGTGGAAACCATCTGAGATGCAGCACAATCTCGGCATCAATCGTTCACCGCATTTAAAGGTGCACTGCCACCAAATCTCAGGTTGTATTCCTACTTTGATAGTGTCTGCCAGGTCACGCTGCGTAATTCTTTTCAAATGTTATAAAAGCTTTAGAAAACCTTGTGAGCTGCTTCAGAGATTAGGACAATCTCTGAGGTGATGATCTCATATTGTCAGATTGCATAACCTGGGACCTCAACTATATCATATGACTGACACACACACACACACACACACACACACACATGCACAGAAAGAAAGTCTGAAAGCTTCAGTGTGTGTGTGTGTTGTGGTAACAGCTTATCCCTTCATTTCACTGATGACGGCCCATTAGCACACAGACGCATCCATGTGCTTACCAACCCTTACTCCCATCATCTCGCTCTCTTTCACATTATGATCACATGACCACCCCCACCCCATGGTCACATGACAATAGCTGCAGGTCACCTGACTGCCTGGAAGCCAACATTCCATTTCCCAGCAGCACTTAGAAGAGACCCTGACCACCAACATCACCTTTAGACGCCTCCCTCAGGACACTAGAAGAGTACCTCTTCTTCTCTCCGTAGTTTTCTCTCTCTTGCCAAGTGTGTGTGTGTGTGTGTGTGTGTGTGTGTGTCTCCATGTATGTGAGCAGAGAAAGCAGACAGCAAGTCTAAGGAGGCTTCCTAATGCATTATTAATGTTTCCTTGTTCAGTGTATAAACGATTACAAAACTCTCACACATACAGTAGAGTCTTTGTAAGAGAGAGCAACTGCATATCTAGAATTATTGTATTTAAAAAAACTGTGTTTTCCTTCTCTCTGTCCCGTCTTTTTTTGCGCCAAGCTTCAAAACATCATGAGACTTGAGTTTGACTTGACTTAAAAATACCCACTCTCTCTCTCCAAATCTGCAGCCTCTTATCTGACACACACTTCTCACTTCCACCCAAAGAACTTCTCATTCTCTACGCACAGCTTCGCTTCCTCCCCATCTTTCTTTCACCTATCTGAGAGACTAAAAAGAAGCCACCTATATGGCCCAACACAAGTGACAGCTCTAAGCCTGTCTGCCCTATTTCTGTTCTACAACAGCCAACCAAGGACACACATGTACACACACACACACACACACACAGGCATACATACACCCACAACCGACAAGGCAGCCAGACAGGCGGGCAGAAATGGAATCAGCAGTGTTAAAGCATCATGCAGTTTCCTGCAGAGAAGCTGAAAGCTGATACCCTCTGATCAACTCGTCTAGTCTGGACATCCCACTGCGCTTTTAACACTGTGATCATCTGCTCTGGTCTTCTCTGGTCTGTTGCTCCTCAGCGAGTGAGCGGCACTCGCATCGCCAGATGGATGGAGGTTGTGACAGAATATAACACGGTGAGTGCCAGAAAATTTCGACAATAAAACTGGTACTCAACCGTATTAAAACAAATGATAATACTGTTAGGTAACTTTAGAGTTTCGGGGGTAGCAAACTCACAGGATGTTGTCCAGAGTGCCTCATCTCTCCTGGGGACAGTAAAAGCCTAAATATAGCATAAAGAATTGCATATGATTGTGAGACAAAGTCATTCACCAGCAAGGGGCTGACGAAACAACCAGGTGTTTAATAGGATTGAATATCAGGATTTGAGACCTCAGTATTTCCCTGGGATTCTCATCACAATCTGTTTGTTTCCCAGGACAAATATCTGCAGGATCCCAGGGGTGCATTCGGAAGCTGAACATGAGAATGCGACAAACCTCGTTTCCATGCAACTGTCATAGATATAGTCTGACCTTAAATCGACAACATTACAGCAACATCACCGAGTCAACTTGTCAACTACAGCGGATTCTCCCACTTACTTTTCATGCTAAAATAGCGGTTTACAGCTGTGTGGCAAAAATATTTTTAGATTAAATGAACAAATTGGAGTGGAAAAATTTTAAAAACTAACTAAACTAAAAACAAACAAACACTCGAACATAATTGGTATTGTGTTTTTTTTCAGATCTAAGTGAGAATGTCTTTCTACAAAAAACTGCACCACATACTCTACCAAATATGAAATATGAGCAATCCAAGGAGTCGTGTATTATCGGGAAGTTATGAACTAAAATTACAGCCTTACAGTTGTATGCCTCCACACACCAGTCAAGTTGCAGTTTATATCCATGTCGGCCAAGACTCATATAATATATGTGATGATTTTGCAGGAATCTAATAAAAGGTAATGAGTGGGGTTTTTTTTGGTAAAATGGTTGATACAGAGGAGTACAGAGGACTGATAGAGAGCTTCATCACATGGTGCAAAGACAATCACCTAAAGCTCAATATCAGCAGAACCAATGAGCTTGTGGTGGACTTCTGCTGTAAGTCTATTAGTGTGCAAGTTCATTGTGAGAAACAAAAAAAAAACTGTCTCGTTACTGTTTCAAGCATAGATATGCAACATACTGTATACCCAAGTGACAACACATGGCATAACAACTGGCAGCATCTCTCTTTTTTTTTTTTGCCATAATCATGACACACTTTTTGGAAACCTAACTGAAGTATAATCTTTTCAGCTCAGTTTCTCCAGAGTGTGTTGTTGACCCACTTCGATGTCCCCCTGATCAACCTTTGAGTCGTGACCCAAATTTCAAAGAATTTTGAATGTTGCTGCTAATCTATATTACACTAAGCCTTCTGTTTGAGCAATGAGCTGATTTGTTTCTGTATATAGTGAAGACCTACAATAAAGGGGTGGTGGACAGGGGCTCATGATTGTATGTGTGCTGCCTAAGTGCATACAAAAAGGCACGGTGTCCCATTAGTGTGTAGCCAAAGCGTCTCTCAGACCCCACACTCTGGAAACACTCTCCTGCAAAGAACCACAACCCCCCTGCAGTGCGCGGACACACACACACACACCCTCATAAACATGTGCACAAAAAGACAGCATACGAGAGGGAGAACAAGAAAGAGAGAGGGGGGGAGCATCTGTTATTGATAAGAATGACTGAAAAGAGGATGAATAAGTTCCCGTAAAAGTCAGACGTGGAGGGAAAGTGATAGAGAGGCTGGACTGATCTCATCATTTAAACAGACATTTCAGTGAAGGAAAAAAATGACAGAAAGACAAAGATACAGAGATTTAAGTTCACTTATCCCCCCCCCCCCCCAACCCTCTGATTTTCCCCGTGTCCTTTTCTTTTACCTGCCTCACTCACTTTTCGTTTCTCCTTCACCCCGCCGCTCCCTCCTTCTTTCCTTGCATTTAGGTGGTTTTTGGTTTCCCATCAATCACCGCTCTACATATTGCAGTAACCAGGGCCATGTGTCCGTGTGCACGTGTGTGCAGTGTAATTTGACCTTGTTGCGGCCAGAAATCGGTTGTTTCTGCAGAGAATGTGGTCAGAAACACACATTATGGTTTTCCTCATCTTTGCACATGGGAGATATTGGAGATATTAGAGATTAATATTATTCATTAGAATAATGGATGAAGTGAAATCTATGTGATAAGGTGTCAATTGTTTGTAGGAGGGACATTGTCTATAAGGGCACTACAAACAAACCCATTCATCAGAATGTGTTCCATAACAAACAGTGTGTGTGTGTGTGTGTGTGTGTGTGTGTGTGTGTGTGCGCGCGTGTGTGTGTGTGTGTGTGTGTGTGTGTGTGTGTGTGTGTGT
>JBBPCS010000330.1:6071797-6081853 GCA_037974645.1 Hollardia meadi
ACACACACACACACACACACACACACACACACACACACACACACACACACACACACACACACAGAGAGAGAGAGAGACTCGGGGTCCCCTCTTCTTTTCGTCCTCAGCTTCTATGCTCCTCTCCCTCCTCCTCCTCCTCCTCCTCCTCCTGCCTCCTTTTCATTTCCTTTGTCTTTTCTCTCCCACTTTTTTCCTCCCTCCCTCCTCCCAATGTTTCCCATTTCTCTATTCTCTCACTGCACTCTCCACGATCGACTCCCTCGTCCTAAAACTCCACCCATCCTCCAAAAGTTGTTCAAAGTTGAATTTGACTGTTTTTGCAATTTATTCTGTCCAATCCCCCTTTTGCTCTTTACGTTAAGGTAGTTAGGCCGCTAGTGATTGCTTCGGAAACAACAGGGCTGAACTTTGACCTTCAGCCCTCGTCCCTCCACCCCTGCCCTCATATAGGACTTTATTTCTCTGCTTTCCCTCTCTTTCTCCATTATTTTACTTCTTCTTAGCACCTTGTCATTGACTTTATCTCCGTTTCACGGAGCATGTATGTAAATCTGCTGTCACATAGTGGTAATTGTTTTGATTATGTGCTTTACCCCAACAGGTCACTGCCTTCCTGAAGTGTCACTCATTTCAGGCTGAGACCAAAAACATATTTGTCCCTATACAAGCCAGGGCGACGAAAATGCCAATTTTCAGTCCCAAACCCAAAGATTACATAGTTTATGCTGACATAACAAGAAAAAAGTTGTACATTCTTGCATCTGACTTCACCACTTCGTTTACCACCTTCACCATGTCATGAGCCACAGAGATATAGATGGTACAATACTGACGCTTTGTGAATTTTCTTCATTCATTTATCTGCCACTGAGAACCTCATTTTCCTGCCCGATTGAGGTCTTTCCAGTAATTTAAAATAGTTGATATGTATCATTAATGCTGTGGGTCACAATGACGTAATCTAAAGCTTCCAGTTAAGTAACTCAAGATTATTAAAACTGAAACCAAACCTTCTCCATTTTCTCTCATTCCAGTAGTACTGTGTCAGCGTCTTCTTTCCCCATCCATCATCTGCCTTTCAGTCTAACAAGGCACCTTAAGATAAGCTACTGGGTGAGCTTCCTCCTCTTTCTTGGCACTCCCGTTATCCATTTATGAATCTATTTCATTACTAAAGGTTAAGAAAACTATCCGCTCTCTCTCCCTGCTCCACCTCCTCCTCCTTTGTTTCCATCCATCTATGGATTCTCGTCGAAACAGAAGTTAACCTGCTTTGGATCAGAGGCCTAAAAGACACAACCCCTCCCAAATTTATCTCCGAAAAACAGACACCAGAATATTAAACAAACACAGGTCCATATGAGTCAAAGGGATGGAAACTCACTCACACATGTGTACAAACATACATTTAAACATACAGAAAACCGTCAAGTTCCGCATGATCCCGACTCCCACAGATCTCTAGTTCCCATGCCCACCCAGTGAGTGAATGTGATTGGTTGTGTGTCTGTGTGCATTTGAGTCTGTGTAACTTTACTCCCCCCATTCTGCCACATGTCAGCAGTTGCTCAGTCATCTTTGACACACACAGGATTACAGCCAGACTCCGTAGAAAAGTACTTGTCTCTGCATGCATATGGCCTAATCACCACAGGCCTTCAATACCCGTACTTATATAACACATGGAGTATGTAGTGTTAAATGGAAATTTTCATTCCAGTAAAGCAGAGTATGTTAGATAATATACTTGTATTAAACCAACTAATGTAACAGCAAATTTATTCTGATTATTTAAGCAAATTATAACTTTAAAATCAAATTAAAATCAATCGGAGTTCTGACCCTTTTCGACCCAGAACAAAATCTCTGTTTCCTCGTTTTGGCAAGCAAAAGAGACAGAAAGCAAGAAACAAAGAGGCATTTGTGATAGAGGGAGAGAGCTGGACACAGGTTAGATGTTTGTTTTTCGATAAACAAGCTGGCGTTTCCTAGATGCGGGCCATCAGGCGAAGCTGATTTTAGCTCCTGGGATTCAGGAGGACTCGAGGAGCATCTTGTGATGGAGATGGCAGGGAAAAACAACCTCACACTCTCACAGCAAACAATGGCACGCTAAGAAATACAAACACATGCGGATTCGCAGAGAAGGCATTTAATCAGACTGCCTCACTTCGTTTGACCTTTGGATGAAGCAGCATGTTGGAAAGATGTTTTCCAATTCATTAGGAAAAAAAACAAAACATTTTATCTACTTGACTTCGGACTTATTAGAAATTACTCCCTGTGTGTAGCTAATCATGTCGTTCTGCGGAATAACAAATAAAAAGTACATTTTTTTAATCATTTGCCTCATCGGGGCAAGCAGTTCCATGTGAGTCCATGTCACTGTTTTCTTCCCCAGCTCAGCCCTGAATGTCATATGACCAGCTCAGTCTGTTATTTTCATCTCTGTCTATGTACCTTCTCGTCAACAAGACGAGCTGCAAAGATACAGATTTTTGTTCCCCTTCTGTCAGCCTCACCTCTCCCGCCAACACACAAACACACGTCTTCCAACTCCTCTACATGTCTCCTCTTCACACTTTCTGTCGCTCTCTCTCTCTTTTTGACACACAGACACACCCACTGCAGAAGTTGCATCAGTGCAACATAGTGGAGAAACGACATCCTGCGGTGACCTGCGTGCCATCCTGTCTTATGTTTCACACTGTGCACAAGACGGAGGATTTCTTTTGGTAATCTTTACGTATCTGTCAACTGAGGAGCTACAAAGTAATCTGTCTTGCTCCATAACCAGGACAAGTGGGTGAAAGATGCAACAGTGTTATTCGTTCACTTTCAGTGCCCTGAATTTCCCAGACAGTCTGGGGATTTCAAGTCTCTAGCCCGAAGCTAAAATCTGTAACTTTAAGATAATGGCCTTAAAGTTTATCCTTTGTTTTACAGATACCAATCAGGTTTGTGAGGTTTGATTACTGACAGATCACAGCAATCAGGTAATCAGATCCACAAGTCGAATCTTCGGCATCATCTACCTCATTCAGTACTCATTTATGCAACTTGTGATAACAAGAGTAGCATCCGTTCACACACATTAAAAAGTTCCCCGTTAATACCAGAGTGTGTGAGGATGCAGCAATAAAAACCAAAACCATGAGTCATAGGAAAAGAAGTGACTGAGCTACTGTTACGGGCAGGAGTTGCACATCCTGAGTTTGTAAGATTTTTCAGAGTATCAGAAAATCAGAGTAACCCAGTAGAAGATTTTGACAAATTATTCATTTCATGACCTTGTTTCATTGTTTTACAGATTTGGCCCAAAGAGAAGCTACAGGTGCAGGGCAATATTATAAGAATTTAGCACCTAGTCAACCAAATATTTTAAAGCATTGCCCTCCAATGGGAGACAGCTCCTTTTGCAATAAACCAGTCCAAAATGCAATATTTGATGTACAAATGGAATCCATTATTCATGGGGAAAGGCAACTGTCAAGACCTAAGAGGAAATGTGCAAACCAAACAAATCAAAATCAAAATGAATCCCAAAAAAGCACAGTTATGAGCATGAACTACCTCATTGTTGCTGCTTTAAATAACACAACGCTTTATCTCAAATACATTTCCCCAGGATGTAATCTGCACCAGTATCTCATCAGATTATGATCTCATTTTGAGAACATTCATACAGGGAAGCATCTGGGTGAGCAGGAAGTTCTCACATATCAGCAATCTCAAGATCTCAAAGTAAAAAATAGGACATGCAAGAAATAGTAAAAAGAGAGATGCAATTCAGCATCTAGATGGAATGTAGACACACACAAGGAAAACCACAAAAACAAAATGACGTTTCATTTAAGACTCAGATAAACAGGAAGAGACAGAGCACAGACACTGAGGAGGTGACAGTTTTATGAGTCTGGACTCACCTGCAGCTCACACCATGCCACTTCCACAGTAGTTTCTGTATCCAGTCCTTTGTACACAGTCTTAAAGGACCCTCTTCCAATCTCAATGTCAAATTTGAGGAAACGTCCATCAGGTGAAGTCCCCACAGCTTTTGTCTCCGCCTCCTCTATATCCTCTTGCACTCGTTTCTCAGCCTCCCTTTGCTCGGCCCGGGCTTTTGCTAGCCCCCTCTCCTCCTCCGTCTCCCGCTCTCTCTCCTCACTCGGACTACTAGCGCTACCGTCGTCAACGCGTTCTATCACTTTTCCGTCTTTTGCCACCGGTTGTGTGTTCCCTGACCCTCGGGGACACAATGTAACATCAGGCTGTTTGCCTACTGTTTGGTCGCTAACATCCAATACTGTCGGGCTGGGCTCTTTTACTGCTCCATCTGCAGTATGTTCAACACTGCTATTGGTGGGAGCAGCAACCGTGATACTGCCAATGACTACATTTTCCTCAGCATTTTGTATGTGGTCCACCGCATGTACCACACCAAGCCCAACACCAGATTGAAGAGTTGACTTCTGCACATAGGGACCTCTTGGGACCTCACCGCCTTCAGCATCTCGTACTCCAGGTTCAGAACCGGAGGGCTGAGAAGGGAAGAAGGTGGGAGGCCCTTCACAGTCTGGAGGTGAGGTGAGTATCACAGCTGCTTTGCTGGGAAGGTCCAAAGCTGTTGCATTGGAGTCACAAATGACACTCCGTCGGAAGAATCGGTGCTCGGCTGTTTTAGAGTCTCTATCCATGGTGTGGCGGCGACGTTGCACCTCAGGGTGTCCGCTGAGCTTCTCCACCACGTGCGAGTCTGAACTGGCAGAGCCGTTCACATTTTTGTGGGGGGTCTGTGGTGATGGAATTGGAGTTTCAGAGGGAGGAGGGGAGGCCGGGGCAATGAATTTCACTGCTTTGCTGCTGCTATTGCTTTCAGACATTCCTCCCCAAGGCTCAGACCACAAAAAAGAAATTTCGTACGTATAAATAAGGACTTATTGCATGTGAGTAATCAGGCCAGCCTATGTGTAAATTGTGTGTATGCGTGCACAAATCTTGACTAGGAAGCTTGTTCTTCAAATGAAAAGCTCTCCAACCTTTGATCAAACTCCAAGAAACACACATGGGATGGGTTACAGAAAATAAATCAATCAACTGAATGCTGCAATTTTCATTGTGCTCAATACTTTTTTAGCAAGGCTATTTTTAACTCTACTTCCTCTTTGCAACTTTCTCAACAAGAAAACCTACAGTTCCTATAAGGCCCTTCTGAACAGGGCTTAGGGAAGCCCCAAGAAAGAAGAAGGGCCTTTCTCTTCAAGATTGGGGATGGAAGGGACGTAAGGCAGTCAAAGGAGCGGGTGTGCAAGCACTGCAATGAGGTGACAACTGTCAAATTAACACACAAATCCATCCTGATGCCAACATCCAGAGAGGGACAGCCACGACATGGAAGGACTTGAGACCTAACAGACCAGTATGGCCTCCCAATGGCTGATAAGTCAAAATATGAATGGAATCCAACCCGTTACAGCTTGAAGGGCTGAAGCCCCCCCTGCTTGTTGAAGATAGGACTCCTTGGAGAGGCTGCTGGCCCGTCTGGTAAGGCCAGACAGTAGGCTAGGTAGGCCTTGCCTGGCCTAGCCTGGCCCAGCTTGGTCTGCTTCAGCCCTTGTCACTGGAAATAAAAAAGAGAAGGAAGAGGAGTTTAAGATGAAATTATATTTACTTTATATATCTATCTGACAAACTCCCCATCTGCTTCCTCTTGACTGCTTAACCAATGCAATGTCAAGGGACTCCCAAATGATACTTGATTCCCTGCCAGAGAGGCTGGTAGATCATTCAAGCTGCCAGACACTGTCACATTTACCACCATTTAGCCGGTGATGAGTGGTACAAGTGACAGAGGGTGGGTTGGAAATGAACACCAGCCAAATACTGCCACAATTGTGGTTGCAGATGACAAAACTGTCAACTGCCAACCACTAGGCAAAAATCAAATCCTCATTTGGATGTTCCTCTTCACAACAATTAGTTGGTAAAATAGTGAAACACAGAGTGCACAAGAAAAAATAAGGTTTCATGCACCAAAAAGTGAATTTTCACATTCACTAGAGCACTGTCTTAAGTATTATTCCAGCTTTAGCTGTTAGAGGTCTCAGGACTCCTGCAATCTGGGTTTGGGATTCATCAGTGAACATTTGACCTGGGTTGAACCTTGATATGATCTTTAATCTCGTTGGCAAGAAGGAGATCTGCATCCCACCACCATTCTTTCCCTCCCAGTTGCTTCTGTGTAGTTAATGCAGCGGAGTGATGCAGTGGAGTGTGTGTCTAATTGCTCCCCATTCCAAATTTAGCCCAAAGTCACCACAGCCTGGCTGACCTCAAGTTTAGGCTACTCTGTGGCTTAGCATGAGAGGGGAGAAGGCACTCAGAGTGGCACAGAAATCAAATACATATCTGTATATGTCAGTGTATGACAGTTTATAAGTATATTACGCTGCATATTGCATTACAGAAAACTTACTGAACTTGCAATTTTCCTTACACAACATCCTCGGATAACTCTGTAATCATAGTGGCAGTGACACAGAAGAACAGCAGCTTTGGTGTGTGATGTTAGAAATTATTCCCAAAACATTAATTCATGTTTAAAACAAGATGCTGACACTGACTATCTACTACTACTATCACTGATTATTCATCATGGTCCTTGCTGCATAAGTGAAAGGTGTAGTGAATACAGTCTTTAATTTTATTTTTTATCTTGTTTCATTTATATTTATTACTCAACCACTTATTTACCTCTGATTTTCACTCTTGAGCTGTTGCAACAAGTGAATTTCCCCAGTCATCAATACTATTTATCTCATCTTAAAGAAACATGCCGAATCATTGTCTCAATTTCGTAAGATAGTTCTTTAATTAACTCCGTCCCCTTTGAATGGTGATTTAAACTGGACTAGGTGACTTTGAACATAAAAATGCACAAACCAATTGCACATTTATCAACTCACATGATGTATGACCACTTCAAAGCAAAACATAGGCTACAAACTCAACAGGAAAGCCAAAAGGATCTCATGATTGATAAGTCAAATTCTCTCTGCAACATATAGAATATCAAACATGCTACTGTTCAAAAGATATTTTTAAATTTCACTGAGTTAAATTTGTCCTGATGTTTTCCTAGAAAGGACTATATGCAACACCAGAGATTCATTTGGCCCCACAGGCTACTGTATATTGTCCCACTTAAGGGAGGTGAGAGCAGGATTAGCATTTATGAGGTCACAATAGGTATGTGCCTTCAGGCCACCAGGTAGAATTGTTTCTACTTTTGCTGTCATAAAAATCAGTCCAGTGTGGCTTTATATGTTATTTCATTGTTTGTCTAATGATATGTTGTGAGCAGGTTTTAAATGTTGCCTGAAATAATCCCTCAGATTATGGAGCCTTTGCATTTAATAGCACCTGGCTGCCCTAGAGGTTTCGGAGAGGTCATTTACTCAACCAGATGTCTCAAATTCCAGTGCAGTGTGAATTGCCCTGCATGATCAATTAGCTAATAACATTATGACACCAACTGAAGAGACTAGACTGATGACTTCACTATGAGACAGCTTTTCTCATTTAAGTGTACAGCTGGGTGTGTTTCATCTAACAATCTCATCTGAACTCTCCCAGTGCCGGAGCCCTCTGTAGCCAGTGTGGCTTGCATACAGATACATCATACAAGCTAGCACTGAACTTAAATGACCTCATGGGGATAATGTGGTGAAATTTAAAGTGTCCCTTTTTGTTTTGTAAGTATGACTAGAGCTTAAGCACAGAGTCATGAGACTATGCTTTTACAGTCATTTCACAACAGCTAGGGGGTGTTGTTAGGCAGAAATGAGAACAGAACTATTTAAATTAATTTTCATTTCAAACTTTATAATAATGGCAATTTTGTGGCAATTTTAAGGTAAAGTGTACAAGTATACATGCACAGGTGTGCTGCTTCCACTCACATTTGACTGAGCTAACCAACACTACATCAAGCAAATGCATTACAACAAAAAATGTATAGTTATTGATTTTAAGTATTAATACATTATCAGGTTGTTATTTGGCTCTGCCACATAAACCATGGTCAAACTTATTTTTCAAATTGAAGTATAAGACCAAAACTAAAAAAAAATTAACACATGAAGAAAGCATATAAGATTAATTATCAGCATTATTATCAAAACAAAAAGGATTTGTTATCAGCAACAACACAACACAAGTTCATTCAAACAATTCAATTAATTTAATTAATTAAAGTTGGGCTCAATGAAATTAAGTTTATGCAATTAAAAATGAGCACTGGAGCAGGTAAAACTATGAGGATAAAGGCATGAAGGTCTTTTGCTAACTTAGGACAAAATCTATCTTTAAGTCGTGTGAAAATATTAATTTTGCATGGAACAAACAAACTGTGCTGGAAAGGGTGCAAGCCAATGCTAAATGCCCTCAGCAGTCAGCTTTGTGAGCAGCAAACCGTGCAAAGAGGGGTTCACTGCTGCCTGTTAAGGAACTCAAAAAAACGAGGCAATGCAGCTAAGTTTACCTACAGGCAAAAGCACAAGCAATAGTCACGATTAGGATAAAGCATTAAAATAAAACCAAAAATGTACTGTACCTATTACATCGGTGTGGGCTGTAGTGGAGCGGTGGGATTATGAGGGTAGAAACTTGATTTAAAAGCCTTAAACTCCTCCGCAGTGGGGGTCCGCTCCGACACACAGCACTAATGTCAGTATAGTGCGTCACATTAAAGCCACAGTTGGTTGCCGAAACACCCCCCCAAAAAAGAAGCTATTTACAAAAACATAACTTAGCTACAACCTTATCCCTTTTTTTTAAAGGGAACAAAAGCTCCGTCGCGGTGAGCGGTACGTGCAGCGAGCCACAGCCGACAGGCTGACACCTCACACAGGGTAGAGAAGCCAAGTTCGCCCCGCTGGTGTCGCGGCAGCTCTGGGTACTTCTTTCTGTCTCTGTGTTGTCTGCGTCCGAGTCTGCAACCGCAACCAAAAAGGCAACAGTCTCACTCAAAGATGCAACATCCTCATCCGTATCAAAACCCAGCTCACTCCATTTTCGCTCCTATTGACTTGCGTGGTCGAAAGGATCCGCTGTGATCCACAGTTATTCCCAGTTTTCAGTCCATCGGACTGTGGATCCGTCTGCTCTCTGCTCTTCTCTGGCGATGACTCGACAAGGCGACGGCAGGGCTTTCACACAGACGTGCCGCGTCAAGGCAGCCATCGTTAGCCCGGATGATACAAGAAGAGAGGCGTCCTTTTAAAATAAAACACACACGCACGAGCGCTCTGTGTGTTTGGCTGAACAACAAAAAATTAAATCACATAATCCCACAGTTTTTGTCAATCGAGTGAACAGTGCTATTATAATCCCATTTTCTGGGCTACACGAGTATTAGTACATGCTGCATCCTGATTTTTTCTTTTTTTCTTTCTCCCCCTCATTTGTTTAAACTAGTGTTTAGAGAGAATTGGCCAATCTTTAAAAGCCACACCTATTATTAATCTTGTATTTGTCGGGATCTTTAATAAATAAAATATTTTAAATATAGCCTATTTATTTTTGTAGGCCTATAAAAATCATTATACAATCCTGTCAAATTCTAAAATTTGAGACTGAGACAACTTTAGCACACATTCTTAATTGGTTAACACATAATAAGGCAGTCACATATCATGAAGTGTAAGCCAAACAGCGTGAAATTGTGCTCCTGAAAATAAAATGCTGCGACGCATTCATGAATGAGAATCTTATGTTGATAGGGCCAAACGGAAGTACTATTGTCTGGACCTTGACGCGATATTGGTATGCCGAGCTAGTCAACAGCTGCAGCGTGAACCAGCACACGTCGTGCATCATGCGTTTAATTTATATCTCCGTCATGTTTGACGCATCCATAGTAAACCTTTCTGATAAATGCTTATTGATCTCATACGTGCTCATAGAGTATCATAGAGTAGTGTGTGTGTGTGTGTCTGTGTGTGTGTGTGTGTGTGTGTGTGTGTGTGTGTGTGTGTGTGTGTGTGTGTGTGTGTG
>JBBPCS010000330.1:6110753-6124537 GCA_037974645.1 Hollardia meadi
ACACACACACACACACACACACACACACACACACACACACACACACACACACACACACACACACGTACATGCTCAGCCCCTCTTTGTATTCCATCCTCAGTTTCACTCTTTATCTTCTCTCACTCCACCTCCAACGTCTCTTTCTCCATACTTCTCTGTATTCGTCTGTTTTTAAAATCTCTTTCTCACTCAAACACACTTATTATCTCACATTTTTCTCTTTCACCAAGTTAAGGCTGCAATCATATATGTCACTGCCTAATTTTCTGTCTCTTTCTCCTTCCTTCCTCCTTTGCTTCTTCCCTCAAATTGATTTTGTTGGTTAGAATTGTTAAGGCTGGTTTTTACTTCATGTCTTCCCAACCATGACTCACATGACTCAGTATTAGAGACATGTTGCGTTCAAGTAGCAAACAAACACAGCACTGCAGGTTTTTTCAAGTCCGATCACATCTGTTGACGCAGCAGTGGAACAATGAGGTCTGTACCACTCCACGGGGAGGAAAGTTCATCTGCCGGCACACATCTGCGTGCAGCCTGCAGCACACGTGCTGCATTGAATGTACACTGCGAAATGTATGCAAACTTAAAACATATGTATGGAAGCAAAGAAACGCCGCAATGATTGGAATTTGATTGGAATTTTGAAGAATTTCAAATAATTTTTTAATTTCAAAGAAAATTTAAGTTTTGAGAGTTTCTTTGAGGTTTCTTTTTCCTGGTTCACAATGAATTCAGATTCAGACAATTCAAGTATCTTCTTTTTCTTCAATCATGGACCTGACTGAGTGTAATCTAGGACAAGTTTGGTGTTTAAATGTCACCAATCTATTTTGAGTGATTTGACAACCTGCGATTACCTTATGTCAATGCTAGAACTATTCAAATTCTAACATAAGGCATTTAGTAGTGGTTCAATATCTTATACTGAAAGATTGCTGCATGATGTTTCTGATCTTTTGCAAAACCATAAATATCTCAACAGCCATTGGATGGATTGCTATAACATTTGGTATACATATTCATGATTCTTCTCAGCAGGAATTGTAATAACTTGCAGAGCCCCTGATTTTTCATAGCTCCAGCAATAAAGCGAAATTGATGCAAACTGTAATAATACTTTCCAACATGAGTCTCAGTTCAACCCTGTGCCATCGACTTCTTACTTATCTACACAGTACACTTTTTTTTCCTTCTTTTTTATTTTTGCCAAATCCTGAATTGGCAGCCTGGTAATCAGCAGGCACACCACAGCTCTGGTGGACGCTCTGAGTCTGAGGCACTTGCAGTTCAGTTCACTCAATATGCAAATTGAAACTGTGATTCATTTACTGGGAGATAAGAGTGCTATACTCTGTCTCAATAATGCCTTTAAAGATTGAATATCACATAAACTTCTAATGGGGATTTGCCTGTGGTTTGAATGTCCACTTCCCGGGTTATTTGGATTGAACGTGAAATGACCCGACTCTCGGCTCAGTCAAATTCAGTGCAGGCAAGTTCAGACCGCTTATTTCTATAAATTCCCTTGTGCTTGAATCGCTTCATGCTTTCCTTTATTCATTTATATCACAGCAGTTTATTTATATATCTGGCCTAAATTAGAACATGTGAGACAACAGTCAACAGATACAGTTTTCACTCCAAGTACTTCACCCTTTTGTCCTCGCAGCTTTCCGTTTTATTTTCTTTGGTCATCATTTATTTGTTTCTGTCCTGAAATCTAATCATTTAAAGAAACATAATTTGTATCTGGATTGTATCATCATGTATCAACATGTATTCATCAGGCTGTAAAAGAAAATTGAATTTTAAAAGCTTAAAATGTTGCTGGGGCATGAGCTTGAACACTCAAAAACATAATCCATGTCACATTTTTGAATCCGATTTTGCCATCCACTGATGTTTTAGGCTCAACAAGGGCTCAAAGATTTTAAAAATATTTGGGTGGGAGGGAGGGGGATGAGGGACATGAGGAAACGTAGTGTACTCTGTTATGCTTGTATTTTTACATATTGGTGCTGGTTTATGGTACATTTGTTGGAAATAAAAAGATTAATAATAAAAAAAAATTTAAAAAATGTTTGGGTGCAACGTAATAAAATTTTTACAAATAACATGTTTGTTTGTTTTTTCCTTAAATGGGTAATCCAATTTAAAGTCAAACAGAAACTTGAATTTTCTTCATTTATGTGTAAGTAAACAGAATATGATAATACCATACCATAGGGTTTGTTTAAGCATCAGTCTCTTGAGCGATTTAAGACATTTAGGAGGACCTATCACGCTATTAAGAATGTATTGGCGTGAACTGTCTTGCTTTCATGGGTCCACTTGTGGTGACAGCAAATGACCAGGCTGTTGAAACTGTTTATGCTAAGCTAACAATCTCCTGGCTGTAGCTTCATATTTAGCATACAGGCATGAGAGTGGTATCAATTTTCTCATCTACCTCTCGTGAAGAAAACAAATTAGCGTATGGCTCAAAATGTCAGGCTAGTCTTTTAAAAGCTCATCAAATGATTATTTCCTTTCAAAATGAAAGATGATATAAACATAATTTGTTTCAGCAACTTAACACAATACACTGTGGTGTTTAGTTTGTGGGTGAAGCTACACTTAAGGTCTCATGAGGAATCTAACTTCAACCTTGTTATCACATGTCCCTCCAAACATGCCTAACACCTACCCCCCAAAAAATCCCTGAATAATCCTTGTTAACATGGTGAAATATCTCTGTTCCAATGTAGTGTTTCCTGTCAAACCACATTCAACTGCAGTTTTCTGCCTCCTTTGCCCATTTCCCCTTTTTGAGAAAAGCACGACAGATTTTAAACAGAGTAAAGAGAAAGGAAAAGTTTCTCTTCATTGATGCCTGAATGACAAGCTGAACTGACAGGAAGGTACAGAGAGGCGCCGAGTGTCTATGCACATGCATTATGCACATACACTTTCAACCACACGTGTGCAGACAGGAAGCACACATGAGCGCCCCTCACCTCCCACGCTACCAAAACACTATCTCACCTGACAAATTACAATGTGTGAGAGCCTGCCGGTTTTCGACATTGCAGGTATCTGTCACATTTCTGTCAGAGCTTCACGTTGGTTTCACATTGAGACAAAGAAACCCAAAATGAACCCACATGTCATCCTCCTCTTTCTCTCTCGCTCTCTCTCTCTCTCTGTCCGTTCTCTCCTGTCTTTCTCCGCTGGGTATTGTAGAATGAAGCAGGAATATGGAGCAGAAGTCAACATCACATGCTGCATAATTCTCAGTCTCACATTGTAATTGCTGAGGCTTTTATAAAAAATTCAGTAACAACGTCCATGATTTGATTGTGAATGAAGCATGGTCTTATGGCTCCAAATTAAAGATTCATTGTGTTGTTTTCTTAACCAATCTGCTGCATGTAACACTGATCGAGCATAACTGCAGAGAATGGATCATGCTAGGTGTTTGAATGCTGCAATGATGATGATTTGAGGAACATGGCTCACATTATAAATATCAAAGCAAAAGTCTCTATCACTCTATCATGGCTAATGCCACTAACATAGCTATGATGCTAGCATAAAACAGAAAATGGAGTGGATTTTTTTTTTGTCTAATGAGCAAAGTGCCTACAGCAGTAAATGACCTGAAAACAAGAGGCTATGTGAAAAATAAGGCCTGATAAACAGTTGAACGCGCAGAGGAGCTGATAAATGATGTGTTCTCCACATGCAGAAAAATAAACCAAATAGTCCTGAAACAATAACATTTTCATTAGTGATGAATCATTTCATGTAAAAAAAAAAAAAAAAAAAGGGCTTATTATTCACTCGCACCAGCCTCTCAAATGTGAGAATTTGCTGGTTTTCTTCATTCTTTTATCATTGTACAATTGAATATGTTTGTCTGTTGGTTGGTTTGGCACTAAATGTTTTATCAAATAGAAACTGTCAGATGGAATGCCTAGAAATTTTGTGTAGACATTCATGGTCCTCAGAGAACGAAGCCCACTGACTTTCATGATCCCCTGACATTTCCTCAAGCAGCGAGTTGGACAATTTTAGCTTTCAGTGAAGTATCTCATAGCTTATAAGAGGACTGCTATCAAATTATGCACACACTTTCATGTCACCCTCAGGATGAAGCAGAATTGTTTTGGTGAGCGGCTGACTTTTCATAGCCGCCCCATCATGAGGTCAGAATTTTAATTTGTCCAAAAATGTGGTTTATGACTTGTCAGCATTGTCATTGTGAACATGTTAGCATGAAGTTAGCATTGAGCAAGTACAGCCCCAAAGTGCTGCTACCATGGCTGTAGGCTCATAGTCTTGTTGCACTATTTTCTGACATTAAACTAAACTATTAAACAAGTCACCATGAAGTAATCCCCATATTAATTTATGCCGTTGAAGAGAAATGATAGTTGGAGAGACGGTTGAGGAGAGAATCGTGTTGCATGAGTTGTTCAATCCTCTAACCAGGATTGTTCAAGTAGAACAAGAACCAATTGTAATCCGCCCACTTCTTATTCAGAAAAAAAACCCCATCAATAATTAATTACTTAGGGGTTGGATGATGTCACTCTCCCTCTATTGCTACACAGTTAGACTTTCTGAATCGGAGAGAATTATTTTTTTGTAGGAAAAGCGGCTCATTACTTCCTGAGGAATGTGCAGCAGAGGTGTGTGCGTGCCTGATGTCCAACTGAAAACAATTAGCTGGTCTGTCTGGAAGCAAAGTCTGAGAGAGGCAGAAGCAGGACTTCTGCATAAACTTTTAATATCTGCATGTGAATGTGTCTGTTGTGCCTACCGTTGCTGAATTTTAGGCAGGTTTCTGTGAATTGAACGAGTTTTGTGCGTGCGTGTGTGCTCAGACGGTATTTTAACATGGCTAGCCGACTTCTAGCAGCCCACAGTCAAACAGTGACTCACAGATTCCTCTCTCTACCCCTCTCCCTCTCTTTCGCACCAACCTCACTTTTTTCTCATCAGTTTCTCCCTTCAATCTTTTTTCTTCTCTTCTTTTTTAGCCTTTTCCCCGGTTTTATCTCATTTTCTTTCTCTGCCTGACCACCCCCTCTCTCTCTGTCTCTCCAGGTTGGGCGCCGACTACAGCAGACTTAGGACAGAGGTGTTTTTCCTTTGCTCCTCCCCCCTCTTTTGACAAACTGTGCCAGCCCTAAACCCAGTAAGTTACAACATGACCACACTATGTTCCAACTCCCAATAGTTTTTTTTAATAAATACGTATCTCATAGCATGATTACTAATGTTAATGCATGATTACAAATGTGTCTTATTTGGATGTTTTTGTGGTTTCATATGCCGGCGGGCTCACAGAATCTAATCAAACTCATCCCATCATACAGACAAAATATATATTTTAGTCCAGATTGCTTTCCTTAATTTTAATAAACTGAAATATCCTTTAAACTGCCTAGCTTTCATTGTTTGAGAAAAGCAAAAAGGTAATGGTAATGGGGATTTAAATTCCCCTGCTCTGCATAATCAGGAAATACAATAGACCTATGTACGAACACTTACACGGGGAAGGTCGTTTCAGCATTATGAGACGCCCAAATCAAAAGGAAGGCCAAATGTTCTTGACTGGAGCTCCTGATAAAAAAAGTTTCCTGACACATACACACACACAAACCCCGAGGGCCCCTGGGACTTCAAAGAGCCGTCTACTGTACCTCAGCGACACCTCAACACCAGGTGCCGCAGAGCGGAGGAAGGAGGGGTCCTGGAGGGTAGAAATGGAAATGGTGACGGGGGAGAAGGAGAAAGAAGGAGGCCATGGGCATGAAAGGGAGAAAGAAATAAAGCTAAAGGTGGACGGAAGGGGTGAAGAAGTCTGCGTTGAGTCCTGAATCAGAGTAAAAGAGGGAAGAGATAAGAAGGAAAAGAGAGAAAAAAAAGCTTCAAAATTAGGGAGGAATAAGTTAAGATGAAAAAAAGAGGGGATGAAAGCCGACCAACAGACAGGCAGAGACCTAAAAAAGGCCAGACAGACACGCACCAGACAAGGAGTTGCAGCCAAAGACAGATAGATGTGGGGGAGGGCGGTAACACTCTGCTGCTAATACCCCTGCTACTTTTTTGTGAAGAACCCCAGTTCCCTTTTTAATGGCGAACTATTCCTTTAATGATAGCAGTAAAAAAAAACGCGCGCACACACACACACACACATGCTGCTGTTCCTCTCTGCCTGACAGGAAATGTGGTTCAGAGCACGTGACGAGTCACAAATTAACTTTTACAACTTACAGGGGACCCTGACGCACTCTCTCTCTCTCTCTCTGTCTCGCACACACACCAAAGTTCAAATGCGAAAGCAGCATTTATAGCATGAAAAGGTTTGTCAGTGACCTACATGGGGCAGAAATGTGGGCCTTTGTCTAATTTTGGTGCCTGTAAGCTTTTGAATTAGCTTGTCTAGAAGCTGTCAGTCATGCAGACAGGCAGGAAATGTGGGTTTGAAGAGAGAATCACACTGAGAGCAACATATATTCTTAACATAAAACCATTTGGTGAGTGCTTTGATCCCAGCTGCCTTACAGTGCAATGAGTGCACACACTTTCACATTGGCTGCCACAATGAAACCTTTAAGTTATACAGGAAAAATAAAGCCCTGTACCTGGCAGTGTTAGTTTGTTGCTCAATCATTTGGGGAATTCACCCACCACGCAGGGGAACCACAACAACAGCTTTCAGTCTCATCCTCAACTTCTTGATTTCTTTCCGAACGTTATGTTTAAGTTGTTTGACAGCCATTGTGTTATGTATGTGGACTTTTACACATTTGTTCATCTTCACAACAGACTGCCAACGCATTAAAATTGGACTTGACTCCCCAGGCACCCACAGGCTGCTGTCTTGTTGAGAGTTAGACAAGACCGATATCACTCTGTCTGTACAGTTAATATGAAGCTCCAACCAGCAGCTGGTTGGATTAGCTTAGCACAAAGACTGGAAACAGCTAGCTCTAAAGCTCACGATTTTACACAGGTATATCATGGTTGGTTTTACAGGGTGGTGCTGTGCTGGACTACACGACAACGTGATGTTACTAGACAACCAGAGGACATTCCAGTTTTTGTGCGGATTAAATTAAGTGGCATCAATCTTCTCGTTGAGAAAGCAAATGGGCAGCAAAATGTATAACAGTTTCTTTAAATGGATGCAAAACTGTAATGTTGTGCTTGAATCTGAAAACAGATCATTCAAATGGAAGTCCTGTACTAGCATGCTCAAACAGAAATTAGCTTTTGGTGATCTGTGATATTTTTCTTACAAATTACATAATATTGGTATCACTTGTGTTCAGTCTTTAGTCCGCAGTTCATTTCGTATAATTCAAAGTTAACTTGCAGTATATATGGAGTGATATATCACGCTCTGTAACTACATGATGTTGAACACCCAGGAGTGAAACTCCAGAGCTTAATTCACACTCGGCTCTCTCTTTTCAAAATGCAAATTGAGAGACTGCAACTTATACAATAAGGGACGAGTTTGCATTCCCCTCACAGATTGTTCAGGGGAAGTGGTTTCTTCAAGAAAGGAGCTTAGGTATTTTAGAATCGGTGCTTCACAGGTGGCCTGCACCACCTCCATGGGCTCACAAAGTAACAGCGAAGGAAGACAGGGAGGCAAGGTGACCTAAAACATGACAACCCTCCACCTGCTGATGTGTCCTTGAGCAAGACATGGAGTCCCCAGTAGCTCCTGCAGTGGGCTTCAGGAGCCGAGTCTGACCTCTGACCTCCCTGTGGAGGGTGGCCCGGACAAAAAGAGATTTTCCCTATGGGGATTAATAAAGTATCACATTATCATTTGAATGCAGTGGATTGTATCTTTGTCAGTCTTCATTTCAACCTGCAGACCTTTCCGTTGAAATGCGTGATATGACCTTGTCACGGCAGGTCTCCTGTATCTGTCGGGAAAGGTCTGCAGACCCAAATGTCAAATGATAAAGGAACAATCGGCTATGTTGTACGCCTCCCACCTCTCTGTTCATTTATCAGCATTCAAGCTCGAGTTTACTTATACTTCTTTTGTTGCCTTGCTGCAGCATTCAGATATTCAACCAAACTGGCTCACATACAGATTAACCACGTTTGTTGGTAGCATGAAAACAGTGCTGTATAGGCAAAATACATACGCAACAGTAGTTCATAGCTCAACAGTTAAGTCTACATGTTATTCTTTCTGTGGTTTTGACATGGATTTTCAGATGTTTTCGGGATAAAGCAGCATAAACTGTCACAGGCAAATCATTCACCTCTCTGTGTGCACTCGTTGCAGTGTTATTGCCAAGCCAAAGGCCAGCTCAAGCAAACTTAAGAAGCAGCAAACACTGACATTCTCTCCCCCTCTCTGTCCTCTTTGTTTCTGTCTCTCTCTCTCTGTCCCTGTGGTCAACAATCCCTCTGCTGGCCTTTATCCCCAAATCCCCATGGACAGAGAGTCAGGGGAGAGAGAATGCTTAAATGCTCTGAATGATGGTGTGGAATGCTAAAAAGCGTGTGTGTGTGTGTGTGGTTGTAGGGGGAGCAAGGAAAAGTGTGTGTGTGTGTGTGTGTGGGGGGGGGGGGTCTCCTGCCCGAGGATCTGGTATGAGTGACAGAACAATATGAGGAGAAAAAGAGGAAAAGAAGTTAAAAAAAGTCCCTCACCAAAAACTGCCTTCCTAACTTCTGAAGACAGACAATAGCTACTGACTAGTCTGGCAACCCTCTCTCTCTGTGTGTGTGTGTGTTTGTGTGTGGTGTTACTTCACACACAGGACACGTCCTGATGGAAAGCAGAGAGAGGGAAATCTGCTCTAACCAACTTTAGATCTCATTACGCCGCACATGCAGCCACACAGGCGCAGCTCTGCCACATGTGAAACAAAACACTGCAAAAATAACCAAAACTAATAGCCAAAACCTTCCATTTAAACCATGAAATCCACCAAACACAACCCTAAAACACCCCCTCCCCTTTGCACTTTGAAACCTTGAGACTTAAATGTGAGAAACCTTGAGACTTAAATGTGAGAAACCTTGAGACTTAAACTGTCATACCAGTTGAGCTTGAACACCCTTTTTTTTGTTGTTGCTGCATTTAAAGATAAAAAACAGAAGTTAACGATTAAAAAAAACCCCAGCAGGGTAGAACAGCTTCCTATAATAAACGCCCTGGTGATAATTAATTACACAGGCACTGCAGCCAAATCAAGACGGCAAGCATCCATTTTGAATCTCCTCGTAAATAATAAAACGACAACAGATTTTTTTTTCAGCAAGACTGGACTGATCAGGGACAATACTCAGTAATGCGTGGGTGGTTATTAGGAACAAATGCATTAAAACAAAAAGGCTTATTGTATTAAATAGAAAATATAATTGTATAAGAAGACCATAGCAGGAGTGGGAATATAAACAATGTCAAATTTTTTTGTGTAAACTGATATTTTCTCACATTCTTGCTAAAAAAAAAACAGACAGCATGGTGACAACAATGAAGTGCTACACCTACACAAAAGTAGTCCACACCACTCTTCTTCGTTCATTATATAAATATCTTTAATTGTTTTAACCTTGTAAGAATATAAAACAATTTAATTTTGGGATTCTGCATTTTTCTTCTTTACAAACACATAATATACAGTACATCTTTTTTTTATTTTTCAAACACACACAGCTTTTTCAGCAGGACGCACATCCGTATATTAATATTCTAGCAGGTCATTGCATTACATTAAAAACGCGCGCCCGTGTGTGTGCGCGTGTGCATGTGTGTTAATGTGTGAGAGAAAAAGAGAGCGATCATTCCGTTTGTAACCCGAGATGCAGAGAGAGAAAGAAGAAATAATAATAATAATAATCGATTGGTCCTTATTCTAAGCATGTCTCAAAATGGATTCAGGGTATTCTTTATTCAGGGAGAGACGGAGAAAAAGAGGAAGGAGAAAAAACAAAACAAGAAAAAGATATCCCTACCTCCCTCTCTCTTTCTTACCGGTGAGAGCAACATGAATATGAATGCAACCTGTGCTGGCAAATAACGTGGGAAAATAAAGCCATGAGACAAAACCCTGATTCGTTTCGATCAATATTGATATAGAAATCACTTCAATTTGAAGTACGACGCTTTGAACAACATCCACGTACGTTTCAACCAGCATCCCTTATAAAAACACCTAAATATTCCTAAAATACACGGACGTATGGTGCGTTTAACTATGGCACGATCATACCTTTATGTCTTATCTCGCGTTACAGCGTTATAAAGATTATAGCCTCGTATTATTAATGTGATGACTAGGTATTTCTTCTAAGGGTAAACCGATAATCTGACCGTCTTTAAATGCGTCAAAGCCTTGAACACAACACGCCCCTAAAGGGCATTAAAGTTGGACTTTTTATCCCTAAAAAAAAAAGCTCTTGTAGCTACACAAGCGCGTTTATTTATTTATTTTCCAAAACGCGTCGCCCTCTTGAAATCTGAATAGATTACAGTTCCCTCTCCCTTTCTCTCTGTGGGAAATTGTTGCTGTTTATGGGGGTAAATTAACAAAGGTAGGTATAGATTTGGGTCCTGGTCTCCTTTCTCCAGCTCTGCTCATGAAGGAGGCGTGGAGGGAGGGGATGGGGGAGGGGGCAGACACAGTCCCTTTAGGCACATTTTCTCCCAGCCTCTCATTCTCGCTTTTAACAGTATACACCCTTTGAAAACAACCACATACGAGGTAGCCAAATGTTTTTAGGCGTGATGGCTGTGGCGGAAACTAGTCGTGAATATCTCAAATCAAGACTCACTGTTAAAGAAAATTAATAATAATAAAATTAAAATAAAAGTCTCTACTCAAGTTTTAAAACCCCACTTTGCTTTAAATGGATGCAAGTTTGGATGGATGCAAGTTTCACTTCGAGAAAGCGTCAGTAAATGGAGCAGATTGTTTAAATGACACTTTTTTTTGTTTAAAATGTGTGAAACAAGCAGATTTGCATTTAAGTTATTCCAGTCCAAAGTCAAAATTTTTTAGGAGATATTAAAACTCAACATGAGATTTAAAAAAAACCAACTATTGTTAACAGGGATTTTTGTGAGCTCAGAACAAAAGTGAGTTATAATTGCTTACCAGGCAGAATATTAAGTCATATCAAAACACTAATTGGAATCCTGCATGGCCAACAGAGAAAGAAATTTAAAAAAAACAATATCTGAACATAAAAATTCTGGTCACATGGGAGAAGCACACCTTATACAAGCACACCGGACAGGGAAAAGGGAGGTTTTCTCTCTTTAAAAAAAAAGAAATTTATCCACCCATCTCTCACCCCTTCCTCGTGCCCCCCTTCTGTCCCCATCCAAAAAGAAAAAGAACAGAAACTAAACATTTCCAATCACCTCACTTTCTCACTCTCTGTCATCTGCCAGAGTCCCAGGTTCAACACTTTAAGGCAGGGGAGCTGTGTGATCCTCTCCAGCCCCCTCTTGGTGATCTTGGTACATCCATACAGGTCGATGCCCGCTAGCTGGGTCAGGTGGTCGGCTATGAGCTCCAGCCCTTTGTCCGTGATGCGCACACACTGTCCAATGTTCAGGGTCCTCAGCTCGTGCATCTGCCTCACCATCCGGTTTATCCCATCATCAGAGATGTGACACGAGCACAGAGACAGGGACTTGAGCTGGTACAGCCCCTGGGCAATGTATGCAAGGGTCTGGTCCCCGATCTTATCACAGAAGGAAACGTCAAGCCCGGAGAGCCTCAGGGTGCCCATGGCAAGGTGCATGGTCCCCGTGTCACTGATGTTGTCACAGGAGCGCAGGTTGAGGCTCCACAGGGAGGCCATGTGGGAAAGGTGGATCATCCCTGCGTCTGAGATCCCCCCGCAGAAGCTCAGGTTCAGTACCCGTAGCTTGGTCAGCCCCTTGGAAATATGTTTGAGTGACAGGTCCGTCAGTTTCTGACAGTCCTGGAGAGTCAGGTACTCCAGGTTCAAGCATCCCTCAGCCGCACTGCGGGTCATGCCCGCCAAATGTCCAATCCCCACATCAGAGACATGCCTGCAGGACCTCAGATTGAGGCTCTTGAGCCTATGGAGGCCCCAGGCTATCAACAGAAGCCCAGTGTTGGTGATGTTGCTGCAGCCACCAAGCTCCAGCACCTCCAGGTTCTTCAGATACTGAGCTATCCTGCCGAGACTGGAGTCTGTGATCTGCTTGCACAGACTCAGGTTCAAAACCCTCAGTGATGGGATCTCCTGCACAAATGCATGACCCAGCCCGTTATCCGTGAGGTTGTAGCAGCCGGACAGATTGAGGGACTCGATGTTAGGCATTCCCTGGATCACATAGCTTAAGCTGCGGCGTAGGGACAGGATCTGGACCCTCCGGATGCCCCTGGCCTGGAGGCTGGGGAACAGGGAGGGATTTGCCCGGCGGAGGTGCAGCTTGGCCTCCACCCCCCTCCACACTGACTTGTGGTAGGATGCGTCCCTCCAAGCGATACACACTTGGGCTACCCTGCCTTTGTCCCTCACGTCCAGATAGCTGAAAATCATGGCCAAAATTTCCGGGAAGAGGCACGAAATGTGCGTCTCCATTGTTTTTCAAACCCCAGGCATATAAGAATTAATACTCCACACCCCCAAGGCTGAAAAAGAGAAACCCACTCAAACACCCCCTTCTCTTGCAATTATGCAAAAGTATCAACAGTCACAGTTATCCACGGAAGTATAAAAAAATTTTAAAAAAGAAGCAGAAATATGAGTTGTGTTTATCTTCTTTTTCTCACATTGAACTGTGCAAAATCGATCCAACTCTCTCCAAACCCCACGTGATCCGATCTGGTTGCGCAGTAGGATTCAAATGCATTTAAAACAAAAAACAAAAAAAGAAAAGAAAGAAAAAACAAAAAAAGCGTTTATTCCTGTCTCAACCCCTCTCTCCGCCAAAAAGAGGAGGAGAGGGGGGCGAAAGGAGGAAGGAGGAGGAGAGGAGGAAAAAGCGTCAATCCTTCCCCCTCTCTCTCCCTCTCTCAGACGACGCTTCCTTGTATTATACTTACAAAAAGCCGTCCTCTCTCGGCCGAGCGGGGATCCAGACGGTCGTACATTTCACAATACGAAAGTTAAAAATTAAAACCAACACTAGTAACGCCACCTATTAAAAATCATGTCCGTGATATAAAAGCGGAAAAGGTAGAGCTAGGTTGGCTTTGTAGGCAGAGTGAGAGAGAGAGAGGGGCGTCCGGAGCTCAAAGCCTTTGTCTGCTCTTTTCAAACCGACTTGGCAGGGACCCCAGCACTCTAGCTGTACGGGAGGGGTGCACGCAAGTCATACCATTAATCTTGTATGATCAAAAAACGATTCAATAACAGATACCATTACTACCAGTGATTAACTAAGGTAATAATACATGGCAACATGTACGCTAATACTCGATAAGCAACGTGGTGCTAAATTAATTCGTAATTGTATGGAATCGCCCCTACCCCCTCCGTGTCAGGCAGTTGGTTTGTCCCGCCTCAGCTGGAACGGTGCGAACAGTTTCCCTTGGAAACCAACTTCTTACAATTCAGTTCACTTTGGGCTTTAACCCTTTGAGCGGACCACACAGGAAACACAGGAGAGCCAACCAGAGAAGCCCTTTCAGTCCACTTACTTGGCATGATTTTTTTTAAATTGTAATTTTGTTGTTGTTGTTGTTTTGGAAATACAAGTGGAGTGTCTCACAGCTTTATTTGCATCTTGTGAACAGCCTTTCTCTATCATTTTCTCCTCTTAC
>JBBPCS010000330.1:6159825-6171259 GCA_037974645.1 Hollardia meadi
ATCTATCTATCTATCTATCTATCTATCTATCTATCTATCTATCTATCTATCTATCTATCTATCTATCTATCTAGAGCTAGATTATGCCTGTATGGCTGCATAACAAGATTATTAGAGTTATTATTGGAGAAGATTAATGTTCTCTCCGAATATGTGCACATAGTGGGGCATGCATGTTGTTAGATAGGGCAGCAGGTCAGTGACTTCTATATGTGATTGCATACTGTACATGTGACTACCCCACTACCACTGAGCACCACCTGGACCTCTTACATAACAGAAATACTGTGACTTAAATGCATTAATGATTTAACTTAAAGGGACCCACCATTATTTAAGAAAACAATTTGACAATCACATATAAAAGACGAGCTAGTTAGTATACAGAGAAACATACACATTATATATTTGTTTATCTATGGTTTATTTGGTAGGGACACATTACCTTAAAGAAAACTGGACATGAGTACATGTCAGATTTCAAATGATGGTAGATCTACTACAGCTCTGTTGTCTTGTGGTGTATTTGCAGAACAGTTAGGGAGCAAGCGTGCTTTCACATTTAAACACAAGCTTTACATACCTAATGAAAATCAATAAAGTTAGCAAAACTTAAAGTTTCATATTTACTTAATTTACAGAGATGGTGGTACCTTATTTGCTTTTTGTCCAGGATTTTCAAGGCCCCATTCAAGCAGCATTATGCATTCTTATATTGTAGGCCTATAACTTAATAGAGACTAAAATTTATGCCACTTGAGAAGATTTCACACCAAATATAACTCCAAATATATTTTATTGGCATTACAGGAAAATACAAACATGATGCACAACGTATGCAAACATTAATAACAATAAACAACAAGAATTTACCCCATAAAAAGTGCTCATTAGAGTTTGTTTATTGTCATTAAAGATGGAAAATTGCCATCAATGGTCCATCTGAAGTTAATTATGTAAAACATTACAACAAGTATGAAACTCCTGTTCATGTACTGTTTATATTCATGTGCAAAAACATTTAATTATAATAATTTACATTTAAAAAAATATTCATAAACATTACAGAATTACACTCAAATAATAGACTTGTATATCACATTTGTTATATTGATTTTTTTTTGGGGGGGGGGGTTATTCGCGATACCGATTATGGTGATGACTAACCGCATCAAAACGACAGACACACATTTAATCCAATCAGACTTTGCGCTTTGGTAGCACTACATCCACGTTAGCCAATAAGATTCTAGTATCTGATTTCAGCTGTCCAATCACAGGCAAGAATATGGTGGAAGGGGAGGGCCGATTTCTTCCTTGGCTTAGCCCAGTCCGGATGTTCCCTGGTAGCGAATAGCAAGCAGTAGTGTGTGAATGTGGCAACCGAGATAGACAGGGAGGGGTAGACTGACCAGACTAGGGCTTTTTTTTGTCTTTTGTCTTTATTTTTTCTTTCTTACAGAGCCAAGTGTTCATAGTGTATGTTACGCCACGGCACTCAACTTGTTTGTAGAGCAGAAAACCCGGCTGCCGCTGCTTTTCTTTGGGAATAACGTTAACCGTAAGCGTTGTGAAAACAGCCCAGAAGAAAGAAGGAAGAGGAGAAACAACATGGGGCGATAATAAAAAAAAAAGGTGTTGTGTTGTGAACCGACGATGACTCTCTGGGGGGATCCGTGAAGTTTATTTATTTTTATTTATTCCCCCGCTTCCCTTTTTGTTTTATTTTTCATTTTCTACCCCCCTTGCTACTTTGGGGGTGCTGTTTTTTTTAAAAGGAAAAAGGGCAACGGGATACGTTACAAGAGGACTGAAGGATGGACCAAGCCGGCATCCTGAGAAAGTTTATCCAGGGGGTGAAGGCCATGAGCGAGGGGGACGAGGAGAGGGGAGAGGACAACTTCGGCAGCGACTTTATGGTGGGTCAAAATTTAGGAGCCTACCTAGCTCCCTTTGCCTTATACCTATGTCAACCAGACCTCTCTCCGTTTATAATTTTCACCTTTCCCTCAGCACTGACCCTCCATTTCCCACCCCCCCTTCCCCGTCTCTTGTTTCCGTGTATCCCCAGGAGGTGAGGCAGGGGCGGCCACACTGCCCTCTTCCTTTTCCTCCCATTTCCAGGCTTTACATGGCGGCCTAGCATTGTCTCTCAAACCACAGAAACACAGCCGGCTACTGCTTCTTTTATATAAAGAGATTTAAAAAAAGAAAGACCCATTCATGTCACTCTCCAGCTAATTTTTTTGTATGGCGCTGTTGGGATAGCTTAGCTTGTAGGTAAATGCTGGGCTAAAGTGCAGTGTTATGACGGGTTACTGTCTGTTAACCATGCCTGATTGTTAGGATACAGTGCCATGATTCATTGTCCTCTGTGATACTCAATAAAGGTATCACAGAGCTTTATGTGTGTACCTGCAGTATTCCTGTACATAGTTTTGTTATAGCCTATTGTTAGAAATCTCGATTAAATATTTAGGATGACTGCAGTTACTTATTTCGTGAAAGTTTTGTGCAGATATGTACTATAGCTGATGATGAATCCACCTAAAGACAGTTAAACCATTACCCGTTTTTTTTTTTTTGCTAATTACAGTTTATACACTGAGGTAATTCTACCCTCACTGATATAAATAGGGTGGAAAAAATATTAGAGACACTGTATAATGTATATACATGTATACATGTATATCTTCATGAAGATTGGAGTGAGTGCAGGGCCAGGGGTGTTGTATTAGACTGCATTTGTTTTTATTTATGTGTACCTAATAAATGGGTGACAGAGTGTTACTGTTCAAGATAAATTTTACAGTATTTTTAATACTTTTTTTCAGATGGAAGAAGTCTTTTGATGTGGAAAAGAGACATTTATATAGTTTAACGTATTTTGTTTGCCTTATGACGACTGCTGACCCCCAGTTTGCCCACACTGCATTACTAGATGTTATTGTGTTGCAACTCCCGACTCAAAATAGGACTTGTCCCAACTGTGTGAAATAGCTGAAATAACCACATCAGGAATGGCACTCCTATAACGCCGCTTGTGTCATTATGTGGTCATTTTAGTTTTTATTGCTTTGATAAGAAAATGTTAGGAAATGTAGGCCTAACTGGAGGATACATGCACATTTCCTTTTTTACCTTTAAATTAATGTAATGTGTTCGTAAAGCCACAAAATGATCCAGATAAAATAGGCGTCAGTTTTACAGTTTAACTAGTTGTAGCAGCAGATAATAGGTTATGATTCACATGTTTCATTTTTCAGGGAAGTTATGTTTTTTGATCCGTTTCAATTGTACTGCAGTTTGATTGTTTGGGAAAGAGGCTAGTCGGCATCAAAGCGGTTAACTTTTCTTTTGCATACAGTTGCAAACACACACACACACACACACTCCATTCTCCTTACTTCCCTACTTCATACAAGCTGCTTGCTGGAGCTTGCAACATTCTTTCTTGGCCCATTTCATAACATTTTGTCCTGGCTTTAAAGCTGGAGCTTTAACAACTCCTGGGCACACTTTGGATAAAAGCTACACAATTCGACAGGCCTCTATCGCTGAAATGAGATTCATAACAAATTCTGAAATAAGGAAAACTCTGCATGTGTCCACTCCACTTGTGTGCTCTTGACTAGGCCTGTCCTCTCCTGTGAGAGTGTGTGTCAGAAAACTGGGAGGTAGCAGATATTGCGCAAAAACCCAGCTACGAGGGGCGTTGGGTGGTGCGAGAGGCATTTAGGAAGTGCTTTATGGATGAGAGAGCCCGAAACTAGTCTGCTTTGGGCTCATTTATAGACCATGTAATGCATATGATCAGAAATAAAATAACAGGTTGGAATAATTGTCTAGTATAATCTCTACTTTAAAAAAATTGTTTTTTAATTGGCTGCTGGTTCCTCTTAATTTTAAATGAGTCGACTGGGTAAAAGAAGGCTCTTGTTCAAGCAGTACCACGTTTCTCATTCATACCTTCGCACACATCCACACCATGTCAACCTGCCCACTACAACCACAGACCTCAGCTGCTGTACATTGCTGTACATTGGGAGGATGCGTATGCAAGATTTTCTGTTGAGGTAAACAAGTGTTCTTTTATCAATTATTCTGACAAAAAATCCCTTAAGCCCTTGTGGCTACAGAAAACGGCAGCCTTAAACAGAAACTCCCTTTTCAAAATTACAGGACACCATGTACTCCTTGTCGTGCCTGGGTTCTTCATTTCGTCATGTGATGTCTATTCAGTTCCCTTTTAAATTAACTTAATTGCCATGAAACACAATAATTTGTTCCTAGAGCAAAAGATATTTCCTGTCAGCCATTTGTATATCGCACAGTCCTCCAGACAGTAACTCGACTATTAAACCACTCGTATAAACTGCTTTGATTTGGATGATGTCTTTAGCCTGGTTATTCACAGTAATCATGCATACTTGCTGAATATCTGCGTTATCACATTAATGTAAAAGAGGCTTCAGGCTAAATTTGCTGGCAACATCAGCCAGTGAATTAACAGATTTATATAAATTATTCAGCACACACACCAGCTTGTAGACAAGAAAACATGTCAGGATTGAGCACATGTGGGCTGCGTGCCAGTGTACCTAGCACAATTAAGACCCATCAGCCACAGCTAACATGTAAGAAAGTCTTTTAACTGGTTGCTTCTGGTCTGCTGTACCAGTTGCGAGCCTCTCGTAAAGCTTTCAATTGCTGGACAAGCGCATGGGGTGTGCTCCTTTGCACACTGAGTCACCAGAACACCCTGACATAACACCCACTTTAACTGCCTATTGTTGTTTATATATAGAATGTATTTCATAGGCATAATTACAGTGCTCTGGTAGGGCAATGAGTCAGCGATTATATGGTTTGTTCAGTACTCTTTTTTTTCAGCTTTTTGATGGAACCGGGAGCACTTGAAATTTTTCCAAATGTGAGAAGGGTTTAGTTCTGGTCGTGATCTTGTCACATTTGAACCCACCAGAAACATTTTTGTGACCCATTTGTGCTGTCAGATTTAGTATGGGGCATTGTTAATTTTAGGCATTTTATTTAGTGGCATGGAGACACATCAACAACAACTAATTACACAGCACATACTCGTGCATGTGGTGCAAGTACATCAAGGCCTACCATGAACAGCATGTAGACAGAGCAAAACAATCCTGAGTCTGGACTTAAAGCTATACCTTGGACACATAATCCTGGCGCTATAGTAATCGAAGAGCTAGATTACATGCTGCTATACACTCTTACAAATATACAGCATTGAAACCAGTATGTACCCATAACTGCTTCCTTGACCCTCCACCTTTTTCTGGTGAGTAGATGACAGAGTATGTTTCAAAGTTGAAATGAACCGCTTTGCATGCTGTTGGATCCAGTAACTATTTAAAAGACATAAGCTTCAACAGTGATATCACGCAGCATGTCATCAGTTAGAAGCACACGGTATAATCATTTTTAACCAATCTGGTCTGATGATGGCTTCGTTCGAAGGGGTACAAATGGGATGAAAGGTAAAATATGTACTGATGAGTCCCGGAGTCTGTCTCATGACGCAGGTTCTAGTAAGTTGAGGCATATGTGCAGTTGCTGGTTCCACAAAAACCAAACAATGGCAGTCTTACTTGTTTCACAAGGGTGGTTATCAACTGGCTCTGTCAACCAATGACTTTTCAAAACCCGCTATTATTGTGCTTATGTATGAAATTAGTTTTCTAAAAAATAGCCAATTACAGAGGCAACATTATGGACACATTCAGAGAAGATGAGATGTAACATTTGGAGAACATTTGCAGTCAGGCGTCATATGATTCAGTAGATAAACTGTATAAACACACAATGTAATGTGATGCAATGTAAGTCAAATTATATTAGTTTAAAAAAAAGAAATGCACTGAATTGTGGTCTAGTGTAAACAAGAGTGATTTAAATTTAATTAAATTAAATTTAAATAATTAAAAGACCTAAATTTATCATTTATCAATATAAGACGACCCTTAAATGTCAGATGGCACCATCTACATAACTAGCAGGCAAGCTCTGTATCATGACTGACTAAACCATCCTGCATTGCAATTTTTATTTTTCTAGATAAGAAATTAACTGATTAAATGAAATCGGCTAAAAGGATAGCTTCCTTCATGTTAGACCTTGTGTGACAGCGTGCATTTGCACGCATGTTCATCCAAGATCATCAAAGTTAAACGAGACGCAGGTGCTTGCTGTGGGTGTCCTGTGGTCCCGTGAACGAATCACCTGATCTCGACATTTCCATTCAAATTAACTGAACAAGGTGTGAAATTGTGTTGTGATAAATTGTGACCAGACCCTTGCAAAGACATATTGCTGAGTCACAAATCTGGCTTTGTGAAACAAAGTTCACTGTTCTATGGGCAGAGCACTGACTGCCTGCTGTCTCTGAGACAGTATTTTGCACTTGAGTGTGGATGTGTCACTTCCTGTGGGCAGAGAGAATGTCCGTATTCGGCACGGACTTTCATTTGGGCAAAGAGAGAGAAGAGTAAAGAGTTTCTCTGGTTTAGAAATCTAGAGAAACTCATCTTTTATGCAGATCCGCCTTCTCGGTTTGATTAGGACTTCTGATTGTAACATTAAAAACATATACTCTAATAGTATTTAGGTGACAGTTGTACTTATGGTATATTGAGTGAGGTGAGTTTAGCCCAATGTCAAGTCGATTGAACACAAGCAGACTTAGAAGCTTTGGGGATTGAGCTTGTGATCTCTTATGGGAGACCATCTGTAACTAGTACGTATGCAGCCTGAGAGGAACATGCTATTACTGAAGACTTGTACCCAACGTGCCTCACAATGTTGTACATTTTTGCAGGGATCTCTCAGTGGCAGTAGATCTCCAAACCCTGGCAGTGTGATGGTAGTGTTACAGATGACACAAAATATAACTTATGCAAAATATACCTTGTTGTCAAACATGGAGCTGAGAACAAATTTCTTTAAACACATTGCAATTTTGGCGTCTGTTCACATGAACAGACTGTTGTCTGTATATGACCAGATGCCTGTATATTGTGGGCCACATATGAGATAGGAGAAGAGACTTTAAGTGTGTTTTATGGAGGCGTAAAAATCATTTCCCAGGTTCAGCAAATGTAGCTACAAAGTAGTTCAAAAATGAGGAAATGTAAAATGAGACCCAATGTAAAGACAGGAAATAAACCACAAGGCCGGAAACAAAAAGAAAGATCTGTGTGATCAGTTACCTCTGTGGTGTGGTTACCTGTGTCATCGCACCAACTTTCATATTGTTTCTGTATCTGCTTTTGGGAACACTGGGCTCAGCATTGTAGTCTAGACAGGGTTTAGACATAGGAGATCAGCCTCTGTGTGTGTGTGTGTGTGTGTGTGTGCATGCATGCATGTGTTCGTGCCCCACCTTTGCAAGCTGATTACTCCCAGGCAGCACATCAAAGAAAGCGAAAAAGTGCAAACACACGCTTCTCTAAACATGTGTCCTGTCGGGAAGACATAAAACACTCCAAGGGGAGGCAAGAAAATGAGATGTGACGATGCCTAACATGCTAGTGTGTGTGTGTGTGTGTGTGTGTGTGTGTGTGTGTGTGTGTGTGTGTGTGTGTGCGTGCGTGCGTGTGTACGTGTGTTTGTTTGTTTGATTTTGTTTGTGTATACTGCAGTAACAATTTCGACTGTCTCCAGGCGGCTTCCCCTTCTCATTTCTGAGTTTTATGTGTATGTGTGCGTGCAACTTAAGTACCTGCACACACACATTGGAGCCTGCAGCACATGATCTGGAAGCCTTTATGCTCCATGTATTACACAAGGCCACACACACATGCAAACATGCCACTGGTCAGGGATACATGAACCCCATTAGTGTGTAACGCAGTGGTTGTCGTTTGCCATCACATAGTGTGTTTGGTGTGTTTACGGAACTTGACGCAGAAATTGTTCAGAGGTGTTCCAGGTTAACTTAACGGCTAATGCAGTCACACTGAGCAAAAGGTAGGAGAAGTGTGACCAGTGCATAATTGCAAAAATGATGAAAATATAACACAGGTGTTGGTACTGAGCTTGAGTATATTAATGTGCACTGGATGCATGTTTAAGATGCATTTCATTTCAGACTATCAGTACGGAAGTGAGTATTTTAAGTCATCTGTCATTTCATGAAAGAATGCACCACCTCTTCTCATTTTCAAGCTCATCAGGTTGTCCGCTTGCTGAAAAATAGCTTTCGGGGCTCTGTGAAGCTCAGCCCAACGCCATTTATTTGGCACATTCTGAAGTCGAGGGCTATAGATTTCAGTAAATTTATCTAAGAAAATTATGCATTTATTCATTTTAGAATCTGCAGAGGGTAATGAGTCTTACAGCTCTGTTTTGTGTTCTCATTGGACAAAAGTACTGACACAAACTGGCCATTTAAAAAAAAAAAAAAAAATCACATGCTGGGATCCTATGCTGTTGTGTGTGGTGTGTTGTCTTGAATTAATGGTTGTCATCTCTGCCTTGTTTCCATCGCCGAATAAAAAATGTGAAGCCTGGTGTTGCTGTGTGCTTTTATTAGCTTGTTTGTGTGTGTGTGTGTGTGTGTGTGTGTGTGTGTGTGTAGGTGCAAGGGCTACACTGCAGGGGTCGGCTGCTGTTTTTGCGTGTGTGTGCGGCAACCGCTGCAAGCAACCTCATGTTACTGTAACAAGACTTCCCAATTTCTTTTGGTGTCACAAGCCTCCTTGTTTGTCACCCGCCCACAGCTTAACCCAGAAACCAGCCTCTTGCCCCTAAGCTGGGAGTTTCCACTCTGAAGTTACTGCGTGTGTTTGTGTGTGAAGCTTTACAAGAGGCTATCTTACACACTAGCAAGGCAGAATGACTTTATTGATCATGACAGGGAGACCACACGCTCAAACACTCAGGAAATTATGCAGTTAGCTCCTGTATGTGTGTGTAATGCATGAACCAGGTGAAAGGAAATGGGTGCAGGAGTCATCTTGGCCATGGCAGCTCACACACATCATACACATGCATTAATATACAAAACCTGTAAGCAGCATCCGCCCTACTGAAGTGTCCTTTAGGTGGACAGGATACTACAAGGCAGAAAAATATCTCTTTTGGGCACCAGTAGTGTATAAAATTATTGTAATATCAGTAAACAAACACAAAAACGTTCATATTAGGAGTCAAGATGTATAAATTCACACCAATCAGACAGGTGAGCACAAGGCCACCAGTTTAACGCCCACATATGTGCTGTAAATGTCAGCAGGCAAGTGAATAATACACACGCTACTAAACACACAATGAGCTCCTCATCTCAGATAATTGCGATTATATGCAGTTTGTCCATATCTGCTTCCTGCTGCAGGGCTTGGTGCAGAGCGGGAAATTACTACCAGGAAAATACCGGTAAAATGTTAACTGTGTTTGTTTTGTACGGCAGGGAAGTCAACAATTTTAACTGAAATTTAAACACGTCTCCCAAAACATGCCCAGCTCTCAGTGCTATCAGTAATTCCCCATTGATTATGAACATATATTTTTGTTGAACTTATGCAGTGAGTTTTAGAGGGTGTTCATGGTTTCGAGCTCATTTCAGAGACACAGATCATAGTGAGGAGAGAGGAGGTCCTGCTGTGAAAAATCCTCCATGTTGATGGAAAGTCGAGTGAAGATTCTTATTCCACAAAACATTTCTGGGGCTTCTCAGCAATACACTGTCGCAGCATTCACGAAACATAAAATGGCTCCATACAGTTCATCTGGCGTAATCCAAGTCTCTGAAATGATTACAAAAGACGTTATGTAGCCAAAATCTTCACTGTGGAGTTTTGCGCTTAAATGTTCATTTTAGCAGCTACAGCGAAGATTTCAGATTATAATAGGGTGTATATAATGTCTTTTCAAATCAATTTGGAATTCTATGGCTTCTGAAGATTTGGATTATGCCAAATGAGCTGTATGGAGCTAGTTTATGTTTTTTTTTTTTGTTGTTGTTCACAGCTACTTCGATTGATTAGGAGAATGCTGCAACTCTGTTTGGCTGTGAAGCTCAAAAAATATTTTGTGGGCAAAGAAATTTCGTCCAACCTTCCATCGGTATGGGGATGAGTAGATAATAAGTGATTTCTGGGTGAACTGCTTCTTTAAACACAGTACAAAAAAAAAAAGAACCACAGCTACAAATCTTTGCATGTCAACTAATGATTAAAAATCAATACAGTATTTTTGAAAATCGATACAGTATCACAAAACATATTATCACAATACTTATGTGTATTGATATTTTCTTATATGGCCTATTAGAGAAGAAGAGGATGCAACTAGATGACGTAATGAAAAGGGTGACATGCAAACCTCAAATCATGTCATTTCATGGACGTTTGGCATCGTTTTGTTCACACATGCTGCCGTCTTTCATCTCTCCATCCTGGCAGAAGCTTGTGTGATGTTTAAGTCTCATGCGTCATGATTTATTCACCAAGTCTCTTTTCATTAAATGTAGCATAAAAACTTTTTTTGGTGATATTTACACTTTTCCACTCGGGATTTTTCATATAAAAATGTGAATAAAAACAGGTGGAGGAAATGCACTTATCGTCAGAGATAAATTTACATATCTCAACCGATATTCTGATAATTGAGCCTGAAGACAGTCTTCTGCTTATCGCTTTTTCCACATCTACTTCACTCTCATCTGTTTCTCTATCTGTCCTTCTATCTCTTTCCTCATTACGTCCTTCCTGCTGCTTTTATTTTCTCTGTCCACTTTGTTTTGTCTTCTGTAAAGGCACAAACACTGACTGAATATTCAACGGAAGCCGTATGAGTAGGTTGTCTGTGTCTGTCTTTCTAAATTGACAACATACTGTATGGGTCTGTGTACTGTACATGCAAGGCTGAGATTTTAAATGAGAAAGGAAGTGGGAAACCAGAAGTGACAGTGGTTTGAAATGGCTGGGTGAAGTGGGTACTCTCAGCTCAGGCCAGGTGTTTCCTCGGGTCTGTGTGACCATATCACTGACCACATAAATACAAGATGCGTGTGCTGTATCAAACCCATAGAAGCAGATCAGAGGCTGATTTATTTACATACTGTATATACACAATTAGGGAAGCCTGATGGCTAGTTACAGAAAAGCACATTCTGCTGGGCTGTTACATATGTGTGCTTTTGTGTGAGTGTTTATGCCACTCATGCTCTCAGTGCTCTACTGACCTATATTGGCCAGTAGCCATAAAGTGGAAATGACTGCACAAGGCATGAACGTGTCTGTGTTTGCATATGTGTACACAGCCTGGCAACTGATGCTAATTGTCGGACATTATCTTTGTCTGGATTTTTTGCTAATGAGGACCACACACACACACACACACACACACACACACACACACACACACACACACACACACACACACACACACACAC
>JBBPCS010000330.1:6172715-6203000 GCA_037974645.1 Hollardia meadi
ACACACACACACACACACACACACACACACACACACACACACACACACACACACACACACACACACACACACTGTATCTCTCATATGCATAAATACACATAGATGCCCCCTCTTGTGTCCTCATAACTCTATTTTGTTTTGGCAAACTTGCTTTTCTTTCTCATCTCTCTCTGCTCCATCTCCTCTCACAGCCCAGCAGGGTTTTTGCTCCACTTTCTCTCAGCCAGTTCATCTTCAGACCCTCTTCTCATGATTTATCCACAGAAGGCTGTTAGTGCAGCGATACAAACAACTTCTTTAACGAGCCAATGTGTTAGAGGCTCAAGAGTTTAGGCTTTAGTCGCTGTTGCTTTAATGCCACAGAGATCGTCATGTTGCCAGGAGACTGTTTGACTTAATTACCTATTGCTGTTGCTGTTATTGTCTAAAAATGTCCAGTTTGACAGCCTTTTGTGCATCTATGTGTGAATAATTTGCTCTCTGCTTTTCCATTATACATTTTCATTCTTTACTCTGCAACAATCATCATTTTAATTTGATGCTCAGTTCTAAATCTTTCTAACCCCAGAAAAAAATAATTTATTAAAGCCAGCGTGACCTTTGTTGTGTTCTCTTACTGCTAAAATTATCGTACTGTTGCTGTGCTTAATTTGCCTGCTGCACCAGCTGAACTGATGGGAAAGCAAACATTTTTCAGAGGTCCTAATTTTGGGATGTAGCTGCATGTGATCTGTTTACTGAAAAGTGTCTTTCCTGCGCTAAGTAAAACATACAAATTGGATCTGCTGCCTGGAAGTGGGACAGAGCCCAACTGTCAGGAATATGTGGGTTTCTCTCTCTACTTGACTCTTAAATCTCTTTCTCTCTTTGTGTCATCCCTCAGTTTCCTAATAAAAAAAATGTCAAGGCCTAGTTTAAGCCTGAGAGTATTCTAGCCATGGTAAGAGCTATTTTTACCAACATAGTCCACATTCTGCCGGCCACGCTCCCCCTGGGTCACTCCAGGAGTGTGTGTGTGTGTGTGTGTGTGTGTGTGGGGGGGGGTGTTGTCACGTGTGTTTGAGAAAGAAGCATCAGACTGGCATCAGGTTCACAGATACTGAGTCATAGCTTTTACATACACACATATTCACAGCCACGCCCTGAAGATCTCAAATACTGAAAACTGCCCAGCACCAAAAGGTGGCATTTAATGTTTAATATCAGATTCTTAGTCTTATGTGCTCATTTGTTGATCATATTTTTCAACAATAACAATAAGATTTTTCTACTATTTTATGTAGACAAAGTTTTTATACATCTGCTGCATGTTACGACCAGATTAAATTTATGTGTCTGAGAGGTTTGACTTCTTTTATTTAAATAGGGGTTTTATAGAAATGCGTGTTTGTTTCTCAAAGTAAGGTTTGAACCAAATAGTCTTTTTTATCTGTACTGAAAATCAGGTGTCAAAACAAGTGGTTATTTATCCACAAAATCATGAATGTTAAAGTGTCATAATCATCATAATCAACCAACACCTATTATAGAACACTGGAGATTAACCCCCCTACTTAAAAAACTTAATTCCACAGTAACAACATGCAGGAAATGTTTGAAATAGGAGGGGTAAAATAACCATTCAAATTGTTATATTAAAATTAGAGTTTCCTTACCAATGCAATAGATGTCCTTCAACCTCCTACAAAACATCTTAGACCTTAGAAGTACTGCTAATGATTGAAGGTTATTAAGGAAAATGAGGCTTGTTATTCATAAATTCATGTATTACAGTCTTCTGTGATTCTGTGCTGAGGTTCAGCTCTCCAACAGAGCCCCCTAAGGTCTTATTGTTGGAGCTGCTACATGTCCCCTGTAGAAACTTTGCACTGCTTGTTAGCTTTTCAAGTTGTTAATTCTTATCATTTACAAACAGTCAAGTTGATAATCGTCTAATCCGGCATGCCGACACACATTTGTTTAATCAGTGGTCTAAAGCTGTGTAGTTCGAGTATGTGTGGTTTGCTGCTTTTCTTCTTCTTACTTTCTTTATGAATCTATCCTCAGAAATCTACCCTGAAACCAGAAAGTGTCTCTTTAAGCTTTATCACCTTCTAGCACACCCTTTCAACCAGCACTCTGATTAAAAATGCAGCATCTTCCCTTTGGAGTACGTACATGTGGAGGGCACAGTGCGCTTGCTCTGTGCATGTGTTTGTGCATTTATGCGAGTGTGGGTGGTGTCGCTGCATAAATTTCAAGTTCTTTTGAGGACGTGCATGCGCGCGTGTGTGTAGGTTGTGTGTGTACATGAGTGCATAATGTTTGTGTGGCCAAAGTTAGCTCTTAAACTGTCACCAGCATGCCAAGGCAGTATGGATGATTGTAGTGTCTTTATGCTTCGGGGCAGAAGCAAAAGAATTTGGACTGCAGATTCTTGGAGAGCTTGCAAAAGCTTTTCACAAATTTCTGAATAAATCTGACTCAAACTACAGAAATATTGGGTAACACTTAACTCCTAATATTCAGCATTTATAAGCAGTATATAAACATTTAATAAGTGTTTTTTAAACACTATAAAATAGGTATAGACAGATGTGTCCATCAAGTATTTTAATAATTAAAACTTCTCCTATAATTTAATATTATTATAGCAGTGTTTTACTCTATTGCCATTCATTTCCGGTTTATACAAGAGCCTACACTTTTTATAGTTGTTGACAAATACATTAATAATCACTAATACCTGCTCAATACTACAGAAGAAATTGTTGCAGAAATATCTCTACTTTTTACCTTTGGAGAAGCAATGAATACAAACATTTTACAGATCTAAAACAGATGTAAGAATATTTATTTATTTTTTATAGTATCTGTTCCGTGTATTAAATGTCACACGTGATGTGGACAACTTGTTTCTAACAATGCAGGCAATTCTGATGAAGAGGTAAAATGGTGTTTTGGTTACAGCAACACTGGCACCATTAAACTATTATGGAATATAAATTACCAGTACGTGGTACAGTGGTTGTGTTTCAGGGTAGTGGACGTTCCTGGCAAAAGTTAAATGTAAGTGTAATTGTCTTTTGTGGCCGCTGATGTTCAGATGTAGAAACATTGATTTACAGATTGTCAGCACAACATGCTTTGAATTTTGCTTATTCTACAGTTAAAATGTTTCTATGTTTATTAATAAAAGTCAAGCCCTGCCACTACTTTTCACTTATTTACTTGATGTAAACCCTCATATTTTATGACATACTTGCATTTTTCATGGATGTCCTCTGATTTGTGCCTGTAACCTTAATTTCCTCCATTCTCGTTGCTACTGCTTATTTGTTTTGCTTTGATTTATTTGTGTTTGCTCCTGTAATAGCTCTCCTCCGCCTTAGGGAGCATTTAAGTTTCCTCTTATCTTATCTTGGAGAGACACAGGGTCTGAATAAACTCTGTAGCATCTGAATGATTCATGTCTCCATGGAAAACAGTCAGCACCAGTGGGAATCATCATTTATGTTATTAAATATATCTTATGCTTGCTCGGGAAATGAAGATTATATAGAAGAAGAAAAAAATCTCATGGATAATTGATGTTTTCATTAAAGAAATCTCCAAAGGAATAACGGTGTGCTTGTTGAGATGGTGCTTAACCTGGAGGCCAGAAATGACCAGTAATTGACCCATAAGGTACATTTTTATGGTGTCAGCCAATGGCAGCTATACTGCGATGCCAAGCTTTCATAAAGAAGCCTTTTTACTGTATGACTGCAGCTCCAAAGTCCTATGTTAACTCTAGCTTCAGTCATGTGCTCTTGATTTACCACATCCTTTCACTGTTTTTTTTTTCTGTGTGTATATTTTCATGTATATGTAAATGTATATTCTGTAGAGTGGAACAATATCTTAATGTTTAACTTTCCATCACCGTGTGGCTAGCTTTGTCACAACCTCAGTATCCTGTATGTCATTCACACGCCTACACTGCGTTTAGCTACTTGTGTGTTTATGTAAGTAGTTTTTAAGCACATTACTAGAACACACAGTTCTGTACATGTGGGAGACTTTTGTTGAAATCACTCTTCATGTAGCGCTGTAGGCACACAAACATTCCCTGACACCTGAAAAGAGAATTAAATGTGTGGGGTTTTTTTCTTCGTTCCTCTTTGCTATTTACCCGCAGTGCTCTAAGTAGGCTGCTGCACAGAAAAGAATAGAATACAGTAGAACAGAAAAAATATAATACATTAATATACCCTTGATAAATTTGTTAGATGCAAAGTATAATAGATACAATCTGTATTGGTCATTTAGTCTGTTGTCAGTATGCTTAACATCAACACATGTCTGCCTTAAATCCACAAAATATGTGCGAGAGCTGTCTGACAGTGGAAACCTGCAGTCACATCTGAGAACATGCAATTTGTCTTACACATACCATGAGCATATTGTTTTTTTTGTTTTAATTCTGCCACCTAGTGGTGGACAACTGAGCATCACAACATGAACAGAAATCTCCCTTTCAGTTTTGTTCCAAGTGTGAATACATTTCATTTCATCATCTCACTTTCATCATTTCTTGTAAGAGAGTAATTTTAATGTGGATTTTAAACTGTCTGGAAGTTGTCTGACCAATATGGTGAAATTCTTGCCTTTTCATCGTTTGAACTACGGTCTGTAAAATCTTCAGTTTAAGGCACCTTCAAACCCCCCCCCCCCCCTCTCTCTCTCTCTGTCGCTCTCGCTCTCGCTCGTTCTGTCTTTAGTTCCCAGGCAGAAGGTGATGTGAAGGAAGAGATACTGCAGCCTCCAGAGCCTCACCCCGTACCCCCCATTCTGACCCCGTCTCCTCCTTCAGCCTTCCCCACTGTCACCAACGTCCGACAGGACAACGACCGCTACCACCCCAAACCTGTCATACACGTCCTGGCCACCACACAGGCGCAGGTGAGCAACGACATCTGTATGTTTCTTTTGTCAAGGATATTAAATATTTTTCTCCTTCATTTGTAATTATTTACTAAAATACAGTAGGTGTTTATTACCAGTATACTTGGAAATTGCTGGATCAAATCGCTCTAAATGCCGACTCTGGCTGACCTGCAACACATGGAAAATTTCTATTGTTTTCTAGCTAATGTTCTCATCTTTTCATTTCAGAATAAAGAAGTGGATAAGCAGCAGAACCAGTCAGAACCTAGTCCAAACAAGCAGATGAGTCCCTCAGAGCCGAAAGATCAAGATCTACTAAGTCAAAAACAGCAGACTCAGGTCTCAAATCTAGATCTCAATGACAACTATAACAACAAATTGTCCTCAACGTCGACAAAGTCAGAATCAAGCCAAAGCCAGACTCCCTCGTCGCCCCTCTCCCCAGTTGTTGAAGGTTCTGGTGCTCCTCGGATCGAGAGGAAGCTGAGCATTGAGATTAAGAAGGTGCCGTTACAGGAAGGACCTCGTAGTTTTGACACTTCCTCCTCCATGGGAGTAGTAGGTGGAGTCGGCAGCAGTTCAGCCAGTAGTGCAGGAATGCTGCAACGAAGCCACGCCTTCAAAGCCCGTGCTGGCCAGTCTCTGCTGACATCTAGCTCCTCGCTGTCAGAGGACTCGGGCACTGAGGGAGGAGGAGGAGCAGAAGGTTGTGGGGAGTGTCATGCAGACGGAGGGGTCCTAGCCAGACCAAACCACCTCCCTGTGAAGAGTGAGAAGGGGGAGACACCGGGAGGTGAGAGGGCAGAGGAGAAGGCTGGCCATGCAGCGTGGGCTCAGGCCTGCAACAGCCCAGAAAAACAGGTCCCCAAAACCTCTTCCTCTTCTTCCTCCTCAGACCGCGTCGCGCCATCCTCCTCCTCCTCCTCCTCCCACCTCTCCTCCTCCTCTTCCTCGTCCACTCCTGTTAGGACTGCACTGAGTTTCACCAACCCCCTGCACTCCGACAACTCGGACGAGGAGGGGGACGGAGAGATGGCCGGAGGAAAGGAGGGTTTTCGTACTAATGTATCCACAGCGACGGCGGTGGTAACTGCATCGCCTCACCATGGAGACCAGCAGCCAGTCCGGAAGGTGTTGCCCATGTCGATCGCAGGGCGGAGCTCTCCATCACCCTCTGCACCCACAGCAAGTATGTCAATCAGCTGCTTTTGTTTAATGAATGAATCTTCTCTCTTTGTACTATCTTCATGCGTTCCTCCTGACAGAAACAGTTAACAGGCAGTCAGATAAATAGACATCTGTATAAACTACATACATCACATAACTAACTCAACAAAACACTGAAGGACATTTCAGCTCATTCCTGAGGAGCCTTCTTACTAAAACTCCTGTAAAAGCACTGAGAGTAACTCAACAACCTGTAGTTATTATCCATACACAGTATATGCTCAGGGAAACCACATGGTAGAGTCATTTTCTGGGTCAGTAAGTAGACAGATCTTAGACAGACCACATGCTAATAGCCTGTTTTGTCTGTCACCACACACACACTCTTTGTTATAGTGTTCTTACTGCTGGTTAAAGACGGAGGCAGGGAGAGAAAAACAGGAGACATGGTAGAAAGAAAGAACAAGAAACAAATGGAGTGAGATAGTTGCAGTCTCATATGAAGCATGGTTGTGTGACTAATTGGTTGGTTTGTGCGGAATGCCTCAAATGGTAACAGGCAAACATCTGTCAAAACAAGTCTATTCTTTCTCTTTCAGCTTGTGTTTGTTTGTCTAAGTGAGTGTGCTTTGGTTTCAGTGCAGTTTTATGTGTGTGTGTGTGTGCATGTTGGATGATGAATGATCAACACTGCATGATCCTGATAAATACACAATGGGTTGAACAGAGCGGTGTCACACTGTTTGTGCATCAGTATGGCCTCACTGTCATGATTACAACGATGAGATGTGGTTTTAATGCTCTGGGGACTGAGATCGCTTCTTCTTCTTTGTCGATTTCAAAATCATGAGATTCTGAAATCAGATTCTTGCCGTCGTTGGAGCTGACCTGGAATGTGGAATGGTTTGAACTGGACTTTGGTTCGGAATGGTTTTGATCTTGAATGGGTTCAAAGCTTGATGAAATAAGACTTATCTGCGTTTTTAAATATTTTGATTTAACTGTGAGGGTGCATGATGTGAATCAGAGTCTCTTACAACTGTAAGATATAAAGTAGATAAATAAAAAGAAATTGTTTATTGATGCTTTCCATGGGGGGTAATATGAAGTGTATTGCCCGACCAATACTTTGTTATTCTTAAGCCGATACTGATATTGTTATTTTAGAGTTTAAACATTTTGATAACTATATATCATCCATCTGTTCATCCATCAATTATTCTTTTTCTGTACTGCAATTTCTGGTAATTACTGGCTGATATATACACTGATAATGACATATATACAATAAGGTAATATCAGCCCGGCCAATTTAGCTGTCTAGCTCTAAGCTTAAGTTAATGACAGGAAATTATTGCATGAAGCTTCTTATTGATTTTAGTGGTCAGCAGCAACAGTGGCTTTGAACAGTCCTGTTACTGTAAACACCCAAGATGCTCCCCCAGGTTAAAATCCAACGTGAAGAATACTGTGCATGTGTACATGGTGTGAAAAGGAAATGATATGCCTATGCCTCTGTACTATAGAGAGTATCCTGCCTTGAGGCTGTTTTAAGTTATGTTGGAAAAGAAAGTAACGTGTTGGAAAATTAAATGAAATCCAAATGTTATGGTAGCCATTTAAATGTCAGGCATCATACACCGTGCACCCCTAAAGTATTTCCAATATTTAAAAACTAAATGCAGAAATATTTGTCTTACAGTTGTGAAGTGGATTGTTCTGCGGTTTGATCTGCTTGGCTTTGTGGCACTTTATTTATTTGGGCTGCGGTAGCGCTTTGTAATCAGTTACGAAACGCCAATGGCTGCTGTTTGATTGGTTGCAAGAATCTTTCAACTGCTTGTTGAGTTGCATCGAGCAAATTGCTGCTTTGTGGTGGGTCAGGAGGACGCTGGTGGCTGCTTGTATGGCTGGTTGCATCATCAATGAATCAATCAAATGTCATTTATATTGCACACTTTATATAGGGTCAAAATGCTTTACCAGTCGGTGGCAGACTATTTAGAAGAAATATTAACAGTTAAAAAGTGGGGAACCAGTGCATGCAAGGTTTGAGGTAAACGTCAGTATTAAATATGTAAAACATTACACATATACAAAGCTACAAGATTAAAAGTTCCTCTCCCACCTCATGTTTTCCTGTAAATGTTGTAATGCAAAGATGAACTAGCATCTTAACTCTGACTAATTTTACACTAATCTAGACTGATTTATGGACTTGCCTTTATGGACCTGCATGTGATAAACACTCAGTTGCTGCTAGTTTATTAAGCACACCTAATCAAAGCTAATGCAGTCTAATACAACAGTGCTGCAATAAATTGTACTGCCTTTATAATGTTTTGTTTTTACTTAACTCTTTTACAAAGGGGTTGATTTTTATTGGGCAGCTGCAGTTTGTGGTGCTGTTGAATTGTGTTGTGTTTCTATTATATTGTCCACCCTATTTACTTCAAAGAGTAGCCTAAATAATGGAAACACCTCTATACAATACAATATAGTTCAATAGCACCATTCCTTAATGAAATCATGGATGGGAATCATTTGTGTTAGCTAGGGTTCCCCCTCATATTGGCAGCTAAATGTATGTTTCCTGTTCATTTAAATCACCCAATTCAACCATCTCAGTGTGAAGGACTGAGTGTAGATCATAAAATAAGCCATAAAAGAGGCGTTTTAGGGTCAGAAATGTTTAGGGCAAGCAATTCTATCATTTTATAATAACGACATTAGGCAAAAAAACTCCATCTCAACCAGAGTGCAATGATAAACAGGTCCAGATGAATGGGAGAAAATATAACCAGGTCTCAGTAAGAAAGAGGCAGACACACATGAGTGTGTAAACAAGGCTGGCCAGCTCTTTTACCACATGTGAATTACTGTTTATCATTGCATATACAGATTTCCTCTCACAGCAGTTACATGTCAGATATAGTCCTGAAAGTGACAGTGTTTAACTGCTGTTATTTGTAGCATCAGCACTGATACAGATTTCAGCATCTGCAAATCTATTTGTGTCTGTTTCAGACACCATGACTGATAATTTTAAAACATGTGGTAAAAGGTAATAAACTGTGAAAACAAGTATCTGTGGTTCCTCACAAGGAAAAGGAAAGGAAAAGGATGAGTATGAGTGCATCTCTTTTAAATTCACATTCAAAGGGCTTTATTGCCCTGGTCAGTGAATACTGACATTAATATACTTGACATTAAAGGAAAGGAAAGGAAAAGTATATTGAACAGGTCTGAAAATGTAATAACTTGCGTTTAAAACTTTGATGCAACAGCAGATTTAACTTTTTTGTTGAAAACGGCTTAAATAGAGAAATAACATCATTACTAACGAACAAATAACAACAATAATAAGAATGCAACAAATAAATAATTACTGGTAAACGCACCTCCAGAAATGAATCCCATTATCCTTTAACAGCATTTCTCTCCATATTGCCTCTCTGTTGTTTTAAGTTTGCCTTGCAAGGTAACTAAACAGATTTAAAACAGTTTTGTATGACTTTGTGTACCTGATTAGCCGCCATTTTTAGAGAAGGAATCAACCGTTGACATTTGACTGCCGACTGACTCTCTTGTCTCTCTTCTTGGCCAGTTATTGACATTGCTTCTCATTTGACCTCTGACCTTTTTAACCCAGACTGCTGGGACAGCGACGAGTCCCCTCCCCCCCTCCCTGCGAGAACCCCTGAGTCCTTCATACTGGCCACAGGTGCGTTTGCATTGGTCACAGGTGTGTTTCCAGTTGCTGTGGATTCACTGGTGCTTCTGGATACATCCTCTGGTGTTTTTTTTCTATGGCTGGTCAGGAAGGTGGATGGATCAATGAACATGAGCAATGGGGTGTAGTGTGATTGAAACCATCAGCAGCGGTTGTTTGCTGCAGCCTCCGGCAGCTAGAAATGGAGGAATATGATATTTTATTCCGTTTTTATCTGGTATCTTAAAGTTAGGGCCTCAGTCTGGCCCATCCTCACTGCAAACGGACAGATGGATACATATTGCAGGTATCTGGCCTCTTTCACAGAATGATCTTCTAAATGAATCAACCACCCTGCTGCATTCTGCTGTTTTTTTCCCTGTGTAATCCTCTGATATTAGAAGAGAAGAGCATTAAAATAGTCTACCAAATTGGAGCACATGAGATGAGAAGGAGTTAAAACAGGTTCACTGTTTTGTCAGCAAGGAGCACATTTCTTTTGTGAGAAGCTTTATCAGTTTTACAACACTTGGGGGCGCCATTGGCAGTGGTTTTGTGGACCATCTTTGAAAGAGACTATGCTTATTCACAAGCTGTGTCACCAATCCACACTAAATACATAAGGTATACTGGAAACCAGCCACTTTGCATGCTTAAAAACTGTTTCAGCTTTAGAGTGTGCTATTCTCCCACAATGCAATGCACACAGGAAATTGAGAAGCTGCTCACAGCAGCAATAAAAACTAACTGCGAAATTTTTAAAAAGTAATTTTCCTGTCTTGTCATGGACAGTGAGAAAGTCGCAGTTGGATATACATTGTTGCGTGTAGGATTGTCATGATACCAGAATTTTAAACTTTGATACAATACAAGAAGTATAAAATAAACAATACTCGATACTTCCTTTGATACCGCAGCAAAATTTAAAAAAAATTGTCCTGAGCACACAAAATTGGACTATTTGCTTTCTTGTACGCTGTGTTAAGTTACAGTTAACTATATAATACACACTATACAGTTAATGTGTAGTGTGGCATTGGGACACAGCAATAGCATTTTTAGTGGTTTAGAAATGGATGCATACAGACAAACAGGGACACAGTGGGAAGTGAGAACAGTGTCTTTAAGCTTTATGTCATTTCTTAACTTGTCTCCTCGTTGTTATCGTCTGCTGTTTATGATCAAAGAGTAGCTCTCTAATACGAGCATAAGTCCTTAGTGCCCCTTTTGTCCCCACTGCAAAGCTGATGTATGGAGGGAATAGCTGGTTTAATGGAGGCGATTTTCTGCGGAAGAAAAATGGAAAGATACTTTGAAGGATGATTTGAAAGGAACATAAAGTATGCCTGAATGTGCGGGAATGTGAGTGGATTAGTGCTTAATGTCTAAGTTTTTCTCGATTTGTCAGCTGTCTCTTCTTTGCTAAACTCAGTCTTTCTGATGCTCCCTCTGTCAGACCCTCTGGAGATGAAAACGTTAGCCTCAGCTGAATGGAGCAGTTCACATAAAGGTAAGAACACACACATCATACCCGCCTGCTTCTGTTTATCTGTGTGCAGAGGTGACTGTTTGTTTGTTTTCTTGTTTATGCTTCTTCACAGTAGTTAGTCAGCCGTGCAAAGCAGGAAACAGACCTTGAGTGTTTTGCAAATTTGCCCGCACATCATAAGACTGACGGCATTTGTCAGAAGGGCAGCTGCGAGAGCTAGAGAGCAAGTCATAACGAGAAAGATACAGAAAGAGAGAGAAAGGGGGGAAAAGATAAAAACATGTCTACAGAGAGGTGAAATGAAAAATGTGCGCATATGCTTATCCACGCTGAGTGATGATGGTTACTGCCAATTTATTGCTTCAGTAGTTTCAGGGTGTGCGTGTGTCTGTGACAGAGACAGAATAATCAAAAGGAAATTCTGCAATGATTTTTTTACTAGCTATGAATGTAACTCAGTAGGAGCATTTCTAAAGAATGAAAAGGTTGTGGTTTCATTTAAGTCCTGCTGATAGCCGGCCTTTAAATGTCATGAATGATGAACGACATGCAAGTTTCTTTCCAGAAGTTTATCGACAGTCGTTGTAAAATTTCACTCATATTGATGTGTGTATTCCTCTTACATGTGGGTGCGGTGTGGCTAGTGCAGCCTGAGGCCTTCCTGTGTTGAATCAGCCAGCTGCCAAAAATGGGTCATATTAATACATAAATGAGCTGTGGACAGAAAACGTATTTGATCTAGCATCCATGTCTTCAGAACAAAGTCGACTGAAGTTGAATGTTAGTAATAAAATAGAAACAATAATAATAAGTTGGTCATAATTACAATTACAACAAATACAGGACCTCCCTCAGTGAAACAAATGCAGTTTAATTAAGTCATACATCACCAAAACTATTATAAAACCACCACACCGCTGATATTCACACAATGCTTCCAACTCATTCATCTGTTTGTGTGTCTGTGTGTAGATGTGTCAGAGTGTGTTAAGAAGACATCTCCAGCTGACCCTGCATCTGCTTGCACCACAGCAACAGACAGCAAGGCAGACCTTGGTGGGTAAGTCTGCTGTATTCCCTCTTCTTTTTCTGTGTGTCGGTCAGGTTTCCACTAGACTGCAAATATTATTTGGACAAGTGAGGACTTTCTTTTTTCAGTGTTTGTGCAGAAAACATTGCTGACAAACATGGTTTCTGTTGATGTCGTAATTTTTTTGATGTGTGGTATTGATTTTGCCCAGCTTTGGGCTACATGTGCAGAAAATGTTTTGAGACCAGGCAGAAATTGAAGGCATGTCTTCTCGCGAGGGAAGACATTTCTAGATGTTTTTTATTCAGTTTTAAGTTAAAAAAAACCAAAAAAAAAAAAACCCAGCTAAGAACTTCTTCTCCCCTCTTCTGTTAGGGTTCGGTAACCGTTGCATTCAGCCCAAAGGCCCTCGAGAACGCCCCCTGGAGTGGACTTGATGGAACGATCCATCTGCCCGTCCACTGACAGTGTTGACAGGAGATGGACTCTACCAATCTCCCCTGGCTGGTCCAAAAACCAAGTTGATAGATGCTACACAGACTGACAGCACAATTTTACATAGAAACACTTTCTGTGTAACTCTGTGCAGACACCTTCTCTAGACTGAGCTCCTCCTCCTCCTTCCTCCCTCCTTCAAAGTGCCACTGTGCAAAGCAGAAGAACACTTACTGGTCAAGTGGCTTGTCCATTTTAGAACAAAGCCCACGTTTTCCTGCTCAGCTTGCTGATGTTGGAGGTTTTTGACTTCTCTAGACGCTGACCTGGGATCAGTCTGGTTACTTTCCTGTTAATGGTTAAAGGATAATTCCTGTGTTTCCCCTTGTTTTTGTTGACTTGGGAGTAGATTGTTTTTCTCTCTCAGCTGTAGACACATCACGGATACAGTATTTGTCCATTCTGAGGCAACACAAAGAGGTGTACATGTTAAATAAAAAGTGTTAAATTAATAGGGTGAACATTTTCTTATGAAGAAAAGGCTTTTTCATCATAAATCAGGAATTATCTTTAATCATGAAAGCTACTGTGGGAAGATGATTCCTGAGGTTTTTAACTGAACTCCCAGAAGGTGTCGGCTTCCTCCTACTGAATGAACAACAATCTTCAAAGCTAGATAATCGGTTACCCATGATGCAACCTTTTCTGTTCGGTATGTACAGGTTGCCAGGGTGCTCTCTCTCTCTCTCTCTTCCTTTCTCTCTCTCTTTCTCTCCCTCTTTCTGTGTGCTGGTGCTACATAACAAAGGATCAGCATCAAAACAAAAGCACTCAAGCTGACTGTTACCAACCTGTTAGCTGCAGTAATGTCCACTCAAATACTGTATGTTCCTATGCTGACCTCCCCGTTTACCAGAGTCATAGACTGATTTAGTTTGGTCATTGCAGTTGTCCTGCTCTGTGGGTGATAGAGCGGAGGACAAGAGTTGGATGAGAAGATTCATACCACTCTCATGTCTGTGCAGTTTATATGGAGCCGGAGCCAGAAGCTGCTTAGCTTAGCATAAAGACCAGAAACAGCTAGCCTGGCTCGGTCCAAAGCTCAAAGTCAGGTCTTCAATTCATAAAATATGATACAATTTTTTTTTTTTTTCCCTTGCTTTTAAATTTCTGTTTGTTACACTTCGGTTTTTGCACTGATTAAACGAATGAGATGTAAAGTGCTGATTAGTGAATGGTAGAGATGTGGGGAGGTGGACTTTACTACCATTGAACCCCACTGTCGGCTAGCTGTTTCCCCCTGTTTCCATTATTTATGCTAAGCTTAGCTAACCAGCTGCTTGCAGCACTTTCACTTTACTATGCAGACATGAGAGTGGTATCGATTGTCTCACCCAACTCTCGTCAAGAAAACAAACAAGCATATTTCCCAAAATTTAGAACTAGTCCTCTAAATATCTGCTCATTTGCTGGCAGTGGACATTAATGATTATGTTGACATCTTTGTGCAGAAAACCAAGCTGATTGCAGAGATACTGAAAGTTAAAACTAAGGAGTTAAGTAAAACGGTGATAAAAATGTGGCTAGCCAGTGTAAGCATTTGTAAATGGATTTTATTGATTGAATTAAGCAGTACAGTCTATAGCTCTAATAGAGCACACATAAGGATTGGAAGTGGCTGCTTAAAACAGTGGTTTCCTCCCTTTTAGGCTTCCTTTAAAGTGAAGCACAGGTCTATGATTTGCCAAAGAGTGATGTTCCCATCTCTAAAAAATGCAAACATGAGGTAGAAAAAAGTCAGACACCTGTATCAAACAGGATTTAAAGCAAACTTCCCAACTGTGTTCTGCTACTTTCAGTCACAACAGAGTTAAAATGACCTTTCAACACATCAGTAATGGCCAAACTCATCATTTCTGTGGCTCTGGCACTCACTGCTGGGACCATGAGCCTGCCTTAGTCTGCCTCTCAGAGAGGACAGCCAATGACGGTCGTCCTTAATTTGGTGTTTCTCTTCAGTTCATTTCTCTCTCTCTCTCTCTCTCTCTCTCTCTCTCTCTCTCTCTCTCTCTCTCTCTCTCTCTCTCTCTCTGTATTTGGCTTCTCTTGGGACTCAAATTTGCTGTTTATTTCTTTTTGTCTTTTATATTTTTTCGTGTTGCTTTTCTGTTCTCATTCTCCTTCTAAGGCCCTGAGATGATCAACCATGCGAGTCAATTTACTCACAAATGTACTCATAAACCTCAGTGTGTCATAGCAGGAATGTTACACATCGCCCCAAACTCTTACAGGATTTGATACAATCAAAATTATCTACGTCTAAAACGATGAATTCAAGTATTTTAATTACATCTAAAATTCCTCTAATTTTATTACATACTGTAAGTTCAATGTAAAGGGTCACATTTAATATTGTTTTTTGAACATGTTGAGTTGATGTGTATAAATAAAATGAGTTTGATTTATTCCAACAGTCAAAATAATATTTGAAATGCAAACTTTTATGTATAATAAACACTTGAATAAACACATTATGGTTATGTTTCCCTAAATTTATATGTAAACACATGGTTTATGAACATGTCTGTATTAATTTAATTTAATCAGACTTGGTTATTTAACTTTGCATTAAATGTGACCTTTTACATTAAACGTATGTAACAAAATTGGATGGAAAACTTTCAATTTAATTAAAATACTTAAAGTCAACATGTTGAGCCTAATTAATTTTATGAGTGCAGTTAAGTATATAAAGTCTGGCTTCCCCAAACGACCCCTTCTCTACAAAATGGACTTGTATAGTTTCTGATCTGACGGCCAAGTTTAAACATCATGCTGTACCTGCTTTTGTATGTGTGAAACAAAGATCCAATAAGACAACATCAGCGAGGGACCCAGGACTACTGTTTTCTCCACATTTTTTATTGTTCTCTGCTAACTTCTCCTTCATTGGCTACCATAACTATACAGTATATGCATTGTTTTATAAAGATAAAGAACTGTACAGGGCAGTTTAGGTATATAATATTTCAGATTTTGTTTTGTTATCTCTTGAATATTCTTATTAACAGAAGATGTAAGAAAGTCAGTGCATGATGATGATGATTCCTCCCATGATGTTTCCCTACAAACTGTAAATTATTCTTCTGCCCTTTTGTTTTTGCTTCTGGCAAATATTTCAGGGTTTGTTTTTTTATTTTTATGTTTGGATTATATGGTTAAAAAAAAAGAAAAAAGATTGATTTCTTTTTTTTTTAAAAATTGGTCGGCAGAGGAAAACCATCGAGTAAAGCCCCCCTTTAAGATAGCTACAATGGGCTTCGAATAAGATTGTAATAATAATATTAATGATGATAATAATAATAATAATGGTCGTTTTTTGTAAATGGTATTTTAAAAGTTATTTTTGTATACGCGGTTGTTGCGTCACAAGACCATGACTCCCCACCTAAACCCCTTCTTATCTCTCCTCTCTCTTTTTATCTTTTGCCCATTTTCTTTACACTTGTTGATTTTTTTTCCCCCGTCTCTCAACTTGCTCTTTTAATGTAAAACATGCAGCAGAGATATAGATCCCCTACTCCGGACAAGGAGCATCTCATTATTTTTCCTCTTCTTTCGCTTCCCTTCATGCTTCCCCTGCTGTTTTGCCTCTTTCATCCTCCACCCTCCCACCTCTCCTTTTTTATTTCATTTTTAAAAAGCTGTCATTTTCAGCATGTCCGTGTGCTAGAAGATTGGTTCACTTTCACAAAGCATCTCTAACTTGTTGGTGGTTCAAAGCAACAAAAATTTGCCAGAGAACTGCCTAAATGTTCGTGTTGAGAAACGGCCTTTTAAACTTTATCATCAGTTTTTTCTATTTCTTTCCATGTTTCAAGCACATACCCTTCATACCTACCTAACCCCCTTCACATGCACACCAAGCCACAATCTCAGAAAAGAGCCCACCTGTGCCTTTAAGTGAGAGCCCGCCCCCTTTCCCCCCTCTCTCCTCCAATCATCATTAGTGGCGTGGGTGTGAGCGATGTGATTCGCTGCTGCTTGCTCATTTGCCTCCTGTGGGACTCTCCTTCAGCAACACCCCCCCCCCCACAGACACACACACACTTGAACACACAGACACCCTAAAATGTTTGTATGTTGCAGAAATCAATCAGTAAAAATGAACATTAAATAAAGACACGCCTCTTTGTTTTTAATGAAGATGATGTTTGGGGGTCACAGCAGGAGATCCTCCCTCACACCTGGAGGATCTGCTGAGATGACCAGACGCGCACGCACACACATACAATAGTAGTAATTCATAACACTAATATGGTGATTAATTAATCACGGCAGGTGGTATAAACTCAAGTCGCTCACAGTCTTACACAGAGACCTTGATGGTTTCACATTTGTATTCACCTTACAGACACACAGAGGCCGCAGCAGGTGGGAGGACATACTGTGATTATTGGTTTCTGCTCACATGTAGCCAATGCTCACTTCAGATTAATCACAATTTAACTGCAGCAACTAATCATAGGATGCCACCCCTATTTAAATTATTATTGCATACGAACTTTTTAGTTCATCACCACCACATTTTACTGCACATAATGAGAAATATGTGACAAATAAAGGCTTGAATCTTGAAATTTACTACATTTATCTAATATTTAGCTATTTTCCAGTGCCTCAAAAATTATTCAAGGCCGTCATCAAATCCACCATAAAAAAACATTTAGATGTGTTTGCGATTTGGAATAAACTTAAATATGGAGTCAGAAAGATTGATCGAACTTATTGACCCTGGATTTCCATAACTTTGAGCTAAAATCAGTCTAACCAACTTTCCATTCCAAAATGGCTTCAGCACAATATATTATCAGCACTGTGGAGTCTAATACAAAATCGTGAAGGTATGCAGGGGAATAGTCCTGTCAGGATTCAATTTTCCAACAGGTTTTCAGTCAAGAAAAAGACAAAAATAACTATCAGGTTAATATTCATATAAATGAATGAATATCACTATAAACAAATATTGCACCATACACTGTAGGTTATGTTCACACAGCGGTTGAAAACAACCCAATTCTTTTTTCTTTTTTTTTGCTCAAATCTGATCTTTTTGCCTTGACTGTTCATGTTTATCTTCTTTATGTGACCCGTATAAAGCACCTGTGTGAACTGTATGACCCCACATTTACAACAAGCAAGTGCTGAACAACAGAAAATATTATTGGCATGACAGTCCATCCTTAAAATGAATGAAATAGTGGTTCAGGTGTTTGTTTTTTTTATTTTTTTTTTTTTATTTTTTTTATTGCGTGTGCTGTTCACACTGTCATGAAAAAAACAGATCCGAGTCACGTATGAGAAAAAAAAGATGCAGTGTTTTCTCTGTGTAGCACACCTACACTCACAAAATGTGAATACACAGTCTGTTTTACTCTCTCACTCTCTGTTGTATAAATTAAGCCAGGTTGCTATCTTAACTGGGTCACCTCAATTTTCCCATGGAGCAGTTTAACATGTTATGTAATGGTTTATAAATATAGCCAATCAGTGTTCAGCGTATGTGAGCAGTAGCAGCAGGCTGCACTGCCATCTGAAGCAAGTGAAGAAGTGTCAACTCTGTTAAAAAAGCCTGAACTATACAGTGTAATGTATTCATCCTGATTATTTTTAGGGATATTAGTCACATAGAGTCAATGCTGGAAGAATTTGACTTGCTCACACTTTATTCGGGGCGCACACATCGGATTTGCACTTCTGGCTTGCATCATACAATAATCTTGTCACAATGTTTGTGGCCAGTTGTAACTTTACAACTCCGCCTTGTGCAGCCACTAATCATGTCTAGTCTTCATCGTGCTTGGCTTTCACACGCTGATAGGCCACATACTGACAGCTGCGCCAGTCAATCTGGGTGAAGAAAATGTTTTCATCAAAATAAATGAAAGCACCAGAGGATTCAAGGCACTGTATAATGATGTGCTCTGTTTGCGATGAACTCATCCAGTTCTGAAGATTAGACGAAAGAGGGCATGTTTGTCCCTTCGAACAATGGCAACATTTACATTTCAACAAACACTCATACACACCACCTCATTTCTCCACACATTCTGTCAGTCGCTTGTGGGCAGCGTGCTGTCTTATAGAGGTTTTGTTCAGTAAAGGAAATGCCAAGGCAGATTAAAGAAACAGGTGAAAGTACGAGACTTGTGCTTCCGGCTAAACAAAGAGGATTTTACTCTAACAATGAGGACTATCGCTGTCCTGTCGGATCCTTTCCGTAATGTTTTCAGGCACTTAGAGTAACAATCTCAGCCTGTGAGTCGTTAAAAAAAACCCCAATTTCACTGGACCTAACTTTGACGGTCAGAGTTGCCCCTAAGGATTATGTTGCAGCCATTGCAGCCGTGTCGCGGATATCGGCTGAGACTATTTACTGGACCAATTCCAAAACCTTTGGTAAGTATGTATGAATCATTTACACATCCAAATATATAAACAGGCCCAGGTTTAAAAAGTACCGGAATTCCCCTTTAACTGGAGCAATGCAGGCACTCTTTTGACGGCACAGTGCGGGTGTCAAGTCTCAAAAACTAATAAAACTGACATAAATCTAAATATTTTGAATACGTTTGAACTATTACCAATAGTACCACTATCACATTCAACCACTATATCAGCATTGTTGTCATCATCATCCCAGAACCGATGAGCCAAACACAAGAGAGGGCCTTTCACATTTTGTGTGTTTTCAGCGGCCATCATAGGGGAGGGTGAGACGAAGGATGTTCAGTTGGTTGCAATCTTTAACTGCACCGCTAGATGACACTAAATCCACACTGAACCTTTAAGGACAGTGCCGACACTATCGAAAGAAAATTAGCCTTTTAATAGTTCTTTGTCAAGCAAATAGGCCTAAACATTCTCTAGTTTTAGCCTCTCAAATGTAAGGATTTACCAATTATGTTTTACATCATTACAGACGGCATTTCTTCGGGTTTTTGACTGTTGGTCAGTCCAAACAAGCAATTTGAAGGCATCAATATGGGATCTTGGAGAGTGTGACAGAAATTTTCTAGAATTTTCTAAAATTTTGTGTAAATTAATCAAAATATTAATTGAAACATTAACTGATAATGAAAATAATGTTTAATTACACTGCTAATTAAGCTCCTCATTGTTATTTTTAAAGAGTACACTAACACTTGCCTAAATACATAGCTGCTAAGCCCCGCCTCTAGTTTTTCCCTCTGTGCCTGTCAGTCAAGCCTTAATCCCGCCCCCTCCCTTCCTGCCTGTCAATCAAACCTCTGCCCCGCCCCATTCACTGTCTGCTTGCACGTCGTGCGAAAAAAGCAGCAGCGGTGGCCGTTGGGGAAAGAGAGTAAATAGAGGGAGAAGCCTCAAGATGGCTGCCTCGCTGGGCTCCGCTCACCTCACCGGAGCTGCTGCCGCCGCTACTGCGGTAGCCCCGGCGGTCGCCTCCGCCAAAAGCCCGCTCATCAACCCGACCGAGGCGAAGGGAACCCCTGACAACCGCTCTCAGTCCTCCCGGGATTTCAACCCGCCGCCGCCCAAGAAGGTCCGTGTCGAAGAGAGGAGCGATAAACCCAAGAAACTCAGCAGGGACGGAGTGGGAGGCAACGGTAGCGGCAAAGAGAAACTCCAGCAGCCCACGAAGAGTTATGGCAGCAGCACGGGTTTGTGGAGCGTAAGCCCGGTTAAGACTAGCAGCAACAACCCTCCGGTTCCTGTCACCGGTGGATCCCAACCACCGACAAACACACACAAACTCTTCAAACAGAGCGATTTCTTCCTCCACAAAGCGCCTTCATCCTCCAAACCCAAGAAACCGAATAAAGATAAACAGCGGGAGAAAGAGAGGGAGAAGGGGAAACGAGGCGGAGAAGAGAAAAAGAAACATAAACTGTTGGTGACCCCCGGACCCGGGAGTAATGTTAGCAACAACAACGATATCAACAGATTTAATAACTCTTCTGCAGTGAAGAGAGAAAATGGGGAGGTCATGCTGCTACCCAAAGGTAGGCCATTATATTGTATTATGTTTAAATTTCACTTGAGACGTGAATTGATAAAGTTGAATTGTGTTTATTAAAGGTAGACTAGAGTTCTGTCCTTTTATAGTTACTTGGCTCATCGTGGATTCAGCCACTTGGGATATGTAACGTTACATGTGGCCCGGAGTGTGCAGCAGTTGTCTGCCTCCTAATTTGTCTGGACAGTCCCGTTTTCGGACCAGCTACTGCTGAAAAGGTGCCCCGAAACGTTGTACGGGAACCCGAAGACTACTCGAGGGTTGCTCGTATTTATATCCGAACGTTAGGGAAGGTGTTTACACCGAGTTGGACGGTTGTAAAGCCGAGTTCAGTCGATGTTTCTACGGGCTATGGCTGCCAGCTTTTGTCGCTCGTTCACCCGCTCGTGAACCCTCGAGTTCCACAACAGCGTTACAGGGCAATAGTCGCGCGACCTGGTTGTAACGCCACATTGTACTCAGCTGCTCTCGTGCTGCTGCGGAATTGCTACGTAGTTACGTCGTATTGACAAAATAGAACCTGTCTTATTCATATAGACGCGGATTATAATCTTATAAATGCCATAAACAAGATTTAATATCTGTCGTGTCAGTATAACAATTAATGTAAATTATTAGTTATTCCGTAACATCAAGGCGGGCATACATATTTTTATTTTCCTTAATGCGGTGTATGTATTAAAACTACACGCTGCTGTCATAACAATATGACAGCCGCCCGCCATTATAGGGCAAGTGTTGTTTTGGTAGAGCACCACGCCCCCCTCTGTAACCTCAGGCTGTATGGGAACAGACTCGGAGCTCCACAGCTTGTTGTTCTATGTTAGTTGTACAGGCAGAGCATGATGTATTGATTTCACCACTCTATTAACCTGTTTTACCACTGTAACCTTTATTATGACATTCAGGTAATTAATGCTTGGACCCATTGACAAGTATTATTACAATCTTGTCTCAATACCTTCACATTTTGTTTCTGTGTATGACCACTGGTGCTGTATGTCATTTAGGTTGGCTAGAAGAATAGTATAATTTCTCACGGGTATAAGAGCCAGTCAGATATGAAAATATAATATATACTGTTTATGCATTGAATAAAAGCATTATCTTTTTCCATTAAAAATAAAGAAATTCTGTATATCACCAACATACATGTGGCTCAATATTATTTCAGGGGCCCTTAATATAACTACAAATATGTTCTAGGAAGTCACATTATTTTATAAAAAAGATTTTTTATTATACAATGGCCAAAAGAATTCACGATAACAATATTATTGCAATATCTATAGAAATAAAAAAAATACTATCTTTAATTTTCTTTATTGTGTGGTTTCAATCTTAATGATCAGTGAAAAGGAAACTAGATGAACTGATAAATAAAAGGTCTGCAAGGTCTAACATCTGCGCTGCATTTTTTTAACACAATATCAATATTTCATTTTTAATATCACAGATATTGTCAATATTGATATATTGCGACACCTCTAGTCCATTAATTTCTGTTTTCTCATTGTCTTATTCGTGGACCTTTTTATTTTGTGCTTTTTTGTTTGTTATTGTGGGTGTTTTATCATTGTCACACCACAGCGGCCTCTCAAGATATGTTAGGAGTGCAGCTGTGTTTGCCAGTGTGTGTGAATTTTATTTGCGTGTGAGTGTTTAGACACCGAGTGGACACATGCAGGTTTATGTGAGTGCATGATGTCACCCTTTTCCAGGTGGGTAGTTTAAGAGGTCATGACATGCTCTGAACAGCCTCTGCAGTCAGTGTGAACACCAGCATGTGACATGTTGTTGGCCTGTAGCCCTGACAGAAACACACTCTTGTAAACAGGCTGTTTTGGATGTGCTTGCATGCTTTACAGGGACTTCAGAACAGATGGTCTTTAAAAAAAGAATGTGTCTCTTAACTAAATAATCAGTACATTTTTATTGAGCAATGTGGTTTTATTAGTGGTGTAAGTGGTGCATTTTGATATGTACTGTATGTTATGTTCATTGCACACCTGTTAATGCTGTGTGCACTGTGCAGCCATGTTAAGCATAGTTCCAACAACACTGCAGTGCTTATTATTTAGGCTGCAACATTTTCTTCTCAGGACCTGGCTGAGAAAATTTAAATGAAGCCCAATACGATAAATAATAGTACTCCTCCAACAGCCTCACTGAGGTGCTCTTGAGCAAAGCACTGCACCTCTGATTGTTATAGCGAGCTTCCCAGCAGTAGGAGACTGTAATTATTTTGAGTAGCTTCAAATTTGAAGATGAGGAAGTGAAACAGACTGTTGCCGGAAAACATTAATCCTGAGCGAAATGCTGCAGGGATTAAAATGCTCCGTTCTGAGCTGCACCTTTCTGTAAAAACTGGTAATAGTGTGTCAGTCTTCTTCCTTGACTCTGACACAGCAGCAGTCAACACAGTCTCAGAGTCTTGCTGGAAAAACACAATTTAAACCGTGTTTTTCTAATATGTGTTGAGTGGCAGGCCGGCCCAGTGGTGGGACAGACTGCTGTACAACATGAGGACGTGAATTTTAGTCCTTGAGCCAGAGAGCGAGTCCTGCCAGCTTCAGGAGCACACCGCTCCGAGGCCGATTGCGCACTGACCTTCCTGCAAGGGAAGAATTTTCCAACAGCGATCAAAAGAGTATCACATCATAACACCATATTAGCTGTGGGTTTGCTATTGGAGAGAGAATCGGAGGCAAGTGCCAGGGAGCAGTGTCTCCTGGTTACATTTGGCATTGAAATAAGAGACATGAGTCTCTTGTGCAGTGGGCCAAGATGAGGAAACACTTCTGCATTGGGCAGGCTGATCTAGTGCGAAAGAAATTGTCGTTTAAGGTCAGTTAATCCTCACTGAGACCAAATGTAGTAATCAGGCGTATGAGCTGTTGTTGACACCCTGCGTATTTATGCACTGTCTGATATTATAATTCTAACCAAATACTCTTCTTCTAAAGATTAGTCTCACATTTAGGATGAACTCATAACAGAATAAAAAAAAACCCTGAAAAACAGTCACAGTTTAAGGGTGATGCAATACAGATTGTTTTTTTAGTAATATGGCTAGTAGTTTGTTTTTCAATTGTGGCTTTCAAGCCTTCTCTGTTTATAATCAGTATTACAAGCAATACAACCTTTCATTAAGGCTCTTTTTAACACATCCACTTGCAAAACTGTGAGAACCAATGAAATCTATCTATTTTCTGATTATTCTGTATTCCAATTACCTTTTGGCCCATATACAAGTCATAAAAACTTGTGTTATTGGGCAAGTGCGGTTGTTGGCAATCATTTATATGTCTGATTATGCAGTAATTAGGCTTTTTGGTTTTATGTAAATGCACCATGCTGATGGAATCCCTGACTATGTCTGGGAGTACTCGTGTGTGGCCATGTACAGCAAGGGGGAAACGGAGAGAAAATGAAGCTTAGTTGCAATCAGCACCCAATTACGTTACTGTCAGCTGGGTCATTTGTTCAGTCCCTAAAATTACAAGACGCTTAACTCTGCGTGTTCAATGGCTGTTAAGTAGGAATGACAGTCTGTATGCTAAATTATTTTGAAATGATGTTGAAGGGTTGAAGCATGGTTTTTCCACATCAGCAGGGGTGGGCTGACCATTTGGAGCAGCAGAATTTTCCTGGAGGGCAGGTTTACCTGTAGTTTTACAATCCAACTACACTGATCCAGAAAGATCTGAAAATATCGGGTGCATCGGGCGGCCTTAGATTGGCTGACCAGCTCTATTTTTGATATGTCTGCTTCAGTTTAATGCTTTCTGAGCAGCTGACAGACTGATAGTAGAAGTGATATATGTCTTAATACAGTATATTTAGAATTTTTTTTTTTACCTTATACACACTTAAATGTGGACATCATAGGTTTGCGTGACTTTTAACTGCTTTCTTTCATCCCAGTTTGCCACAGTGAGTCAATTTACCACTGAAATTATTTGCTTACCAGTCCACCATTTTCTTCATATGATCTTCAAGCTGCAATATTCAGTGGCGAGCTCACTAGTCAAATCTTTGAAGCCTTCATAGTCCTCCACAAAGTACAAAGAAGCAGAATTTGCATGATTGCGTTTGATAATTAGATTTCCAAGAAAATCTAATGGGAAGATATCCAGAGAGATTGAAAGAAACAGCCTGCCAGTAATACAATCATGTTCTCAGAACCTCGAAGTGAATGTTAAATAGGAGTTATGTAAATAATGTTAAAAAGCATTGAAAACTTTATTTGATTAACATCAAATGGTGTAAGCATTTGTAAGTTGAATAGAATGGTTTCATCTATTTTTTTGTTCAAGTTATCCTGGACAGGTTGGCAGTCTTCACATTGCTAACACGTATTCAAACTTGGCTGGGCTACAGTGTTTAACACTGTGCTATAGGTTAATGCAAGTTAAATGTTGTACATTTAATGACAGTAATAAAATTAAGTTTAAGGCCAGGTGATTGGAGGGATCTTAGAATTAAAAACATCAAAATGTGGATACCCCACTGACCCTCTGAATTAATGATTCTGCTCTTCAGCTCTTAAAAGTTAGACAGCAGCGGCGACTGATGTAGCAGCAGCTACAAACCTACCTGCCTCTGGCCTTCTATCTTTCAAAGTGCTTTCTCTCCTGTGATCATCCAAACAGTGAAATCCACCTGCTGTGTTCACCGTCAAAACCATCTGCTGCAAGAAAGTCAGAAAACAAAATGCGAAAAAAAAACAAAAAACGGATAAGAAGTTTCAGTTTCATGCATTCATTTCTGATTCATTTACACCTCTAGATTTCTGCTGTGTTTCCCTGACAAACAGTTTTGCATTTTAGTTGCTGGCCCGTTTTGAACTTGATGATCCTCCAAGCCATTGAATGGTCTTCTCTTTATTTTCAGAGGAGGACCTTTCTCTCAAGCTGTGATAAATCAGCATGTTCTCCAGTATATTTAAAGCTCGTTCAGCCACCTGGGCTAATTTATCTCCCATTGCCTCTAAATTTGAAGTTTATGAATGTTACCACTCCAGCATGGTCTGACATGTTTTTATAAGTCTGGCAGTCGATCTGAGTGAGCCCTCCTTTGTTGCTAGGTTCCTGTGGAGCTAAATTGATGTTTTGAAACGTGCTGTGTTTTTCTTCACCAAGCAGCTAATTTTACAGTATTTATGTTCTGTAAAAGGCTTGTTAACATCCGTGGCATTCCTGCTATTAACCACAGGACATGTTGGGCACAACTACCTGCATGTTAACAAAGAAAAATGAAACCATGGACTTAAATGCAATCATTAAAAATAGTGTATCGATGTAATGATAATTCTCCTACTGCTCCTTTAAGCCTTTTACTTTCAAAGCATTTTCTCCTTTGATCCCACAAACAGGGAGTCCAACCCCACTGTGTTCGCTTTCCCACTCCACACATCCACAGGAGAGTGAACAGTCTGAAAACACTGCTTCCTTTTAAAGACGCATCTGACTGAGTTCAAAGAAAAAGAGGTTCTTTGCAAAGGAAAAGAAAGAATCTGTAAAAGAAAGGTGGAAAGAATAACAGAGGCTTTTTAAAAAAAAGTTCTTTATGTGGAAATGAAAGGAAATAAAGAATCAAAGGAGGAGAGGTATAAAAGATTTGATAAAATGGAAATTATTTTCAGAAAGGTCAAGTTTTCTTACCTCAGCTGGAGGTGGCGGATGCTGATTTCCACCCATCCACACTAACATATGCTTTGCGTATGAGGTGTGAAGAGGTGTGTGTGATGATGTTTGAGGTATGATATTTACATTTTTAAACAGATCCTCTCATCCAAAATGATTTACGCTGAGTGCAATCCAATAGCTCTGAAATATTCCGTCAACACTCATGGTTTTGTCAGATGGAGAAGCACTGGAAGAGGAAATAAAATCGAAAAGCAGGCTGAGGATTTTCAGACTTTTAAGAGCAGAACATACTGAATCTAGTAGAGGCAGAAGATACAGCAGGGATGAGTTTGGGAAAGAAACTTGGGTTATATCCTGATGAGATGGAGCTTTAAGGTTATGATCGAAGTTGCGAAGAGTGGCAGCCTGCAGTTTTAGAGGGAACTGGAAGGTAGTTACAGTGCTGAGGAAACATGAGAGATAAGAGTAGAGGCCTGGTGGAGAGATGAATTTGTTGTAGCAGGGACGGAAAAGTCAAACATTTTGTAGGAAGAAGACCAACAAGATAAAGGGAAAGTTCAGGGTGGTGCCCAAGGTGAAGCACTTGGCAAGAGTTCAGTCAAGGTGTTGGAGGAAAAAATCGATGTGAATGGAGTGTAGTGTTTGTGTGTGTGTTAGCAAGTGAGTAATTATGGTTGCTGATGCTAATGTGTTTCTACCACTGAGACATGAAAAATGTACTCTCCCCCTCCACAGAGCACTCCAACAAGGACAAGGGAAAAGAGAGAGACAGAGAGGAGAGAGAGAAGAAGAAGTTCAAAGACAGAGAGAGAGAGGAGAAGAAGAAGCACAAATTGGTAAACGAGATCAAGAGGGAGAACGGAGAAGTCAAGCAGCCGATTAAAGGTTGGTGGAAACACGCATACATGCAGAACAAGTGATTTACGTAGGGCTGAATGTTTTATTTATTTGTGGGGATGTCTTCAAATTGCTTTTTTAGTCTAACAAATCGTCCAAATAACTTATTGAATTTAGTTGTTGATGTTGTTAGCTGTCCACAATGCCTCCTGAATGGACACATACATGGACAGCTGCTGACGCCACAGACACGTAGCCATTCTGTTCATAAAAAGTCCACTCAGATGACGTGTTCCACACATGCGCAGACATATTCCGTGGCTTGTCAAAAAACTGCAGGTATGCAGACGTCTACATAAAGCCCACTTGTACACCCTCTGACGAAATTTACTGCACACAGACTGTCGAGCACTCATGGGAATGATAATTTCTTCTTTAGCGTGAATCTCTCGACCAATCAGAGGCTGTTGTTCCTGTCTGGGCATGTGTGACCGCTCTGATCTCAAATGAATCGGTGAAATAACCGATAACCTGAGATTGATCCTACAAATAATTTGCGTTGATGACAGTAATGTGCTCACACTACGGTCATGTAGTTATCGTCACAGCCGTAGATATGATTTAATGATATATAAAATAGTAAGTAAAATGGTGATATTGTGACGATCACAGTAGTTTTTTCTGGGTTTTGACTTATTAATTTGTTAGCAGAGAGAACTGACTGATAATGCTAAAAATTTAAATGTGTTTAATAGAATGAAACCGGGTCAGATCTCTCAGAAACCAGATATTAGTACAGACCAAACACTGGAAGTACCCCAGCATTTGGCAGTGGCCCACTTTCACTGGGTACTTTGCAGTATATCATCATTAAGGTTGTAACATACATGAAGGAGACCCAACTTGTGCTGAAAAAATGCTCATACTTTGGGGTCGTCACAAAAGGCCCAATAGAGCACAGTGTGACTTGTCGTAACTGTTTTATTTTTTTCTTTAAGAATATGATCCCTGGCATTAGCTTGACCTTTGGACTGTGCTGCCCTTCACATGGAGAATTTATACATGGGGTTTATTTAGTCTGACCTAAGGTAGCCAGGATGGTAACAGGAGAAGCTGAGAGACGAGCGAGGGCAAAGTAGCCTGCGCATGTATCCAGTGCCACTCTGTCTTTCTGTCACTGTCTGACACTTATCGTCCTCTCGTTTACCCGCTCTGTTCGCTATTTTTCTATCTTTCTCTTTTTGTCTGTCTGTCCTCGGTTTTTCTTTACTCCAGTCCTTGATGTCTTTATTTGGGTCTTTCCCCCCCTTCACTTGTTCTCACTTTAGTTCAGGAAAATGTTTATTATGCATTCTTAGAACATGCCACACCAAGTGCTAAAATGACGAGTCGGTTCATTAATGAGTCGATACACAAATTGAATAACTATTTAAGTTATTCATCAAAAATAAGCCAAAAAATTTGCTGGTTCTTGCTCAGTAAATGTGAGAATTTTTATGTCACTGTAAACTGAATGCTTTTTTTGTTTTTGAATGTCAGTTGGACAAAAACAATGTGACGACATCACCTTTGGCTCTTTTTTTTTATTTTTTTTTTTACTGTTTTTCTCCATCATACTGCACTACTTCTGTGTGATTGTTGAGGTCAATATCATCAAAAAAAATGTGATATATGATGTTAAATAAATATTTTTGGCAATGAATCTCATAAACCATTTAGAATTGTGACTAACGTAATTAACTAAAAAGTATTGTGGAACAAATTTGGTACATTTTGAACAATAAACTCCACTGTGAGTGAAATCATAAATAATAATTTGAACTTTTAATTCTGAAAATACATCATAATGTAGCCAGTAAAACATGCATTTAATCTGATTTCTTTGTGAATTAACTGCTGACTTGCACACCAGTACAAATAGCCACTGTCAGCTAATAGGTGTATCAGTCAGGCGCTGTTGTGTGTATGAATACGGTGGCGAGATTCATTGTTAACCGTTTGACAGTGGTGCATTATTTGCAGAGTGTTGTGACGTAATGTCCGTCTCTCTCTGTGCACTTGACTCAACCTTTTTTTTTTTAAACAAGACTTATTCTGTTTGATTTGATTCGTCCTAAAGCTTTAGTCAGACTCTCAGTGTCTCTCTGCTGGTCTGCCATGACCACACTGTGACATTTAAAGGACTTACTAAAGATGGAAATCACAGAAGGATAATTTAGCCCAACCTTTTTCAATCTTTGTAGTGTCTATAGAATGGACAGCCACCCTTGTAATATTGGTTCATCTTTTCAGTATGAGTGTAGCGTTAGCAAGAATTGTAAAGGTGACTTTGCAGAGAGTCTAATAAAAAGTGTCTTAAATCCACAGTTGTCCTGGCAGAGAGCCCAGTATTTAGTTGTGTGTTTACGATAATAGAGACACGCTGGGATACAGGTTGGGATATTGATTCAGAGTCGAGAGAGAAATGGGGAGGCGGCACTCCCCTCTGGAGAGGAGCTTTTCGGTTGTAGAATTTAATCAGAGAGTGTGAAGTTCTCAAACGATGGGAGTGACATAGAGCGGGACTTAGAAATTTAATCAGTGAGAGTGTTAAGTTTACAATTGAAAAGGCCAACTGAGAGAAAGAGGCAGCCGGAGGAAGCATGTATAGAAAATCAATAAGCAGCAGCTATTCTGACAGGAAGGCTGCTTTCAACCGCTGATGCTATTTGTTTGTGTGGCCCACTCTGTGTGTGTGTGTGTATGTGTGTGTATAAAGTATTCACTACATATATATATACCTACCTGGCCTAATGCGAAAAAGTAATTGCCCCCTCAGTTTCTGAATCAACCAATTAACTAAATTTAATTGATAATCTAGTTCGATTGCACTAGCCACACCCAGGCATGATTACTGCCAGACCTGTTCTGTCTAAACATCACATAAATAGAACCTGTCTGGCAATGTGAAGTAGGCTAAAAGGTCTCAAAAAGCAGCACATGATGCAGCGAACTAAAGAA
>JBBPCS010000330.1:6203100-6226822 GCA_037974645.1 Hollardia meadi
CCCCCCCCCCCCCCCCCCCCCCCCCCCCCCCCCCCCTTCGCTTTTTAACAGTCAAAGCTGAGTATTGTCTGACTATCCTATTTGTGACTGTGTGGATTAAAAAATAGGAGAAATGAGGAACTGGCACCTCTGGCAGGGTAAATTTATTACAGTTTGTCCTTGGGGTGTGTTTAGTTTTTGTGCGTTTGTTTTGTGTGTTTCAGGTCAGATGTCTGGACAAATCTTGTTCCCGTGGATCAGTGTATGTTTTTCTTTCTGTCCCTCAAACGCCTCTTTGTCAAGCATTTGTCATAGATCTATCTAAAGATGTATTAACCACTCCACTGGCCTCATGCTCACACACACACACACTCTGAAGGCCCATTGATCTCTGTGACAGTGACTGGTCATGCTGCATGCATTTCCCCAAAGTCACACCCCTCCCCCCTTCCGTGCGTGCGTGCGTGCTGCAGTGACAAAGTCTATACAAAATATGAAATATGAAAAATATGCTTTAGGCTTTTTAAAATCCTAATTTACTGTGACAATTTTATCACCATGCATTTAATGATTCATATTTATCCAGTTGGCGGTTGTAAAAACATGTTTTATGACATCAGGACAGCTTCGATTGTGTAGCACAAAACAAAACACGAACCCATGATATGATATAATGATATGTTTTTGGAGACCTATCATGATATGGTACAGCTAGGAAAATGGAGTGTTGGCAGTTCACTTTGATTTCACAGAGAGGAACAAAGTAACATTGTTTTTGTTTTTTTTACATCTTTGGTAAACATGGAAGATCTTTCTAGGGAAAACATTTATCTGTTCTCTATAGTCACTGCTCTGCATCATGGATCATGAATCAAAGAAAACCTTTATTGTGGTTTGGATCATTATTCCTCTTCCTCCTTCTTAAGGAAATGATGTCTGCAGTAAATTTGCAACTAAAACCTTGTTCCTGCTCTCTGTTTACTGTTCTCTCCATATTTTTATCATTAATTCTTTCTCTGTTTGTTTTCCCAGATTGGCGCCTATGACCAACAGATATGGGAGAAATCAGTGGAGCAGCGAGAAATAAAGGTGCGTTTGGTTCATTGTTTGTTTGCTCCGCACTTCCATGTGTCTGTTTTTTCACTGTTTTCCAGTCTGCTTACTCTAAATGTCTCTCTTTATCCTCTATTTCTTTTGGTTCCCTTTGACTTTTCACTCCTCCGTCTTCCTCTCTCTTCTTCCTTTTATTCAGTTTTCTGTCTCTCACCATGCTGCCAGTTCTTTTCCAATGTTTTCTTTTAACTCTTTCCTCTTTGCCCTCATGACTGGGTGCCACCTGCCCGTCACTCCTCTCTTCGTCTCCATCTCCATCCCTTCTTCTCCATTCGTCTTTCCCTCCTCCTCTCTACAGTTTATTTCTCTGGTGAGTACGCAGTAGGGAGGAAGTCCCTCTTGTTTTCCCACAGTGCACGACTGCTCACCCACGCTGTAGACTGCTAGACTGTGATTGGTTGGTTTGATCGCTCAGTTCAGTTGCCATGTCGAATCCCGGTGTGTTTATTAACCCCACTCTGCGTTCGCACTGTAGCAACACTGCTTCGCGATTGGCTGCAGAAAGAAGTTCTCTCTTAACGTTTACTCATGGACAAATGAGGGAACTGAGCAGCTGGATTAGCATGATTTTGTGACCAGGGTGGCACCAAGCAGCATGTTGCCAAAACTGTGGTCTTATTTAACTCCTAACAGACAGTTTTGGGTTGGAAAAAAATGACAATGGTGAGACTTTCAGCAACACAGACTTGTTGAAGGCCAGCTCAGATCAGAATTCACAAAATACAAAACTGTTTTTACAACACAAAATGTGTCAGGGTCAAAGCTGGATTTCTGTGACCAGTCAGTGCTCTGCGTTTCTTCTGGGAACAGACATAACAAATTCAAGTAGGATGGTACATTCCTAGCCTCTAGTTAACAGAAGAAATGTGCATTTGCTCCCTAGTTCCCTGTTCTAACAATCTATTAGCTCAAAACAACCCTCAGGGTTTTTTTTCCTGTCTTTTTAATTTTTTTTAATTCACATATTTTATTTAGTTAAATCCTATATGATTGATGATTTGCATAATCACAGATTCAGGATTTTTTTTAATGAGGGATAATGAGTAGATGCAATTTTACGAATTTTAACATAACAGAACTTCTTGTGGAAAAACCATATCAAAAACACATTATATTTCAAATTACAGCGTTGTATATACAGGGGATCTTTAACGACATTTTAAAGAGGTCGTTTTTTTCATAGCCATCAGTTTCTTAAAGGAGTACATCATCCATTTAGCATCCCACATCTATAATATTGTCAGACAGTTTTTCGCACATTCTTGCTTGTTAAAACCTGGCACCAACCCTACCCACAATGCAAGTCAACCTCTGACAGTTTGGTTGGAGATTTAGGTGTTATGCTAGAAGCAGTTAATGTAGCTTCAAGCATCTAGCTTCAATAAGAGATGCGGGTCAGGCTGTCGAGGTCTGGCTTTACACTTCCAAATTTGTAGTCCCCAGCCTAACCGATGCCGACTACAGTGACATCACTTGAGGCTACTTATCAGCTGCCAAAAAAGTCTTTATACAACTTTTTTCAAGGACTGTAAACAGACTTTGATGTGTGAAATCTAGCAGGATACGTTAGTTTACTACTTCATGATATCAATTTGTGGGTTCTAATTCGAGGTTATTTCTTAATCAGAGGTTATTTCTTGTGTAAGTGCATGCCTTGAAGCGAAATCCTCTTAGTCCAGAGCTGTGGTCACTAGAGCCTCTTCACCTGTCTGCTGCGACCTCTCACCTTTGACCCTTAAAGAGAGGACAACTTTATCCTTCCCTTCTTGGATTTAATGAGAGACTCAATGTTCCCAAGGTGCGGTTCAAGGACCTGATAAGGCTTCTTTAAGTGTTTTTTAATGCAGGATTATATTTATTTTTTAATTTGCTTTATTTGTATTAAGTCAGTGATACCTCCCTTCGTCCCTCCTACTGTACATCTTGTCCTGTAAACAGAGAGGTGAGAGTCACTCTCTTTAATGAGCTCAAAGTCCACGCACACACACACACAGAGAGAGCGAGATAGAAACAAACACAGTACTGCGGCCTTGGCTCTTCTGTCAAGTAATTGGTTTCCCAAAGTTTGTAGCTGCCGCGTACACTGCAGAGTTTAATTCGGCATGTTATGAGTACAAGATGTGTCACCTGCTCATCCCTGTAAAGTGGTAATTATACTGTTTATAGCCTCATAACAAATCTTAGATAAAATGATCTCATAAATCTGAAAGAACTCGGCCATCTGTAAAATGTGTTTAAGTCCTGTTTAGCTGCTGTTTAGCAGTGACGGTTGACTGTTTTAGCATCTGTGCTTTGTTTTAGAGAAGATTGAGCTGCTTCTTCATGTGCTTATCTCGCTCTTTACTTTCTAACAAATAATGTTCATTTAGAAAAGTGGTTAGTAGTTGATGTCTAATAACAGAATGGATACGGTCCTGAAATAGATCTTGCCTTTGTTTCCCATCTGATTTCTGACTTTGCAAAGCAAACAAGTCAAGAAATGTTAGAACAGTTTTATTTTTAAAACTAAACTTTTCATAAAACTCCTCTTTTGTTAAATTCTTGTGTTGTATAATGACAGTTAAATCTGTTAAATTCTACTGTTTTCGAAGTATTTTCTGGCTGTTGCCTCTTAAATTTTATAAAGATTGAATGATGAAATTGAGAAACAGTTCATAGAAGTAGAGCGTATTTGAAATCAACACTTTAAACAAAAGAAACACTGTTTTACACTGTTTTTTTTATGTGAGGAAAACATTGTAAAGGTCTGCAGAGGAAACCTAGTCGCCACCTGCTGGTTCAAACTGAAAACTACATTATACTCTACTTGGTTTATTTTACTTTACAATACATTTGTGTATTTTAGTTGTGTAGCAAAGGGTGCAACAGAACAATAAGTATAAATTAAAAGCATGAAGCTTGACAAGAAGCCTTTAATAGGGAATGTTAACAAAAAGAGTGGCTGTTTTAAACACTTTCCTCCTCAGAAAATCTACTCATCAAATTATGTTTTGAATTCACACATGTTATGCCGATCAGTCACCGAGGCAACATCGTCAACTTCACCACCATAACTTCTATCTGGAGTACATAGTTTATAACCATAAGAGGCTATAAATAGCTCAGAGATAAGAGAGCAATGGCTCGGCGAGATATTTGTGAAGGACTTTACTGCTGCGGTAAATCTACTGCCAAGAGGATGCTATTGATCAGCGCGCGCGCGCGCACACACACACACACACACACACACACAGAGTGTAATAGGTCGTTGGTTGTGCTATTTAAAGATAAGGGCCTCCAAGCCTCTCTATCAGACCACTGACTGATAACACAGAACCTGATTGGCCTGTATGTAAATATTAACATGAGCCAGTCAGACCCAAGTGGACAGCTTTGTGTGTCATTTCACAATCCTGTTTAATATGACTCACGTGACATAAATGTGCAGTATTTCAAAGATCTGCAAGGACTTGTTAAGATTTCTTCCTCTCTTGTGTACTGACAAGGAAAACCTTCAATTAGGGCTGGGATTTGTTTGAAATTTTTGATACTAGTGCTGATGCAATACTTGGATTTGGTTACTGAGGCTAAAATCATACTTTTTAGATAGCTTACTTTACAGTACAGTTTTGACCCTACTGCATGTCAGCCAAACATGACTATATGACAAAAGTTATACAGGCACAAAACTACTAGATTACAGCTAGTTGAGTAAAGTGGTTAAACAAAACAATACAACACTAACAATATCAACAATTAATATGAATCAAAAGTTGCAAAAATATTATTGAAATCACAAAAATATTACATACTAAACATTTGAAAACACGTATTTTAGAGGTAAAACCTAACATGACTTGACTCCATGCTTCTCAATGGGAAAGTGTGAGTAGTTAGTGTGGGTGTGTGTGTGTTTAGCTGCACACACAGACTTTTTAAATATTCATCTGTATTTACTGTCCCTGTGGTCACTCACACAGAAAGGCTGTTATGCATCACATTCATGTGAATTTAATGATTTATGATGGTCACTCATAAAGTTTTGGTACAGTTTGTCATCACAACTGCCTGCGGCCACGCACACACACACAGACAGAAAGTGCATACATCATAGAGGAGGAAGTGACTGGCTGCCACAGGAAGCAAGTGTGCTACAGGGGAGTTTTTTTCTCAGGGTCATAAACTGCACAAGGCACCAACTTTAACAGTAAAACTCAGGGGTGAAACGGCTATAACATACTGTTTTGAAATGATGCAGCTGGTTTTAAAGGACAGAAAGGTCTTTAGGGATGTTTTGCCATTTTTATTCAATCCTCTGAATTCTTTAAACCAATGCGTCGAGTTAAATCTAGTGGGTGTGAGTAGCTGCACACGCAGTGAAATAGAGCCAGTAGTTGTGTGAGCCTGAATGCACGGTGTGCCTCCTCAGACATTTGTGTGTGTTTATGAAGGCATAAAATGCACGAGAACCTCTTGTAGTTGAGCTGCTGTAGAACTGTCTGTGAATATGTTCATACTAATAATTTCTCGCACTGTTTTTTTTCCCCTGACATTGACATTGCATCTCTGTCTCCCCCTGCAGGGCTTGAGGAACAAGCCAAAGAAGACAGGACATGTCAAACCAGACCTTATAGACGTGGACTTGGTTAGAGGTGAGGAAAAAGTGTGTGTGCGTATGCGTGCAACCTTCCTCTCCATCAGGCTAATTTGATTAGATACCAGACAGACTGTCTGCTAGCTAAAGCCATTAGACACACATCGTCTGCTCTGTAACATCGACATAAGAAAAACACACACATGAACCTGAGATGCTATCATTGCCGTACCAACTTCCCGTCACCATTTATCCTCCCTCTTGCGCTCTCATCTCTTCGTATCTGTCTCGTATTCATCGCATTCTCAATTATTCATCAGATCAGTCAAATTTATCCTCATTGTGATCTCACTGCACAGGAAGGCGCGGGGATAATCGAGAAAGAAACGAAGGAGGAGGAGATTAGATAAACAGAAAGAGGGGAAAGGAGGGAAGTGAAAGAGAGATGTGCCGGGATGAAAAAGACTAAAAGAGACAGGAGGGAAGAAAGAGGAGTCGGAGAGAAGTGTGCATTAACTCTCTTCCTCCGCAGGTTCAGCATTTGCTAAGGCCAAACCAGAGAGCCCGTGGACGTCGCTGACCAGGAAGGGCATCGTCCGAGTCGTCTTCTTCCCGTTCTTCTATCGATGGTGGATCCAGGTCACCTCCAGAGCCATTTTCCTCTTACTGCTGGCTCTCTATCTGCTGCAAGGTGTGTATGACAGTTGTAGTGGAAATATCACATTTATCCTAAACTTTGCACCAAAGTTTGTTTATTAAATGTGTTCTATTCTATCTAATTATATTCTATCTACAATTCCTACTGTTAATAGTGTACAGTCAGGTTTAGTTACAGCAGTCCTCCCGGGTTAGGTTCTCAGAGCTGCACACACTTGCTGAGGTCACTGCTGCTCAAGGTCACTGAACAGTGTGTTACACCACCTACACCATGATGCCCTTTTCAGCCCTGACGAAAACAGACAGTTTTCATCTCTCTCTCCAACCCTCCACCCTTCCTGCTCACTTCCTTCACGCATCGCATGATGCACACTCACACCTTAAAGTCCAATGTTCACTCAACTTTTAGCCGTTTTTGGCAGCTAGATGTTTGACTTTTTTCATCATAGAAGGATCTCTGTTATATTCTGTCACATGTAGGTGTAAGGCCATTGGAAATCCACACCTGCACACTGATTCCAAACTGCAAACTTATTTGAATGGACAATGTTTGGACCCCATTTGGCTCTTCTTCATAATGTTGCAATGAATGCCCAATTCTCTCTCTCCCTGCAGTGGCAGCAGCAGTCCTGTACGTGACCATCCCTCAGTCTCATGGGATACCAGCCACCGAGGTGTTTGGAGCCATCTGGCTCATGTTGCTGCTGGGCACCGTCCACTGTCAGATCGTCTCCACCAGGACCCCGAAACCTGCCTCCAGCAGCGGGGGGAAGAGACGCAGGTAACAACAGGGAAAAGAAAAGAAGAGAAATACTATGTATGAAAAGGAGTGAGTCAAAGAAAAAGAAAGAAACTCGTTCAGGGAAAGCAGTGCAGAAAATAAAGGGGAAATGATTCGGAGCGGGAGAGAGGGGAAGGAGGGAGGGAGAGATCCAACAAAAGACAGAAGAAGAGAAGCAGGAATTCAAATATCAGGCCAATACACCCAGAAAGTCTGGTTAAACGGGAAAATCTAGAAGTGATAGAGAGAGAAAGTGGAGATAACAAGCACGAGACAGAGAAAAGGAAGAGGAAGAAAGTTGTGGAAACAAATGAATGAATACTGAATATTATTGCTGGGTTGCATTTGTCCTGGCTGTTTGCTTTCTGCCAAGTTCTCAGTCAGCTTCTCTCACTAAACACTGAAAAGAAACATGTTTATCATGGAGATATAGTCCACAAGTTTGTGGCAACATCAGCACCCATCAGACTGTTGTTAGCTTTCTGGTGTATGTAATTTTGACGGTTATACAGTTTGCTCTTTAAAAGATCTTTTAAAGGCATGAACTCATGAAAAATGTAAATTGTATAGTATCTAGATAACATGCTTTCCTCTGTCCAGACAGAAAATGGGCCGTTTTCATGGACCAGCAAATTATACGAGTCATTTGACTGATAATGAGTTCCCTAAGTGGCTGTGTTTAAGGAAATCTCTCCATGATAAATCTAATGTCACTGGTTAAATACAAATGGGATTCACTGTGTGTGAAAGTAGAAAGTAGCTTGCTTTACTCTGTGTGTTTTTGTAGTTTTTAGACTTGCAGTTTCTGATTTTCTGCTGGTTTAAAACTTGTCAGTGTTTGGCTGCTGTTTCTGGTTCAAAATGATGCCGAGACAATTTTCAGACTCCTGGGAAGAAAATTGGACCGTGCCACAGTTTGAAAGGGTCTGGGGAGGTTTGGGGCAGTGAGGTGTTAATGGTGTTTGCTCCTTCACTTTCAAAGAGAATTAAGAAAAAAAATCTTTAAAAAAGGGTGTGGTTATTTCTATATAACGTTACTTCTGTACGTTCACTCTGTCCTTCTCTTTCTTATAGACATTTCATCATGTGTCAGTAGCTCAGTCTTTTATTTTAAAGAAATATCAGTAATATTTGGTTACCTGCCTACATGACCAGTGATAGATGATAAATGTTTACCCTGCCTTTTTAATTTAAAAACCAAAGAACAAGGAGTCGTACCCTTCACCTCTCCTCTGTCCTTTAATGCCCATTAATAACCAAATCTTAATCTTAATATCCTGCAAAAGTAGACAGAAAATTTCTTCCCCCCAAAAAAGGATATATGTTGAAATGTGATGCTTCCCAATTATATGGAACTTCTTTCTGATTATAAAATCCAATCGTAAAACATGGGCATACTGTAAGTGTCTATTTGTATCTCTACATTGTACCTCTATATGAATACAGGACAATGTTGTTTAGCCACCTCTGATCATGTCTTCAGATTGAATTTTCTCTTGATATTGGAAAAAAAGATCTACTTTTGCTAAGTAACAACCTTAAAAGAGGATTTTTTTTTTACTTTATAAGTGTACAGCAGTTTTGTGTACCAGTGCTGCGTTTGTGCTCTGCGCTACTCTAGCTTGTTTAATTAAAAATCTTTTTTTACTGGTGGCACCTGATTAAAAACGTACTATTTCAATGAGAAAATGCGGCTAGGTTCCTGGTGGACACACTGCTTTATTTTCAAGTCTTCTTAGTCTCCAGGTCGGCTTTAAGTCTCTCTCCACCCCTCTATTCTTTCCAAACTGAAGGAAGTTGAGGAAGGCATCTCAGATGGAGGTGCATAGGGAAGGCGACGGGTCTAGCACTACCGATAACACACAGGAGGGGGCGCCACACTCCCATTCAACCAGCACCACATACAGCCTGGGCACACTCTTCCAAGATTTCTGGCATGATATCTGTAAAGCTGGGTGTGTATTTTCGTTTTCCATCTTCCTAAAACGAGACAATGTACAAAGACAGCGCTGGGGTTCAGTTCATATTCACCCCCCCCCCCTATTTTAATTAGAATAAGTACTTTTTTATGATAAAACTGGTAAATTCCCAATCTGTAATTCCATCAGATTACAAAAGTTATGTGTCCAACAAATAAATAAACATACTTTGTCAAGAACTGAATCCCAGCCTCACCTCAGACCTAACCTGAGCTTCTTCAGCTGCAACATCACTTCCTCTCCTGGAAGAAAATGTGATGTTGATATGCAAAATAATTCTCATTGGGGGAAAAAAAAACATTGTTCTGATCTGCTAGTTAATTTCTTAAACCTCTACTGCTTTTTCAGTTGGTGTATTGCCCGCTGTACTTTGATTCATTCCTGTGCTACCAAAATGTAGCAAGGAAAGTGACCTTTGGTCTTTGGCTTCGCTGTTTTCAGTGAGGAACGAAGAGATTTTGCAGCTGATTTTGATGTGCATGACTTAATGACCAAGCTGTGTTCAAAAGAAGCATGGGGTGTTGTTTTCAGCTGCAGAAAAATCTTCCTATAAATCAACTGAAAGCTAAATTTTTACTCTTTTTAAAACAATTAAATGTCTGCAGTTTAAAATTTATCATAACTCAAACCGCTTCTTCTCCCCAAGCTTCTACGTTCACCAGCGTTCAGTAGACAGTGTCGAACATTTCTGAGCACTAATTTACTTGATTTGGTTACCTCATCTATTGATTATCTGCCACACTCACTTCAACACTCTGTGTAAGACACTTGCACCTCTATCAGTTCATTTTCTCATGATTTATTCATTAATTTACTCACTTGGAAGCCCACCAATTACACTATGTTTTAGATACTGTAGTCACAAAACTCGATGCTCTGTGCTTTTATCTCAAATCCATTCATTTATTAACTTATTCAGTGTTTCATGCAACACTTTCTCTCAATATTTGGTGTTCATTTTGTGTGAATGTTCCACAGTGTTGTGCTGATTGCATCCTGTAAGTGTGATTTATTTCATGTCTGTGTCTGAACTTTATTAGTGGTAAATTCAGTGCCCTGCTGTGTTTTAATCTAAATATCTGTCTCGATCTGTCCATCTATATACATTTCTATCCCTTTCTATCAACCTCTCCTGCTCTCCCCTTCTTTACGTCCTCCATCAGATCTAAGAAATCCAAGCTGTCCATTGACAAGTCGACGGAGACGGACAACGGCTACGTGTCGCTGGATGGCCGGGTGACCAATCGCAGCAGCGAGGAGGGGCTCCAGCTCCACGAGCAGCGATGTGATTCGCTGAACAGGGCTGACGAGGTGTGCTGGAACGCTCACGTCAAGCCGACACACACTCACACACCTCGCGCCACAGGACTGATGCTGGCAAGCAGCAATAAGGTGATCCATCAAGCCATCGACAGAAGTAGTGATAGTTGATTGGATTCTCTAGGATTTGGCTGACGTGTTTTATATATTTTAGGAGCCAGCATCAGATGAGGCATCTAGTGAGGAGGATCCTGACGCATCCTACAGCGCTCTCCGCAGGGGAGTTGAAAGAATGAATAGTGAATGTACGCTCAGGAACCGCAAGAATACACACCACTACAAGAAACACTACACTGTGGAGGTAAACACACAACCACACAGAAGGTGATAAGTTAACTTTTCATTTCACAAAATAACAATCCTTCCTTCCTGTCATACAGGACGTCCCCAAGTCCGGCACCAGCTGCAGCTCCAGATGTTCCAGTCTGAGGACTCAAGACTCTGAGAGCACTCGACATGAGTCCGAGACAGAGGACCTGATGTGGGAAGACTTCCTGCACTGCGCCGAGTGCAGATCATCCTGCACTTCAGAGACAGGTCAGAAGAAAAGATTAGCTTGGAGTAGATGCAAATGTACACAGCGAAAAATTACTAGCTTGTTTAAATGCTTTTGTGTTTCTGATTTACCTGCTGAAGTCAGTCATTGTACACAAATACTCTGTGGAGTTTTGTATTGAAAGTAATACTGTGACACCTTTTCTTTACAGAGGGAGAAGGCGGAGGGACGCCCGTCTGTCCTCCTGCTAAAAAGGAATACAGAGACGACCCTTTCCATCAGGTCTGTAAACTCTCTGACAGAAGACACATGGTTTCGCATGAGGCTTTATAGTGAAGCTCTCAGGGTAGGGTGACCAGATCCCAACAAATCAAACGTAGCACACATTACCAATGCTGAGAGAGCTCTATCTAACTTAAAAAATAAACCTTTCTACTCCGCTCCTTAGCTCAGTACATCAGAGTTTTGCCCTCTGGATGATTCAGTAACATTCATCATCATCATGCATCCATAGATCTATTTTTGAGCCACTCCTTTCTTGTGAGATAAGACTCATGTACTTGTGTGACTTCACGTTATATTCGCTCGTGTAAACCTGATAAATATATCTGGTGCTTTCTACTCTTTCCACCAGCTTCACCAAGTTATAAATTGTTTATTTTTCTTTGTGGGAGTTTCCATCATCTGCATACTGGTAGCTTGCAACGTTGTGGTGACTCGCAATTTTACAAGCAGGCGGCAGTGACAGTCACTGCTTAGCCTGCATTGACCCACGTGTGCACAGTTTGATTGGCATTAAACACATCCCCGGGATGATAGCCTTCGATGCGTCCTTCACAGTCTTGGATAAAAGTCAGATTTGAGAAAAGCATCTGACCTGTAGTAGTTTGACTTTTGAAAACTAGAGCCAGTCAAAATGTGGGACATTGTCTCAATATGTGGGACATTGTCTCAATATGTGGGACATGTGACAAGGGATTAAGATGCTGTGCAGTCCCACATAAAGTGGGACACCTGGTCACCCTACTCTCAGCTTAAGTTGTGATGATTTGCAGCTCTACATTTTTATAGGAATCTAAATTAAAAGACTACAAGGTTACATATAACTGTTGTTTGTATTTATGATCAGCTTAACACAAAAAAAAAGAGTCATTTAGATGCTGTCGAACCATCTAAAAATATCACTTTTCAACCAAATTTAGCCCTGCTTGCATCAAGATGTCTTCTGACCTGCAAATCACCAAGACATTCAATTATTTATTGAGTTTCTTTGTTTCCCCAAAGTCCCATTAGAGTAGTATTACAGAACAAAGTGTTTGCATTAAATAGACAGGTCAGTAATGTGGATGTTGTGGTGTGTATGTTTTTCCCCCTCAGGGTCATGTTCCCTGGCTGCACAGCTCCAACCCCGGTCTGGAGAGAGTGAGCGCCATAGTGTGGGAGGGAAACGAGTGTAAGAAGGCCGACATGTCCGTCCTGGAGATCAGCGGCATGATCATGAACAGAGTGAGTAAAGGAAATAAATGTATGATATTCAAATGTTAATGTAAAGGAATACACCTTTTACTTACCAACAGGTCAGAGAAGAGGCTAAAAGGGACAGAGGAATAAGAAAAACAAATGATGTAACCAAACTACTTTTTCCTGTTTCTCTGCCTCCCTGCCTAGGTGAACCTCTACACTCCTGGTATTGGTTACCAGGTCTTTGGGAACCTGGTCTCAGTGACGCTCGGCCTCACACCTTTCGTGTACAGGTACTGCTGGTATAACTTCTCTCAGCATGTGGATTGGAGGTATCGCGTTTCAAAGACTCAATATACCTGCTTTTAATCTCTAAAAAGAGATTTTGTGTGTTTTACCTCCTGCAGGCTGGCTCAGTACCGTGACTTGGATCAGCTGACCACACTCTCAGCCAATGAGCTGCTGTCTGTGGCGCTGGGAGGCGGGTCTGGATCAGATGCCTTGGTCATCACCATGGTGACACTCGGGTTCCTGGTGCGGGTTTGCCTTATATGGCTCTTCTTCTTCCTGCTCAGCGTAGCAGAGCGGACTTACAAACAGGTGAGATAATTAAATTCTGAGTTGTCGCTGCAGGAGCATGAAGCTTAGCTGGAAACTGATTAGAGAGATTTATCTATTAATGTTCACGTGTGTTTCAGAGGCTACTGTTTGCCAAGCTGTTTGGTCACCTGACTTCAGCCCGCAGAGCCAGGAAGTCTGAAGTCCCTCATTTTAGACTGAAGAAAGTGCAGAACATCAAGATGTGGCTGTCGCTACGCTCCTACCTCAAGGTACCTCACTGATGATATTCACACACAAAAATACTGAGGCTGCACTTACTGGTTTCTCACTTTTGGCTGTTAATTTTGTGATAAACTATAAATAAACTGAGTGAATGTGCTGGTTAAAAACCTTTCAGCGTTTATATTTAGGAATGTATCTGTTATGTGGGAGTTGGACACACTCACAGCTATAACAAAGTAAATAAAGGGAAATTCTGCTGCGTTTGCAGAGACGGGGTCCTCAGCGTTCAGTGGATGTGATCGTGTCGTCTGCCTTCCTGCTCACTCTGTCCGTCGTCTTCATCTGCTGTGCCCAGGTAACAACTGAGTGTGTCAAAATATGACAGCTTGCTAACAGGTAGCATTTATGATGTCACATGATGTGACTTTCTACAAATTCTTCCTAAATTTTCATCATACGCCTGATAGAAATTATGATGCACAATAATGTAAAATTTATATTGTTTATTATTTTTAACACAGCAAATCTTATTAGAGCTATGGAATATTAAATCACCCATCTTTGCTCACTACATCTTAGCTTTTCTTACCCTCAGATGTGCAGAAACTACAGGTGTAAATGTAAAATTATCAGTTACCTTATTGGTTTTGGCGATGAGAAGCCGGTAATTATCGTTTATCGTATTGAGTTTAAAAAAAAAAAAAAAATCCAAGTTGAAAAAATGTGCTTACAACAACTGGTGGTCAGGAAGAATGAAAGAAGATTTTAGAGGTTTAACGAGCTGAGAAACTGCAGAGTAAATGGGCTGTTTCATCACAAGATGTTGCTTGCTGTCTAAAGAAGAGTTTTAGTGTGGATGTACGTCGTTTTCGCATTCAAAATTCCTTTTTTCAGAACTGTCCTGCTCAAGCTGGACTTCTGGTTTGTGTTGAGGGATTACAGCGTAGCTTCATGATGAATAAAAACGTGTACAGTCAGATCAATCTCTCTTTAGATAAATAAATAAACTCTCTTCAGTCTCTGCCTTGAAAATGAATGTATTTAATAAATTACTGGCTAGGAAGAAAAATTATACGCAACATTTGTTACATAGGTTTTTACTTGACAGTCAATCAACAGTGTAGTGAGACTCTCATGAGCTATCTTATCTAAACAACAGAATCATGTGGCGGCGGGTACGTCAGTTAAAGCATAGCTTACATGTTTACATGTGGAAAAACGTTCTGCACAGAGCAATTGTCATCAGCATGCATTGCTGGCTGTCACAGTGTCTTTTTCTAATACCACCACTGGGAGGTGCCCAATAAAATATTCTATATATTCTCCTTGATACCTGAGATTAAATGAAGGACAGCTTATAGTAAAATAAACCTAATATTACTGACTGGCTAATGTACTTGCGTCTCTTCCTCCAGTTGCTGCACATCCATGAAACGTTCCTGGAGTGTCACTATAACTGGGAGCTGATGATCTGGTGCTCCAGTCTGTCTCTGTTCCTGCTCAGGTTCGTCACTCTGGGCTCCGAGACCAGCAAGAAGTACAGCAACACCTCTATACTGCTCACCGAACAGGTGCGCGCGCAGAAAATACACGCTTCACCACACAGCAGAAAAGGCGTCGCAAACTGACTCTGAGCCATCGTGTGTTTCACAGATCAACCTGTATCTGAAGATGGAGAAGAAGCCAAACAAGAAAGAGGAGCTGACGCTGGTCAACAACGTTTTAAAACTTGCTACCAAACTACTCAAGGTACAGTCTGACTGTCTTCACACCTCCTGTAAAACTTGATATTGTGCTTAAATGATCAAAATTCATTACATTTTGATATTTGTTCTAATGCCTGCACAGACACTGTTTTTATGAACTTCTAAATCTGCCTTATAAACTAAACTGTGTATCCCTTCCTTCCTCTCTGTCTCCAGGAATTAGACACTCCCTTCAGGTTGTATGGTTTGACTATGAACCCTCTGCTCTACAACATCACCCAGGTGGTCATCCTGTCCGCCGTGTCGGGAGTCATATCTGACCTATTAGGATTTAACCTGAAGGTAAGTGTGAGTAACAGAGAGGTTTATGGGTTTTATTTTGATGTTCAAGTCAGTGTGTTGGTGTTCAATAGTTTTTGCCGGGTCAGACCTCTGTGCTTGTCCTTGGAAACAGGTGAAACTTGGGGGAAACATCTCTCTCCATCCATCCACAACAAAGGAGAGTTCTAAAATTAGACAACTTCTATAATAGTGTCTTATCTCCTTCGAGGTCAGCAATGTCAAGACAGTGTGCCAGTATTGCAGACATTCCACCAAAATGTAGCCGTTATACTGTATATACAGCTTAAATTAGTTTAGAATACACTCAGAGCAGGGATATAGAAAAGTGTGCGGTGCAACATATAGAAAAGGATCTGGATAGATAGGGATATAGAAAAGTGTGTAAACCAAGAGAGGAGACAGAGGCAGGTCGTGAAATACATCTCTTGAACAAACTGTGCGAACTGTTTGCATCGTCCTGTCAGTGACCGAGCTAGCTAGATTGCTAAGACAGTTTATGGCTGCAGGACTTCAGAAACTAGCCCTGCAAGAAGTTTCTGCATTTCTGCATGGACAAACTAAGATAATTATAAATATAAGGATTGTTTTTAATATTTGGATGAAAATCATTTGTAGTCAATGACTGCCTGAAGTCTGTGACCCATGGATATATTAAAAACAATCCATATATTTATAATTATCTTAGTTTGTCCAATTACTTTTGAGCCTCTGAAAATGGGGGACTATGTGTAAAAACAGCTGTAATTCCTAAAAGGTTAATGCGATATTTCTGTGTAACCTCTTGAATTAAAGCTGAAAGTCTACACTTCAACCACATCCTGATTGTTTCATTTCAAATTCATTGTGGCGGTGTACAGAGGCAAATTACAAAAATTGTGTCACTGTCCAAATACTTATGGACCTGACTGTAGTTTATACTTTAATGACATTTCTTAGGGAAATATGACTGCACTACATTATAAACATATTTTACTCGACATATCTTTGACCACTAAACTACTTAACATAAAGCTGTTAAAAATGAGCTTCACCTTTCGTAATTTTACTTTTGATACCTGTAATTTCCCTGTGGGGATCAATGAAGTACTCTCTATCTACCTACAAACCAAAGCTTCTTTTGATAGACGATATTTTTATACGATGGTATTTTGGAATACAGGACTCTTTCCTTGTTACTTCAGATCAAACTTTAACAGGCAGAAGGTTTGTGCATTAATCCTGTTTTCTGTTTCTTTCTGTTCACAGCTGTGGAAGATCAAATCGTGACAGTGAACGGAGAAACGGCGTCGACCTTCACTCTCACTGACTGACTGACAGATTCAACGGTCGACTGACTGAAAGACTGAACGTCGGCCACGACATATTGGAGTGCTTTGACCTTCAACGTTCCCACTTTGTGCAATTCACAAACTATTTATTTACCCACTCAGTGTTTTTACTTAGGGTTTATTTGAATTGTAGTTTGTTTAATTTTTTGTGTTCTATGACACAAAACAATGCTATATTTTACCTGTCTACAACAAGTGTTAGTATTATTATTATTATGAGAAGCATAAATTATTCTGTTTAACGAGGCGGTTTTAGGTTCTCAGTTGCGTTTGCAACAGTTTTCAATCACAAATTTGAAGGCAAAGTGTTGAGATGCTGACGGGGCAAAAATTAGTTTGTCATTTTTTGTGTTTTGTTTGCTTAAACTGAAAGTTGTTATTATTTATATGTTGAGTAAGTTTCAAAACAAAACTTTAAAACTGTTACGACCTGAAGGCCCATTCTAAAAATACAAACGTTAGTCTAGTGGTTTTCTTCCCACAACAAAGAAATTGTCACTAGTTTAATTGTAACCTAATGCTAAAGTTGTAACATATGTAAAAACTTTAAACCACAAAGTATATTGTGATAAAAATTCTACTTTATTATCTCAAATCTGGCTGGTTATGTTCAGCAAATGTCCCAGTAGAATTAAATATTTGAGTTTTAAAATTAATTAATCTCTATTCCCTATTTTTACCAGCTCAGATTTCAGTATCTGTTAATGGATGTTAACAGTATGGATCTATAGGTAAAGTTTGCTGACTTACCTGAGGAATTGTTTCTCACCAGGGAGAGGTGCAATGTCAGACGACATCAGTTCTGCAGAGAAACAATCAGTCATGCTGTTAATGGAAATAAACAAGCTGGTGACATTTACTGAACAGATTACAGCCACAGGTGTGTAGAAAGCTCAACGCGGAGCCCACATACAATCAGAAAACATATAATCATACAATCATGGACTGTATATAAAAAATAAATCAGTCTCATTAGGGCAGCCAGCATTAAATAAAAACTTTTTTTCTCCTTTTTACCCACATCAGTGGGTTTGACAGTATTTTCAGCAATACGTGTGTGCAGGTAGTAACATGTTCTCACTGGTTCAGGGCGTTTTCATACATCCTTTTAAGATGTGCAGGAAATGAATGAGATTTTGGTTGAAATCGCTTCTGTTCACATGAGCTTGACGACTTTTTGTTCAATGCAGATTAGGACATTCGCCTATTCCCTGCATGTTTCTGTTTCTGCAGAAAGTCGCACATTACTTTTTGCTAATAAATCCCACAATGCAACGTCACATTTTATACAATATTCGTAAGTGTCCTAAATATTAATTTACTGCTCCCTATAGAGCAAACTGAGTGTGTAATACATAAAAAATAGTGACAGATTTCAGTGGCTTCTATTTTTAAGTAATTGTTCCATTATAAATTTAGCTTTTTGGAGCTTTTCTTACAAAAAGGTGAAAATTTAAAGGAATTTTCTAGTATTTTCTGGCTGTGTTGCGGTTGAGTTGAACACCTTCGAATGTAATTTCTTACACTTGGGTCAACGCTATAACCTGCATATCATAACAGCATGAAGAGTTAAGCTCTGATTGGTTAGTTTGCGTCAGTCAAGGTTAAATTGTCCCATCACAAGTGGGTTTTATCTAAAATTTGATTTCAAACTCCCAGAGCTAATCAGACATTTGATAGCGATCAAAAGAAAAAGTCAGTCAGCCTGTCACAGGTTTCTAAACACTGCAGTTAAACTATGTTGAACGTGAATGAAGATATGCACTTTAAAAAAAACAAAAAACTGATTTTAAGTGGAAGAAAAGACGTTACATCTTGTTTTAATGTCCAGAGCTTTTCTTTAGTACCTCACAGTATGCGTCTGCCGTTCAAGCCGAATGTTAGCTCTGTGCGTCGACAATTCACACCGCTCTCTGAAGTAACTCCTACATGGTACGTGAAGTTATCATGCTCACAGAAAATGTCTCAGTTAATGAGTTCATCCATATAAAAATGCTAGCATAATCATGTTCAGTGTGTTTGAGGAGGAAGACCAAAGTGCTTATTTTACCGTTTGTTTTTGTTTGTCTCTGCTGGAAAAAAAAGAATGTATTTGCAGCATTGTGCTTAAAGATCTATTTGTTTACCTTTGGAAATACTTTACGTTGTATTTTTGCTCTTTCCGTTCCGTTCATTTGTAAAGGTTGCTTCTCACAGGCGAGGCACGTTCAAGTTTGTTTTTAAGGAATGAAGAAGTTTGAATTGTGTGTATGAAAATGAACTAGGCAAAGAACTATGTTGTGATTCTGTTTTGAAAGAGTCTGAATATTTAGATTTTTTTTGTGAACTGGTCTGTCCACAAGGTCTACATTTTTATAAGAAAAATTAAAAAAAATGGATGGTGACTAGCTCACTCATTCTTTTGTTGTCTTTCAGTATTTTAGCAAATGCTCCATGTACACAGGTGAACAAATGAAAATACAAACATGACAAATGCATCCACACGATAAAAATCAAGTGATTAACTCCAATCACGCTTAGCAACAGTTATAATTGCATGTTTTTTTTGTCTCTTACCTCCTCGTGGTATCTACTGGAGCCATGCAGATAGTTTTGGTCATATTTGTTCAGGTTTCTGCCACCACCTGAGGACAAATTAAGGAAATCAATTGAGATTCCATAGAAATCACCAGTAGTGGAATGTAGTTAAGCACATTTACTCAAGTATTGTACTTAAGTACAAATTTAAGGTACTTGTACTTTATTTTTATACTTTATTACTTTTAATTTTATACTCAACTGAAAGGGGTTATTGTGCTTTTCATTATATTTATCTGACAGCTTCAACTAATGACTTCACAATTTAAGATTTTAGCATAGAAAACAAACAGAACAGATTAGCAGGGGAGAACCGGGTTGGTAGTCTAATCTCATCTCATCTAAAAAAAAAAGAAGAAGAAAGGACTAGACATATGACACTATGCATGTATATGCCAACAAAAGGGGTTGGTTGGGCGGATATCTCACTTTACTATTGCGGGGGACAATAAACAGAAAATTCTCTCGAGCGATTCCTGAAGGGGACACCAAAGGTACTGTTTAACAAGAAAAATGCAACAAACTGGTATTAAATGTAGAGGAAACGCTGATTACAGTACTACTTTTAAACTATACTGAATTATTGAAAGATAAATTAAGGGTTGTACCAGCATGTTAAAAAGTTTTAAATAACCATATCAATAGTAATAATAGAAGTGTTCCTCGGAGGTTTTTGCATGTTCAACCAGCAATACCACAAATGGCCAGAGGGTGGCACTGGTACACCATATATGGATGCAATTTCCTAATTACATGAGTATGGTGTGATCTAATCTAATAGAATCTCCGTGAGCAATATCAAGAAGATAGTTTCAGTATGAATTTGGCTTGTAATCATCTTTTGTTTTAAGTTCACTTTTGCAAGGCAGTTATTGGAGGTTAGCCACCAACACACTCTCAAACAGACCGCTCCACAGACACTTGTACCAAGCGCTTTAGCAGCGACGGTTGAGGGGACGGCTACGGCGTTCGTAGCCCAACTGCGTAGTAAGATAGCCGTTGTCAGAGTGACATTGTTGCTTAGTGATATTCGATTTCCACTACTATGCTGGGTGGAATACTACGCGGATGCCGTAGCCGTCCCTCTAAACTCGCTGTTTGAAGTCTCTCAATGTGTTTGGGCATGCAGCGTTGGCCGGCAATGGACCAAACCACTGTGAGGCATATGAAGGGGGGACCCAAGCTTTAGACACTTATAAAACATTGTTTTGCGTCTCTAATTAGCACAAGTGTTTTCTATGCATATTATTATATTCATCAAAATAATGTTTACAATCATATGGATATTGAGGGGGACAATTCTGTTTTTCCAGGGAAGTTGCCCCCCACCCCCACCCCCCGTGATTTCCGAGTATGCAACCAACCCCGGAGAGACATGCGACAAGCATCTCCAACTAGGATTTCTTGCTAACAACAAAGCTAACAGCCATATCTTGTAGTGTAGCTAAGAAAAAAATATACACAACCTATTGCTCACCCTTTATACATTTTAATGGTAATAAATGTTTTATTATAAACCCATTGTGTAAAAACAAAAACTAGAAGAGAAACTCCAAAGAGTTGAATATTTACATTTTGACATGAAAAAAAACTAAAAGTCCTCTCACCTCAATGTCAGGTGTCTTGCTCCAGAAATTTTCTCGTGGGTGACCTGAACTTTGACCCTAATTCGGAAAATTTTAGTACCAAATTTATTTTTACAGCGCCATCTAGGGACTTGGATCTGATGAATGTGACAACCAACCCCGGCCTCCCCTACAGCTGAAAGGATGAGTTGATTTTCTGATGAGTTGATTTTCTGATTAGTTGATTGACAGGAAATTAATGGAAGCTCTTTTAGTCATGTTAAAACATGTGGTTGGACAAAACATTGTGAAAGTGTCCAAAGTGAAATTGAAGTGAAGTGAAACTTAACAAACCAAACAATTAGATTACTCGAGAGAATAATCAGCAGATTAATCCATAAGGAAAATAATTCTTTGTAGCCTTATATACATTGAATGCTGAATATTGAATCTGATAATCGGTCGACCCCTAGTATAGAGTATATATACATAGATGTACATACTTTTAGTTGTACTGTACTCTTGAGTACATTTATTGCCAAAAAACATTTAAAATTAGATACTTGAAGACTTTCATTCAAGTAAAATATTTCCAAAGTAATATTTTAGCACAATATCTTTTACCCAAGTATAAATTTTGGCTTCAACCCTGAGCGTCTATGAACACTGTGAGATCTTTAAACCACACTAGTGTAAATGTAACTCAATCATAACAAATACCTTTACAAAAATTGTTTGTACAAATTCTACACAAAATACAAGCCCCTTGTGTCAATTAAATGGACTTTCTTTGAAAATATTTCATAGAATAAAAGTTGTTTTTAAAAAAGCAAATATTTTCCTGGTGAAGAGGAAAGTGATGATGAAGAAGAATTCATAATAAGAAGAATAATGCAAATGCAACCAGCTTATTAAATCATGAACTTAGTAAATACTAACCATTAATAAAACAAAGTGACAGATTCAAAAAACCTTTTTTTATTAGAACAATACAGCAGATATAAAGGTCTATTGCAATCAAACACTCCCATCCGAACGGAACGTGTGCTTCAACGGACAATATGCGCTCCCCAAGAGAAATAAATTAATATAAACTGGATCAAATAAAAACAGAAAATGGAGAAAAAGAAAGAAAAAAAAACAGAGACATTTTTGTGATGCATGAAGAAGAAACACGGATCACTCCAACAGTAATTCAACTTCCTGTTCATTCCCGTCAAATAGAAACTTTCAATCCTAAATTACAAACAGACAGTTTATGATAAATTCAGATATTTTGGTATTGCCAGAACTTTTTTTTTTTTTTTTTAAAGTTCACCTTGTTTATCTCATCTTTAGAGGAGACTTGTTGTTGTTTTTTTTGCTGTTTTTAGGGTGAGAGAGACTTTCACCTCACTTTATGTCTGGCTAAATGAGAATAACAAATGATAAATAATAGAAAAGAAAAAAACAGTGACATTAAAGCTTGCAAAAACAACAGTGGATAAATTAAAATACAAATCCAATCAAAAAGAAAAATCCTTTTTCTGTGAGGAGGTGAATCTTATCAAGTGTCACAGAGGAGGAAGACTATAATGAACTGCATCCTTACTGCATTAATAATCATCAATTAATAACATAATACTGCAGTTTTACCAAAACGATACATATCTCTGGGGCCTTGTTTATAAAAAATATCTTAAAGTTTTAAAGAAATCTCTTTTTTTTATCAATTTTTTTTTAAGCACAAATGTCGGTCTGATTTGGGATCAGTGCTGACAGAAAAATTAAAAATAAAACTGAGCAGAGGACAGTCGTTCTGCTGTCTCCTCATTTATATTTCAAGGTCGGAGAAGTGACTCGGAGTCGTCCCCTCCCACCTACACTGAGACAAAATGCCAGTCAGGTCTTGAAGTGGCTGTTTGATAAGATTCAGATGTTGTGCCTTACATTTCCTCCTCTCCTCCACCTCTCACCCTTGCATATGCAGACTACATGAAGCGCTTCCCTCCAGCCGCATTATTATTGTATTATTCCCTCCATCGCACCTCTCTGCTGGAGTGAGTACATATAACACCTCTCCATCCTCATCTTTAACTGATTTATCATCTAACATATTTATTTATTCCTTCCATCATCTTATTTTTTTTGTTCTTTTTTCATATATATTTCATACAAATCTATAACCCAAAATTTAGAAATCTTATTTACATGGAAAAGTTTGTTTTTTTTACTTTTAAAAGTGACTATCAACCCCCTGCCCACCCCAGTTCACGACATCTCCCCCTGCTACCTTCACAATTATGGAAGAAATCCAAAGACAGTTTCCACTCAAGTGTTTTTTGTTTTTTTTCATATTTGAATGCTCTGAAGTGTGAAAACAGCATTCAGCAAATAAACCTCCAGTTCATATCAAACTATTAAACTCTTAAATGTCAGAACTCAACACAGAAGAAAATGTAGGATAATTGAAGGGAGGTTTAAATGCACCCCCTCCCTCCAAAAACAAATGGAGATACTTCCTGAAAAGAGTCTGAAAAACTGGTTTTTAAAACACACTGTCTTGGAAGTGGTTTTATAAAAGTAAACAAAAGCAGAGGAGGAGGGGGTCGACAGACAGACAAGAGTTTCGCAAAGAGAACAAAAACCCTGGTCAGTCATTTTTAATAGCACCCCCATGGAGGACGTCCTGTGCATCACACACACCAGACAAGCCATTTGGTCTTCAGTCTGGCGGGGGGAGTGTGTGTGTGTGTGTGTGTGTGTGTGTTTGTGTTTGTGTCTTCGGTTTTATGTGTATAATTCTGTCCAGATTATTAGAACCAGTGCCTCCCCGAAAGATGTGTTGGAGTGAATGAGTCAGTGTGTGTGTGCGTTAGAGAGTGCCATCCTCGGCGCAGCCCGCTCCCGCTGTGTAGCGAAACTCCTGCAGGTTAGAGACGCCGTGGAAATGAACGAAAGCCCCCGCGACCACCAAGATGTGGAACAGCTGGTGGGAGTGGAACTACAGACAGACAGAGAGAGAGAGAGAGAGAGAGAGAGAGAGAGAGAGAGAGAGAGAGAGAGAGAGAGAGAGAGAGAGA
>JBBPCS010000330.1:6234797-6254346 GCA_037974645.1 Hollardia meadi
AAATACCTGGAAATAAAAGCTGAAATGTTGATCTCTTGTCTCATATTCATCTTTTGATGTCAAACCCAAATGTTTCCAGTCTACAGCAAAAATAAAGGAATTGGCCTCACTGTTCCAATACTTTTGGAGGGGAGTGTATATGATAAGCGTTGTGTTTAAATCCACCCACTCTTCTGTTCCAGGTATTCTCCATGTGTGACATTTCGTCCCTTGACTGTAAGTTTGAGCAGTTTGTCTCCGAACCTGAAGATCTGAAGAGGATTTTGCAGCACCAAAGGGAACGGCAAAAGCTGACTAAAAGTAAGAATCTGTGGTATTTTTTCTCTCTCAAACACTGTTTTTTCACTGATAAAATTTGCTTTTGCCAATCCCTACTCACCAGCTAACACATATGTAGTGTATAACAATTACCATAGAATATGAATGACACCTAGTTAGAATAAGGATTACAAATTTTCAGTTTCTAAATTAGAATATTAGTGAAAATTTAGCATCAGTGCATCCCTGCTATGGGTGAAAGAAAGATTTTTTTCCTTCATCTCTGACATGATACTTTATGTTTTAGGAATGCACAATATTGGATTTTTTTTTCCAACTAATTGTAGCCAATTTCCAATACGATATATGCACATTTTTTGCACTAATTGCAGAGAACAATAAGTCTCTCCTGTACTGGAAATAACATATTATTATGCCTACTCCTATTGTGATGGCCCACTGGTAGATGCAGAAATAAAATACAGTGCTTTTTCAAAATGTACTCACTGGGCAAAATCTACAAAACTTCGAGAATGGCTCACATGTAATGTGTGCATTATTATTGAAGTGTCATATCCCTGTCATAATGGCAGAAATGTTCATTTTGAAGAGATTGCTGATATTTCATTATAAAGCATTTATGTGGAGATACAGATGACATGCCAATATTATCGTACATCCCTATTATGAATGATATCTGGTAGAGAATTTAAATATTTCCAGTATTCTGTTTTGAAATTCCTTGTAATATCCTTTTATTCTGCCTATTTTGCCTCTGACGTGAATGTCATCTGTTTCTCAGGTGACTTCGCCTTCATGTCAGACACTATCCTCTCCACGCTCGCATCTAAACAGACTTTGGTGGGATCTGAAGATCCTATTGATCAAAAAATTACTCAGAAGACAGTGAAGCAAGAGGACGACTGTAGCGTAGAAGACACTTATGAGGACGATGAAGAGACCGACGACAGTTCCATTGAAGCTAATCCAAAGTCTCGGCATGATTATGGGCTGTCACCACCATCTTCCTCTCCATCTTATGAAAAATCTGGTGCTGCAGGTGACGATGGTGAGCATCTCGTCTTGTATATGATTTTTTGGACAATCTGAAAAGATATTCTTAATCAGGTTAGCATTGATTGTACAGTTTTTTTTAATTGACTCATTTTGACAGTGCCAAAAGGACTAAAAATAAGTATTAAAGATGCACGTATCCACTTCAGTTCTGATCCGTTCTGCTTCCTGAATTTGCATTATTGATTCAATACCAGTGATTGCTTAATAAACTGTATGCCTTACTGTGTAGAAGAGACTGGGATCCCGATTAGCTCAGTGCTACAGGGTGCTGCTTCCCTGTTGTGTTGTAGTGTTACTAGAGTTGAGAGTTGTGCAAACAGTGCTGCTTAATTACTCCAACCATTGGTGCAGGTTATGCTGTCTAATGCTATGTTACACGCTCCTACCTCCTTTTTCAAATTAAAAGCCCTCTGGGGTTTCAGTGGACAGAAACCCTTTATTGACGTGCAAGGTTCCAATGCACACCTGAAATGTAGTGACTCCCATCTTTTCTCAAGTTGCACTTGTCTTATTTTTATTGATTATTTTGGTGTTAACCGTTGTGAGAAATAAAAATACGATGTGTCACAGTTGGTCTGATGGGTTGTGGTGAAGCTAATTTCTCATTTCTCCTTCATGGGCTTCCAGTATGTTCCACTCGGGAGCACCTGAGCGTCACCCAGTGGTAAAAGTGGGTATAGCGGTCCAGTCTGTGGCTCAATATCAAACCAGTTTGAAAATTTTTACACCGGCCCAACCCTATCGACCGATGTCAGAATTGGATGGGCGCATCCCTACTGAGGATTGTCTGTGTGAGCTCGGTTACTTGGCTTCTCGTTTATTTAGACAGGATTCAGGCATGCTCATACTGGAACGAAATCTTCACTTGGCATGTAGATTTTGTTGAATTCATCATCACATTCTCCTGTTCTCTGTTGGCAGAAGCAGCAGAGGAAGCTGCCTTCCAGCCACCCAGATGCTCAGCAGAAGGATTGAAGGAACATCTGAGTCGAGACGAGGAGCCATCAGGAGAGAGCATGAACCAGTCATTGACAGGAAGCAGAGCCAACACTGGCGAAAACCCAGATAGTGCAAATGAAAACACCTACCTGGGGCGCAGCAAGATTTTTCCATCTTGTGCCTCCTTGAAAAAAAAAGAAGTTGACTCTTTGATACAGCAATTCAAGTGCACTCAGTGCAACAAGTCATATAATAGTCAACAAGAACTGAATCAACATTTCCTTATTCACTCTAAACCTAAAGTCCCGCCTTTAACCTGTAACATTTGTCAGAAGAGATTTATGTATCAGGCTTCACTTAAAGCTCACCTGCGACGGCACAGCGGGGAGAGGCCATATGCCTGCTCGTACTGCGACAAGAGGTTCCGGACAAGTTGCGTCTTGAAGTCCCATGTGAGAATACACACTGGTGAGCGCCCGTATGCCTGTACTATCTGTGGCAAGAGATTCATTCAGCCGTATACGCGCACTGTGCACCTCAGGATGCACAAGAAAGAGAGGCCATACCTGTGCAGCACATGTGGCATGTCCTTTTGTAGCTCCGGGGCCTTGCTGGTGCATTCACGCAATCACACAGGGGAGCGGCCTTACCAGTGTGACTTGTGTGGGAAAAGTTTCACCAAATCCGAACGATTGAGAGTGCATCGGAGATACCACACAGGAGAGAGGCCGTATTCTTGCTCACAGTGCGCCAAATCGTTCCACTGCAGTTCGGGACTGAAGAAACACATGAGGACACACACAGGAGAGAAACCCTACCAGTGTTCGACGTGTCACAAGACGTTTTCACTGAAATCAAACTTGAAAGTGCATCTTAAAGTCCACAGAAACCTCTAGCAGACTTCGTTTTTGGTATGTGAACTGTATCTTAAGTGAAATCATACATATGTGTGTGTTTATGTAAATATGGACTTGTTGCACTTAAATATTACATGTTGGATTTTATATGTAATTGCACCTCATGTTTTCAGAGACCATTATTAAAGAGCATAATGTTTAGGATTAACGTAGGTCAAAGACTTAAATTTAGTGCTATGTGAAGAGTTAATTTAAGGTCATCCTTGAGATAAAAATATAAGAAAATATAAAACATGGTGACGAAAGGAGTGCTCATTTGTGTATGAGAAATAGTGACCCTTTCTACTGTGAGAGTGAATGAGTGGGTCTTTTTACCTAATTTAGTAAATTCAGATTATAACCCAACCAATATTGATATTTCACTTAAAACCACAAATGTCTTCCTCATGGTGGTGCTAGAGGAACAGTCAGGATCACCAAAGTCATTAGGCTTGGAAAAATTAATGTTTGCACAAAATTTTGTGCCAGTCCATGAAGGTGATATTGAGATATTTCACAGAATAAGTTAAAACATTGACACCATGGATATCTGTACCAAATATTTAATGGAAATCCATCCTTGAGTTGTGGCAATATTAGAATCTTAATAAAAATGTCAGCCTGCTGGCGGCTCCAGAGTTAAAGTCAGGGGATCACTAATCAATCAGCAGCCCTTCATCCATACTATGGAGTAAAGGAAGATAATAAATTAACTTCTTTGCCTTCTTCTTTGAATATCAATGTTTCCATTCTGTATTTAAATGCTCTGTAATATCATTTTATTCTGGTGCTGGCTGGCAATTTTCTGTCTCAACATGAAAGTTTCCTCCTGATGGGGACAATTCTTCATGTCAGCCACCATCCCGTCCACGTAAACAAACCTCACTGGCATATGAAGATACGACTAGACTAGAGAACAAATACAGGGCTAAAAAAACAAAAAAATCACTGCTAAATAAAGAAATAAAGAACAGACGCCTGTTTAAAGCGAGGAAACAACTGCAGCTGTGTGAAGATGATGGAGAGACTGATGACACTTCCAATGAAACTGCACCATTGCTTTGTTGGCTGCAGGGGAGTGTGCTGTCAACACACTTCCTCTCTGAAGAAGCTGGTGTGGCAGGTGACGGTGGTGAGCATCTATTCCCCTGTACATGTATTCAAATGTACATGATTTTCTGGATAACGCAGCAAAAATAGTAACCACACAAATGTTCGAGAAGAATTTAGGCACACCTATAGTACTCCTATAATATAGCATGCTATTGGTTCATGTCAGATTGAAACATGTCCTGCAAAAATCATTCTACAGAGAATTAAACAAACGGAATAAAATTAAACTTTTAGAAAAAAAAATCTAATTCCCACAGTCATAATTCTGATTTGTATGATGATAAATGATATTTATAATTCAGGTCTGGTAATTACTAGTAACTCTGATGTCACCATGAGCTCTTCACTGGCTTTGAGGGGATTCAGCAAAGGCTGCACAATCAGAAGTGAGTTGTGGGTGTTGGGTGCATTGAGAAAGGGAGGGAGAGAAAGAGACCATGTTGGAACCACCCAGCTTATGTAGGCTCCAAACAGGTGTGGTCAATCACCCAATGAGGTGGGAGGAGGGAGGGAAGAATCTGAAAAAGGAAATGACAGAAGCCAGCCAAGCAGACACTGTCATGTGACCCAAGGCCGTCACAAGATGCTGCAATTAACAATTATGTTTTTATTATATCGATTGTCGATCACCGATCACCTTTTTGAGTATTGACTGGGCAATTGCTTGGTCTATTAAATCTTCAAAACTGCTAGAGAAAGGGGGGGGGGGGGGGAATTTTCTCATATTTGAGAAGCTGGAACTGGTGAATATCTGTCAGTTTTGCTTATAGAACTAAGGGACAAAATCTTCTCTCGGCATGTCAATTCTGTTCTTCCCTAACTCCGCTGGTGAAGTTTCCTTCCCAAAAATCCAACACTAAAGTACATCGAAAAGTCCACATTGTCAATACGAACACTAGTCTGATGTAATTATTATCTTATTATCTTATTCAGGACAAGCTCTTAATGTGTCTTCATATCACAAAATCACTTATAATCGAATGCTGTAACTCAAAAAATATGTAAATTCAGCTACTGTAACAAGGGGTAAGGCCTATACATCCATTTTTTAATAACCATGAACTAAGCTTATCTCATTTTGTCTCACAGCCTGGCAGGTGCACCTTGTAACGGCATCTCCAGCCACCACTTCAAATTTTTACAATTTCTCATTTTCACCACCAGAGGGAAACACATACCTTTACATATTCCAACTGAACGTGGACAAAGCACAACGATGAAGGGGCCTGGAAGAAATTCACTTGCTTAAACTTCCCTAATGGCATCCCTCCACAGGAAACAGAGCTCAATAATTCATAATAGGCGTCCATAAATTGCAATGAGTTTCTAATTAGGAGGAGCCCTGAGTGATTGTCTCTGAGGCGGTTCTAACAGGAGGAGGATCACACTGACAGATTGACAGAGTCCTTGTGGCAGATTGTTGCAAATCACCTAATTATAAGTAAAAGTCAAACTTTGGACTCTTAATGATGATTATTTGGGCTTCATTGGATCATTTTTACGGTCGACAGGGAAAAGAAGGGTGAGAAAGTTCAAGAGAGGATTATGCGTGACAAATGTCCCAGACATGGATGTGACATTTACATCTTAATGTGAGCTTTTTTTCTTGAAATTTAACACTTTGTGCAGTTGTGGCTGTTGATATTCAGGCCTGTTGGGAAGAAAACAATCTATACGTTTGGTTTAAATGTCAGGCCTACAGTAAGTATACAACAAGTCATAGTTTTCATTAATGGTTGTGTTTACTACATTATAGAGAAGTAACACATTCAATTCACATAATTTGTGAAAGTAATGTGTATGTTCTTCTGTTCAGCAAATGCACTTTTACATATGTTTGTTCAATATGAAGCGGAAGCCGGGCAACAGTTAGCTTAGCTTAGCACAAAGACTGGAAACAGCGGGTAAACAGATAGCCTGGCTTTGTCTAAAAATGCAAATAGAATAAACAAATATGAACAGATATTTTCGCACTTTAGAGGTGGTGCTAGGCTAGCTCTTTCTATAGTCTTTATGCTAATCTGTGTAAACTAACCAGCTACTGGTTCCAACTAGCCTGCTGGACAATTATACGAGTGATATCTATCTCGTCCAACTCTCATTAAGAAAGCGAATAAGTGTATTTCCCGGATTCCTTCTGTTGGGATTAAGATAACCTGTAATAATGTAAAGACATGGAAATGACTTGCTTGACTTGCATTGACTTGCTTGCCGCCATTACTTCAAGGAGATGAATAACATCCAAGTGCAATAAAGCAGACAGTGTAATAACAGCGATCACTTAATGGAGTTCATTTGCAGCAGTAAAATAAAGGTCACTGACACCCCCGTTCGGGGTATCTCATGGATATTAGGCTCTATTTACTGGTGCAGGATAATTTAGTGAGATAACCCTTAAGGACAGTGGCTGCTGACTGCTGAGGGACATCCAGAGGTATTTTGTATGTGTGCGAGCACATGAGCTTTGGCTTGGCAGGAGACACCGGACAGGTGGATGCTCAGCCAGCCAAAGTCCCATTACTTGCTCAGGGGGCAGGCAAGTGTGTGTGTATGTGTGTGTGTGTGTGTGTGTGTGTGTGTGTGTGTGTGCGTGCGTGCGTGTGCGTGCGTGTGTACACGTGCATGCATGTGGTAATTACTTTTTCTGTGTGTGTGTGCATGTGTGTGCAGACGGGGTGATTAGAGATGGGTGGTGGGTGGAGGGCTTGTCAGAAGTTATCTTCCCATCTCATCTCATCATAGGCAGTCTGGCGGATTCCCTCGATGGCTCAACAGCCCGACGCCGCGGTGCTGCTGTCAATCGGGCCGTCAACGCCTGCAGAAATCGATGCCAATCTCCCTCGGTTGCTATTTTTATCCGCGGCTCAGAACCCAGGCCTTTGTTAAGGTTGGTGCCTCCTTTTGGCTCCCCCCCCCCCCCCCACCTTCTTTCTCCCCCACTGCTGATGAGAGGTGATAACAGACTGACGAGATGGAGCTAAAAGCACAGACCTGCCTGACACTCTCAAAGAGGCTTTTCATGGTGGAGAAAATGATGATTGTTAGTACTATTACAAGTAGTAAGAGCTCTACGAGTCGTAATATTATTAGTCACAGGCATGAATGCATGTAAATTGCCACCTTTATCAGTGATAGGACTATTACCTCTGGTACTTCTGCTACAACTACCAATAATTTACTTAAGTCTTTCATTCAAAAATACCACAATAAAAAATGTGCTTAGGTGCCAGATCTAGAGAACTGGTATTAGAAGTATTTTCACTTTTTCAAGATAAATTTTTTTTATTTTGAACACCAAATGAAAACTGGCCAAACTCCATCGAAACATCCAACAAAAGCTCCAGAACATCTACTAAATGGAGGTGAGATTTTTTTTGTCAGCTATTTTGACTGTAGCATCTTAAGAAGCGTAACAGCAGCCGTCTGATTTTTATGCGGAGTGCATACATGTGTACAGGTGAGTCGCAAATCTCTTTCAGGGTGACAATGTCCCCATCCACAGGCCATGAGGGGTCACTGAATGACGTGAATCCGAGTTTGGATTACCTAACAAAGCTGGCGACTATCACAAAAGCCCCACGTTCACTTTGTACCAGGTCCTGATTCAGTGTGTAATCTTATGGCCCTGTCTTGGACAAACTCACATACAGAAAACCTGGGGCCAAGTTATTCCTGTGTAGGAGCACTGCTTTATTTCGGGTTCTCCATGCAAACTATAATGAAGCTGCTATTTATGAGTAGCTGTGCTTACTTTACTTGATGCAACAAGGGCCCGACAGCAGCCAAACAGGTTACAGTGTCTATAAACCCACGCTGGGAAGATTTATTTTACAACATTTTGTCAGAGCAGATTTTATGTGGCTTTTTTTTTTTTACACTTAAATGTCTGCAAAGTGATCTAAATTATTTACAAGAACGAATTACAAATGAATCACCTCCTTTAATATGAGACACCTGAATCATCACGGATGCATCCAGTTGGTTCAAAAGTCACATACAGTAATCAGTTGAATGTAGCTCACCTGTGTATGATAAATACTCGTGTCTGGAAGGTTTGTAATTACTCAGTGGAATGATAAGAATAAACCCAGGAGCACGACACACAATCAGTTTAAGATAAAAGTTCTCATTGTGTTATGGGACAAACAGAGGTAGAAACCAGGTAATGACTTCAGAACAGGTAGGGGTCAGGCCGAGAATCATCAATCTGAGGAACAGGCTAATGGGCAGGCAGGCAGAAAATAAAGGCTGGAAAGCTGGAGCCGATGCGAACTACAAAATCTGGTGGAGCGAGAGAGCAGATGCACTGGGAACACATTTAGATTCGAAGTCAGGGATACCGGCAGGAGGGAATGGCTGGGTCTGGAAGGGCAGTGAGAGCTGGCTGGAGTTGTGACAAGGTCCAACGTTTGGTGAGTCAGTACCTACACCGTGAAGACAAAGGAACTAAGCAACTCTGCGAACAAGCACTGCAATCCAGCCCTGTGCGAATCACCGCCTTGCATTAATAAGATCTCAACCGTAGGAGCACCTATAAGGGAGATTTTGGACCCATAAAATCTTCAAAACACACAAATAAGTGAATATCTTTTGGAAGAATTATGTTTTATTCCTTCAGCAAAGTTTGAGAGACTTTGAAACAGTTGCAGGAGACACACTGCAACATAAAATACCCAAGCAGCATCTCAGAACTCTGTACAAGACAAAGTATACATATCACCACCTGGCTATTGTTTCTCCTCTTCATCCTCCTAAGTTGCTTATACTTTAGTTCCCTGTGTGTTTTCCAGTTGGAATGGCAGCTCCTCTCCTCTGTGGACTCCACAGTGCGCGTTGCAAAAAGGAGCTCCTGGAAAATGAATCCCACCCTCACGAGCTCGACTTCAGACGTTGCCACATTAATTATCACTATTGCCCTGTGAGTTGTGCCTCGACAGCGATGTGCTGACGAGAGTGATGTTGCGCTGGGAGTTGTTGGAAATGTGTCGCCGATTAATTTAAACAGGATATCATGATGATATTTTTCCTTTACGTTTTGCTGTCAGGTTAATTTGACTCATGTTGAGATCCTTTTGTTTGTATTAAGTAGAACAAAACAAAAAGAATGATGTGCACTTAATTAGTGGAAGTGCAACATGTTAACTCTCTGTCTCTCACTTCGATGCACACACAGCAGCAGTGAATAGGCAGGGCGGCCTGCTGGTTAGACAGAGCGTTATATAACTAAGAAGGCAAAGGTTTGACCTTCATGACACCCACTGTTCAGCAGCAGCTGTGTGTGTTGGCACTATGCCCTTCAGCAATGTAACCCTTACTTATCTGAACTCATGCTGCACTATCAGGATATCTAAAACGTATTAATTCTGTTTTCAGTGTAAAACTGGAATACGTTGATCCAGCAGCTTTGGCTATCATCTCCATTCACTGTATTCTTTGGAAAGTATCTTGCGGCATCTCTTTTATTGCATGTCTATTTTGCTCTTTAATTTGTTGACAGAACTCGATTCAAACATTTTCCCACTAATTGGATGTTTTTGTGGATGCCGGATTAATCAGCCGCAGGGTATTTAATGTTGTTTGGGCAGCTGAGAGGTAATACAGCCAAGCCATTAACATATCATTAAAGAGTCCTAAGCACCGTAATTGCAGCCAGAACGCTGACGCTACACTCTCATTAAGTGGACTCCGAGAGAGGAGACGTCTCGTTGTGATGGGTTTTAGTGAGATGTTGAGAAAAATCTTTGAAACTCAGCACTCTTTTGTCACAATGGGACGTCCACAGGTCACACTGTGAGAAAAGATCGCCTCCAAAATGCCATATAGGCTTCTGTTGAGGTGTTATTATTCAGAGGTTGCAAAAACAAGGACCCACGTTAACAGATCTTTGGCATCATGGCTCTGTGGATGGGAATGTTGGTCCGTTCATGAGGCTTAGCTACTTTGGTCCAAACTGAAATATCTCAACAACTACAGGATGAATTGCTAATAAATTTTGTCTCAAAAAACCATTCGATGGATTGCCATGATATTCACATTTAACATTTAACAACTTGTCTTGGGACACCTCAGGATAACCTTTTGTGTTGCGGCATCAGCAGGTACAAATTTTAATTTGTCCAATACTTTTTTTGTTTATGACCAAATCATTGCAAAGCAATTAGCATGCTAACAAGCTATAAACTAAGATGAACAATGTGGTAAACTTTAGCCTATATCTACATTTGCTAAACATCACCTTGAGCATTGTCACTGTTAGCATTTAGCTTTAAACTACAGCCCATTGCCTCCTGGAGATGCTAGTATAGCTGTAGACAGTTTGATTATTTTCTATGTGGCAGGCCAAATGTTTGTTTTCTAAGAGCAGCTGTCACTTAGAAATAGGAATCTCATTTTGGAATAAAACTCATGTGCAGATGTTGCAGACGGACACACGTTGAGACGCTTCCTCTTTTCTCGTAACACATCAGCCTGGTGAATCTGTCTGAAAGCTAAGCTTCCCTCACCGTTAAATCCACTGTGCACATGAATGAGGACGGAAATGAACATGAGGAGCGAAGTCAAACGGGGATTATGCAGAAGAATGTTCAAATTAATATTAGGATGGGTTTGATTTTTTGTCTATTTTATTATAGGAGCTAAACTTTATGACAAAAGTGTCAGAAGTTGTGCATAAAATTTGTGGAATTTTCAAACGTTGTTTTGTTGACTCATCCTCTATATTTATACTTTGCAGGACTCATCTGTGTCAATATTTGACCGACTTTCTGTTTTAATTACAGATTCCCTTTTGTGCACTCGCCCAAATTTCAGGGATTATCCAATTACCGCTTGCGTGCCGACAAACAAGGGGGCCTCCTTTGCCGTTCACTAATTGGAATGAGGAGTGGTGTCAGTGCTCAAAGGAGAGCCCTATCACTGAGAATTATTGAATAGAGGAGTTAAAAAACAGGATATGTGGTCCGCCTTGGGCTGCTTGTGGGTTTCCTCTGATTTCATCAGAATAAAGATGGCTGAGGCGATTCCCCCAGACAACAGCCAGCTGGTGTGTGTAGGCGAGCTCCGCTGCCCAAAAATCTCTGAGAAAAGAAAGTGCAAGAACCATGCTGCGCCTCCGCAATTCATATTCTGCATCAGAGTTACTCCTAAACAATCCTTCAGCTCGCCTGCTGTCAGGCAATTTAGCGTGGTAACACAGTGCAGAAACTATGACATCTTTATTCTTTAATGAGACAGTATGCAATTGTGGTGTTATGTGTGGCAATTTCGTGGCCTGTGGCAGATTTAACATGAGCAATTATGCCAGTGATAGGCAGATTGAATTGCATTTCTTGGGTTTTTATTAGATATTTCAGTATTCACTTATAAACCAAGTACTTTCTACTGAAGCTTATTTACCGTCACTGTTACTAATAAGCCTAATTTAACATGTTTTATTACTGACTTCCTGCTGCTCGCTCACCGTTTGTACTCATCCTTGTTCTGCATGTGTCGACTTTGTCCCGAGTTTTCATAAATTCCAGTGAGAGATTTGATTTAAACAGGCCGACTTACAAGAAAAGACCTCTTGTAAAACTGGAAACTGGAGACCTTGTGTGGCATTTGAAAAACAAACAAACAACAACAAAAAAACCAAAGAGTTTGACGGACAAATTAAACGAGATCTGTGGCAGGTTGAACAGGCGTGATTCATAATTTATTGAGCAGCATTGATGTTACAACAGGGAACAAATGAAGCAGGGAACACAAAAGAGCATTATTTATTACAGGAGAAAAGTGCAGCCTGAGGGGGGGTGGATACAGTAGCACAACACTCATACATTACTGTACACAAACACAATACATTATTGCTGCTGTCAGATGAAAATCCCATTACTCCAATTCTGATGATTTTCATGTTTTTACCTGAACTTGAAGATTTTGTGACCTTGTACAAGTTTCACACCCTGAGGACTCGTAAAAGCCATTGCATAATTTATAAAACTGCACGGCTGTCAAAGTGGAAATGAGGCTGTGCTGTGTTATTTCGCCGAATATTTTGACATTTTGGAAATGTAGGGTTTACAACGCAGTCAGATCATAACCGAGGAACGCAGGAAAACGCGTACACACCCCCGGGCAAAACAGAGGATGGCAGCAATCAATTCAAACCTCCCCTTCATATGCCAGTTGTTTTGAATAATGCAAGCACTTTCCCATAGATGCCGTGATTGTTGATTCCCACCTTTAGATTCCCATGGACCCCCGCTGGTCTAGAATCGAATCCTCTCTGAGCCTCCTCTAATGTTTCTCCACTGCTCTACTATTCTCTCAGACCTTCTCATGTCTCTATGAAGAAGGAGCAAAAAAAAAAAAAAAAAACTCGTAGGAGTGGGAACCTGAAAAATAAATTAAACTGATAATGCAAGCAAAAGAAACTTCCCATCCCACCCACTGAATATTAGATCATAACAACTTACAGCCTTGAATAAATCATTAAACCTCAGCAGACCATATCTATTGCAATTTCATCTCCAATAATTATCCAGCTCATATCGGCGCACAAGTAATGTCACACAACTGCAAGCATGTGTCATATTCTTCTAATATCCAGGGATCAATAATTCAGTTTTTGCTTATCCGACAACAACCCATTCAGATTGCGTTCGGGAGGAGAGAGCGAGCAGCTGCAAATACAAACAAAAGGTTGACATTTAAACCCAAACCCCAGTGCACCCAACTGGACCCAACAGGAAGCAGAATAATTTGAATTTCTTGCTTAATTAGTTGACACTGAGCTCAGTTCAGGCTAGAAAGCTACCATTATTAGCTATTCTGAGCTATTCTTTGAGCTGAATTTTCAGACTGGTGCTAAGAGCTTTAAAGCAATCAGTGTTTGTGTAATTAAACGTAGAATATCATCGTCCTCTAAATTTGGTGATTAGGAATTTTGGAGAACTGAATGATTGAGTATCTCTTCACGAGTCATAAAGTTGCTATAATCAATATGTTTGGGTGAGAATGGATCAAATTACTACATTCATGGGAAAGGAGTTGCTCACCCACTCTCAGCTCTATGGAGCGTTTTAACATCTTTCAGCCCATTGTTTTGGTTTTTGGTTTTTAAAGCATCTTATTTCAGCCAAAAAGCTCTAAAAACTAACTTTACACTATCCGCTCGGCCCCAAACCACAGACAGACACAGTTAGCGGCCATAGCTGGTGAGAATTTAGCAGCTAAAGCCGGATATATTTCCCTCAGGAGTTTGCGATGAACAAAACTAAAAGCTAAAAGGTGAGTACACATTGAACCTGTACCGACAAGGTGGAAAGACACAAATGAATGCTAATATATCCTTTTTTGGGATGTGTTTGCTATGTGTTTGCTTTGCTGCTCCCAAGCGGTTTAACCCAATTAAGCCAAATTAAAAACCCATTGGATTTTCTGAAAAATACACCAAGCTGAAAATGGCTTTTCTTAGCACATTAAAGCTGTCATGTTGTGATGTGCAATATTTCACAAACAATATGTTCAAATTCACACGTTCCCATATGTTCTCACCTTTGCTTCGTAGTGTTTTGCACAGATTCTGTACATTATTTAAACAACACTGATGACCTACCTCTGCACGTTGTTTCACTTCAATTGTGGCACCCACTCCTCCTGATTTCTATTTAGAGAATTTTCCAGCTCCCATTTTTGTGCGACGACCCCAGGGCAGAGGAATGCAGGAATGAGTTTGAAATTCAGGGCACGTGCAGCCAGCATGCAGGTGGGAAATCTTTGTGGAAAGTAGGTCTGTTCATAACTTTGCTCTGATTGATTTGTCACCCAAAACTTGTACAGTACATTCTGCTCTATCGTCCTAAAACTACTTAATTAAGCAATTTAAAAAGTTTTTTTTCACATTACAGATCCGGTGTGAAAAGATTACCCTCTCTTGTTCTATTTTTTACTGTGTGCACATTCTTGATAACGGGCAGGGCACTGATGTGAGCATGGCAGCTGTCATATCCGCAGGAAACTCGCTGTGTGTGTTGGCCAGCGTGTTGAGCACTCACCGCGTGTTTAGTGGCTTCTACTCCTACATGAACCCATCTACCATCACGTAGGAATAAAAAGCCATAAGACACAACAGCAATCTCACAGGAGGGAGGAAAAGGAAGGAAGGAGGACGGAACACTAAGAGAGGACTCCGCGCCCGCCAAAATAAAGGAGGGGTTGTGCTTTAATCAGGGAGGAAAAGAAGGAAAGTGTCCAAAGTGATTTCCGAAAAAGGCAGGGATAGCATGGTGAAGGAGACAAAGTGGATTTGAAGAGGAAGGGAACAAGGGAAGGAGAGAGAAAAGGAACTGATTTCACAGTCATTCAAAAGGCAGAGGTAAACCACAGGTGACACGAGTATTTACAAGACCATGCTCTGTGTTTGTCTTTCCCTCTGTTTGATTATGTGCCTCTGTGAGCAGCAGATGAATATGTATCACAGGCATAGCTAGAATTCCTCTGTGTGTAAACCATATTTGATGCGCTCGAAGCAAATGGCTCTGATGAACCCAAGCAAACTCCATCTGCTCTGTCTTACAGGCACGGTTTAATGTGTAGTATACGGCAAATGCAAGCCTCCTCTTTCCTCAGATGTTGCAGAAAATAAATATTTTCCCTTAAAACAAGCCGTGCTCCTAGTAATATCCACTGCATATTCTCTGTTCACAGCCCTGCTGCAGTAGAAAGAAAGAGAGTCATGCCTGCCTGTAAAGGGGTTACAGTATGAGTGTATGCATGCACAAGTCAGGCACGTCCAGATAAATATGTATGACTCCACCGCGGTAGGTTTCCTGCTTTGTATGCTAATGATCTTATACAAGTTTAATAATGCAACTGTGGTGTGCTGAGGTTGTGGAGGTGGTGGTGGTGGTGGGGCTGACACACCGAAGATCGGACCTGCAGATCCTCACAAATCCTCTGTTCGGCCTCATGAGAGGAGGCGTGAGTGGTGATGTAACAGATTACATTTAATCTTGCTAATTAGGCAGGAAAAAGGTGAGATTTCAATGCACTCTGCTTAATGAGTCTAAAGGTTGCAGTTTGTCTTGATAAAATAGGTCATTTTTGTTCTGTATTCGACTAGAATTATATACAGGAAACATCAGTTGAATGGCCATTATGGTGCTGTTCTTGTATTAACCTACAACAATTCAATGCAATTTATATTCTGTGTATATTCACTATAGATTTTAGTAGGAAAATTAATGATGATGCCAAAATAGTCTACAATAATCATCATATAAATATTATATTCTCTTAAACATTTAATAGTAGTTGCTTACTTTAACCATGTGCAACATCATTATATCATATATATTACATCATATATATTATATTATAGGATAAATGCTACTCTTTCTTAAGTAAAGGACCTTAATACTTTCCCCACCGCTGCCATATATTAAATTATGAAGCATTATTATAGATCGAACTACCCAGAATATAAAGTAGTTCAAATTAACCTCGAACCAGATACAACATTAAAATGCTGCTTAATGTTAATGCATCACCACTAATAATTCAGTAATGTATTAAACAGAAAGGAGTGAATCCTGCATAACGAGCACTTTTACTTTTGATACTTTAAGTACACTTTGCTGAAAATGCTTCTGTACTTTAACTTCAGTTAGATTTTGAATGCTTAAACTTGTAATGTGGTATTTTTCTTTTTTATCTTGCAGTATTGCTACTGTTACTAATGTAAAAGATGTGAATACTCTTTCCACCAGGCTCCACAAGGCTATTAAGTGAGCCATTCTGGATAAAGTGTACTTTTTTTCTTTCTACTTTTGTGCAGATTTATTTCGCAATCTAACCTGCAAATGATTGATGAATGAATGATGACTCAGACATTCTTTAGTCTCCCTGGTGATACTATGACTAAGCACTATCCAGAGGCTCATCAGCGTCAGAATGGTGATAGGGTTTTCATTAGTTTGCTCACACAGAAGGGAACACGATGAGCAAGGGTGTGTGTTAGTGTGTGTGGGATCATGTGTGATATATATATATATATATATATATATTTTGGTCTGCACACTGCGTTATCTGAAACACAACTTTGAGTCCGGTGAGGCAGTGTTCAGCTTCCCGGTTACGCAGGGCTCCGCATCAACTCCTGGAGGATCCTGCGACAAACACAGAAGAGAGGAGACGTGAGGTGCGCTCGCAGAATAATAATAATCCAACCTGAAGACTGAAAACTTTTTTACTCCACAGCTGCTGTTTGGTTAATTAATGAGTCAATCTTTTGGCTTCACTATTGAATTAAGGGTCATTATCTTCTGTTTGCTGAAACACCTTCATTAGCAAATACATCCTGGAAGAAATTACGAAAACTTTGTCCTTCTTCTTGAGAAGGTATGGAGTCTTAAAGAGCTCATACTGTGGTTTCACAGACCCACCCACAACTTGTACAGCATCAAACAGCCATTAACCACAAACCAATTATGTCCCTTGTTGAGCAGCAGCTACTTCTTGATGACTGGTGCGGTTTACTATGCCTGATGAAAAGTTAATAGTGAGCACATTCCCACACCTGTGAATGTCTCCACTGAGGAGAAAACTGTTGACAGTAGGTGGATTAAAGGCATTAAGCATATGGGTAAAAGTACGCTGCCTGTAAGAATGCTGTACCCACATATTTTGGGGGAGAGGAAACCGAGTGTCCTTCTGAACCCCCCCCCCCCAAAAAAAAGTTTAGCTTTTAATTTATGATCTAAAATGCTCTGGAAATTGTTTGGGATAACACTCCACACAATGAGCTGTGACATCTTCATTGAAAAATGATTGATTTGACTGCCAGGGAGAGAGGCTGTTTGAGAGACAGATCACTCAAACAGTCAAGCTGTAAAAGCCCAATAATATGATGAATGGTCTATTTACCCAACAGATGAGGAGAGACTTGCATAGAGATTAAACGTGTGGTTTTTTGGGGGGTTTTTTTTGGACGTGTCCTGGCCACAGAATAGATTACAGATTTGAATAATACGTCTGTGTTCTCTGTCAGGGAGCGAGTTGGAAATGAATTTAAGTTGCGAGTGATTTTCAAACCGCGAATAATGCCGCATAGCTCATTTATCACCTCGGATTGTCTTGCAGGGGAGGGGGGGGGGAAAAATGGGTTTATCGATTATGAGGCATCACACCTGTGTGGATTTCAACCAGCACAAAACACAAGGGATCCTCAAAGATCCTGAAACAGTGTGGCAATCTGTGATTAATTCTACTTTTAAAAGATTTCTTTGTACACAAAGAAAGTTTGAGCCACATTATGGCAAAACCATTATTAGTTACCCATTGTTCTCCTTCACTGGAGGCCCTTGTTTCTATGCACTCATGTATCATAAATGGACCATTTAACACTTATAACACAAACTGTATTTAAAGTTAAGCCACTAATCACTTAACCAAACAATGTCTCTGAGGATCATGAGCCTGTGTTGATACAGTGACCCAGTTTTTTTTTTACACATAGCATCTATAATTGATGTGCAATCGATGTAGCGGCCTCAGATCTGATAAGTGCTTAGCTGTGATGGATCTCCAGATAGGCTTCCATGGGGATGGGGGGGTGGGGGGGACAGATGTAGAGTCATGCATCAGAGAGGGATGGGGTTGCCTGTGATCGTTTCCACCCTGCAGCGAACAAAATAGCCCTCATATATCCCTGTAATCTGCATTAACGCCAGAGCACAAGGCAGGAGACAGCACAGAGGGGGATGAGTAATGGGGCTACCGCTGATTTGGCAGGCCTATATTACACCTCAAAACTGAGGCATGCCCAACTGGCAAGAATATGAAATGTCACAAATGAACATCATCCCCCCTAGAACGTCGTATTTATCAGCCGATATCACACCAAAAAAACATGTTTTTTAGCAAGCGACAGGCCATTTTTACTAATTTTTTTTGTTTCTCAAGTGGCTTGTGTAACTGAAATAGTGCTGTATTAAATACAGTATTTAATAGTAATTAAGTACTGTACTCAAGTAAAACTTTGAGGCACTTGTACTTGTATCTCCATTTTATTCTACTTATACTCCACTATAACGTACTTTTTGTTTGACTTGTCATTATTATTTTACATAAAACAGACATCTGGTAAAAACACAGCTGTGGTTGAGGTTTGGTTAGATTTAGGCTCAAAGATGACATTAGTTTTGGGAAACATCGTGGCTTGGGTGAAAATTATACTTCATTACGGTGAGGGGAGCTACATCATTATAATATTAAGATTATTTCATGAGCGCAGTCATTGCTCTTGGTTGGAAACAGGAAACGAACAGTCTTTGTAGTATAATAACACCCTGACTTCCTTCTTCCCGTCGTAATTACTTTGGCCGCTTGAGAGCTTTGTCACTTAAACGTAAACTTATGTCGTTTTAGGACGCTTGCTGAAATGACTGATGCCGTCGTTATTCTCTGGACGACTGCCAAGGAGTGATTCCCCCTTTAAACTTCTAAATAACTGTTCACAAGAAGTCACTTTTATAAAACATTTACATTTAGCTGCTAACACTTCTGTACTAAAGTATTTGAGGATTATATTTTGTTATTGGTACTTTTACTTAATTAAAGGCACTTTAAATTACTTCTTCCATCCGTCTTCACCGTCTTCATTTTTTTTTGGCATCTTCCGTCTGTATTACAACCCCCAAAAAAACCAACCAAAAAACAACAGAGCCACGAAAAACTCTCTGACTGGCGAGCTTACGAACATGAGCCTCGGGGCCACGGCAAGAAACAAATGTTTCTGTCCAGCAGCCACAGTGGCGTGTACGTCCTAGAGAAATCACATCCAAAATAAAGTGTTTTACACTTCCAGAGGGTGAGAGGCAATTAGTTACATCTACTTTATGTTTACTCCTTCTTCTAAACTGAAAGAGAAACAAGCAGTGAAATGAAGTATTTTTTTAATTATGTGAGTAAATTTTTTGCGAGCCTTAACCCACATACAGCAGAAATCTTTTCATCTCATCTCCAACACAGCCAAATCCTAAGAAGCGAGGATATAAAATGGGAGCATAACAAACACAGCGCCTGGCATTAAACTCTTGTAATGGCTTGTAACAGGATATGCTTACTTGCTATCTGAAATTAAAGCGTAGATATTACATCCCTCGAGGCCAATCAAGTGTTGTGTATATATTCTGCTGGGACATTAATGCACTCCTACCAAGTGTGTGTTTGTGTTTGTTGTTCCTCTGTGTGTCTGTGTGAAAGTGGTCTAATTTCCTCTCATA
>JBBPCS010000330.1:6254446-6265143 GCA_037974645.1 Hollardia meadi
CCCCCCCCCCCCCCCCCCCCCACACACACACACACACATTAATAGATTGATTCTGGTGCATTTTCTATTTTACAATTAAAAAAAATCTCATAAAGAAAACACACAGCTCAGGGAAAGAGTACAGAATCTCCACTCTGCTAGTGTTATGTTTTTTTTTGCTCGGCTTTGAACAGAAATGCGATTATCGGGAACAGAGAGATGTGGCGTGTTGCTACATTACAAATGGCGCCAAACTTCTTACTTCTTCATCAGATACAGCCAAATCATTTAATCAACACTGGTGCCTGAAAACATCGGCATATGGTGGCATTAAATTTATATCACGGAGTAATGTGCAGCAGGAGCGCCCGCACAATCCATCAGCTTTCTCTTCAGTCTTTACCGGATATGTATGCTGCTGCTGCTGCTGCTGCTGCTGCTGCTGCTGTTTCGTGGCTTATCTGAGCGACAAATCAGCAAAATGGAAACGCAGAGCAGAAGACTGGAAATGAGTCCAAACAATAAGAGCAGAAGTGCTACCTCAGATAATGAGTCCAGGAGGGTGAATACTTGTAAGATTGTGTCCATTTAAACCTACTTCATTATTGGGCCTTTGATGTTTCAGTCACAAGGACTTTCATTAGGGAACCTTCTTCTACAGGCTTTATTGAGCTTAATATGTATAACATATAGCAACTATAGATTCTAGGGCCATTATTAGAACTGAGGACTTTCAATGGGTTATTGTTTAGCTTCTAAAGTTTTGGCTGCTGCTGCTGTCTTTTCTCCGCGGAGGTGTGAGAAGATTGCTTTTTCCTTTTCACGTGTCTCTACAATAAAAAGTGCTTGTGGAAGCATTTTGTAAGCGAGTAGAAGATTAACTCCAGACTCCCTGTGCAGGTGCAACATCTGACCACCCCGAAAAGGTGTTGAAAAGGACATCAAGTTTTTTTGTTTTTTTTATTTGTTGCACTACTCTGTAAGATGCACTTTAGTGAGAATGAAGGTGTTGGATTGAGCTATTGTTGCTGTTGGCACAATATTATTGATATTGGCACATTTACAGTGGTAGTGATGTTTATCGGTGTGCATTTATTTAGTATGCAAGTACATTTAATCAAGTACTATAAAGGCCTACAATTTTGAGATACTTGCTGTATAATTTTCCAAATCTTTATACTATTCTACCACAATTTAGAAGGAAATATTGCACTTTTTACTCCACAACAATTATTCTATACTGTTAGTTATTAGTTACTTTGCAGATTATCCCTTAATAATAGAAAATTAACATATACTGTACATCATGTATTACTCTGCGTTATTACAGGTAAAGATAAGACTTGATCCCTTGGTGAAACTAAGCTCCACCTTTACCAGCTGCAACATTAAAGTAATGCACATATTAATGCATCAGCGATTGTAAATAAATAATATAATGTAATTATTCTAATGAGTACTTTTACATTTAGTACTTTGAGTATATTTTGATGCTAATACTTGTGTACTTTTACTTCAGTAAAAGCAGGACTTTTACTTGTAACACGTGTACATATTGGTACTCTTACTTAAATAAAATTATACACAATGTTACAATACTATAGTAATGATAGAGTGTATATGTTTCTCTGTAGAAGCTAACACATGCAGGGTATGTAATTAATGCAGATAATTGTGTGCTCATGGATGCACTCAGGAACATACATCCTGCGGTGACATCTTTCTCAATGCTGCAAAACAAAGACTTCATTTGATAAGTATTCATGATCTCACGTTCAGGTCACTGAGGAAGATAAATGCTCACTTTTTTTCTTGCCAGTGTGGGTACTTTACTGTAAAGAAAGGATGTTTATGTAGCTGCAGCTAGAAAGAAGAAATTATTAATTGTCTAAATATTGAAACTCTCCTCCCAAGTATGCAACAAATCACCCTTATCTACCCTGTCTCTCTCTCTCCCTCCCCCTGTCCCTCCCCGCTTTCATTACGCATTGAAGGTTTTCTCTCTCCTGTTGACTCCCAAAGTGAGAACATTTTCATGAAGGCAATAAAACGCTCATCAGCAAAGGCCTGAAATTATTTTTTTTAATATGACGACATTTTAATGAGGACTGAAGGAGATGGCTGGTTTGGCTGATGGCAGCGCCTCTTTATCAATGAGTGGCAGGGAGGAACTAATGGCACTTAAACAGACAGGCTGCTATAGTCTCGCTGTCTCAGTGTGTCTCTATATGTCTCCCTTTTAATATTCTTTATTTGCAGGAACGAAATTAAGTTTTAGCCAGGATTCAAGTTTTAGAAAGATTCAACAACATTGTTCCCTGTGACAGGCCACCTATCGCTGAGGAAACTGGTTATATTTGACCTTTTCTGGACACAAACACACACACTCCAGGCTGCTCTCTGTCCGTCCTTCCTCCCCAGCCATCGTCTCCCAGAGTGTTTACGTGTTTTGTCATTGATTGGAATTTAATCTGAAGACTTTTGAGTTTAGCTGCTTGAGAAAAACCTGTCAGATGTGAGCGCTGAGATGGGTGCGCTGCCAAAAGGTCGTGTTATTGGACTGGAGAGGTTATGATGAAATTACAGATGGAGCCAGACAGGGCTTTGAAATACATGTCATGAGAAGTAAGTGCACATCTACTGGGAGCCTGTATGATCTGGATTGATATTCAGGGTTTAAAACATCGCTTTTCATGTTCAATGAAAATTACACACCCTTTGTACGGATGACCCAAGCCTCAAAAAACTACAACACAACTGAGACATGCTGTAAATTAATGTCACAGGAGGTGAAAGTATATATATATATATATATATATATATATATTACTGCCAAGATGTGCTAAATTACTGTCAGAATGTGTTTTGAATGTGACTTACACTTGAAGCCTTGAACCTAATGAGTTGTCAAGCAAAAGAACAAGTAAAAGCTTTGAAATTGTTGTAAAGTTATGATAAGCAGCAAATTAATGTCACTCACTGAGATGCTTTAGTCATTACAAGCTGTTGCATAACAAACTGTGATAAGTGCTTACCACCAACAGTATATCACACTCTGCCTTGCTTTACATTTCTTTAATGAGACTTTCACTTTATCATCTTACTCCAGTGGTCAGACTTGGCCGACTTTGCTGCCCAAGGTCAGAACAAAAGCGGTTTGTGGAGGAGAGCCCCCCTGCCCACCAGACGCTAAACAAAACCACTTCTCTGCCTCCTTCCTCTTTTACCCTACAAGGTCGTCTCACGCTGGCTACGCCTCTGCAATTAGCATGCAGTCTGTGGTGTGGCCTGTCTGGCGGCGAACACACGAGCGCGGCGCCCTGCTCTCTTAATGAGATGCCAGTCAGTGAGGGTGCCAGCAGGACTGTGAAAAAAAAACAAAAAAAAAACTCCTGGGCTGTTCACCCACCACCTCATGGGTGGTGGAGGAGGCTATTGAAGTGCACACAGCCGGTCCGGGCAGGGCAGGCGACTAATTTTACATAACACGCACTATTTGGCAAACGCTTTCATCCAAATCGTGGTACTCCGCCATGAATGCTCATGCCATTTTAGCACGGGCGGCCCCAGAAGGTATTGGAGCTCCAGCACTTGCTTTGCTAGAGCTTTAGCTACACAGGACCTCACTGAAGGGGCAACCAGAGACACATGCTCACTGAATGGTCAGAATGCAGCACCGAAAACAGCCAATAGAGTTCAACTTTGAAGCACTACTAGCGGAAGAACTGGATATTTGCCCATATAGTAGTTTCGTACTAATAATTCAATTGGGAGAATTTCATGCCAAGAAATGTAGATAGTGCTTAATTGTTGCTCTTCAGTGATAGGTGGGGCTTTCTTTGTGATTCACCATCACCAAGTCAGATCAGGAGAGGTCACACATATGGTTGTGGATGTATTATTAAACGAAAGTTTAAAAAGTGCAAAGTGATTGGGCTAATTTTCCTCTTTCTCTTTTGGTCCTGATCCCAATTTGTGTGGTTTAATAAGGATTATCTGGCCATATTATGCATAGTAGTTCTATGTATGCATGTAAAATATAGTGCATCAGTTGTGTGCATGCCAACCGAGGCTGAGAGTGATTTTTTTCCTCTATTTTGATGATGCAGTGAAGCGCAAACCACAGCACAGCAGGAAAGAAATATGTTTCAATATTCCTCTTCCCTCCTGTTTTCATTTTATTTGAATTCACAACCAGTTTCTGCATACTGTATTCAACAAAAAGTATCACCAGTACCCCATGTACGCCTAACTTATTTCTGCTTAAAATTTATAATTATGTACAGCTACGGTAGAGGTGAGAAAAACTATGAGAATATGAAATGATTATTTGGTGCAGCATCAACAGGCTTCTCTGACCACTTTATTAAAACAATCTGTGACCACAGGATTAGACAATGCGTTTGACACCCCACACTAAAAAGAGATATGGAGGTTCAGTCTTCACTGCACATTAATAGTGCTTCTATGCAGATTTAGCTACTTACATATAGTGTGTATTGTTCCTGAACACAGCATGAGGCATAGAAATCAAAAGCATATTTTCTAACAGCAAAACGAAGCTTTTAGGATGTGTGTATCTGTTTAAAATCTTAATCTAATGGCAAAATAACGCACTACATAGCTGCTATAAGGCACTATTAAACTCTAACACGAACAACATGGCCTCTATGAAATTAAAAGAGCAGTCTGAAAGTCTGAGTTCATGAAGGCAAACACTAAGGTTTTGTTTCTGACTCAGATCTGGGTCTGATCCTCTGAGGCGTTGTGTCATGTTTTGACCCAAATTGCCTGTTTTTGCAAACGGAATTGATGTAACTAGGCCTTTGGAGGGATCTGTACTCGATGTTTCACCATCTTACATGAAATTTTCTTAAAGTGCTAGATTGTTATGGTTGGATGAAAAGATGAAACGCTCATGCTTCCTCACTGCCACACTATCTATCTATATCTATAGTAAAGGTATGTAAAAGACACACAGGATGAGCAGTGTATAGGCAATCATATACATTTAAAACAGCCCCCAGGGTTTAAAGACTTGAAGCAGCGACATGCCTCACAAAGCCCCGGTGCCTCATAATGGCACCCTGTTTGTAATGGCATCAGTATAGCAGCGCTTGACGAGCTGCCAAAGGGGGTGTTCTGTTATTGCGGAGCCAATCACCCACTAAGTATTTGCTGGCTCTTATTTCCTCTCTGCTAATGTGCGAGCCTCCCCAATGCCGCAGCTAAATCGACTCTTAACGCCTGACTTGTCACCCTGCAGAGACGCACAGAGAATCCCAAAGATGCATCGTTGCAGGGCAGCCCAACGTCTCTGTTGCCATGGATACGTTTATGGTCAGGGATTTGGTTGGGCGGGTTATGATGCTTTTACTGCAACCCTAAATCATGGAAAGTGATGGCGTTTGATGATTAGGGCGATGAAGCTGACATGACCTTTGCAAGGGTGTTGTTAGGCAGTGATTGCTCACTTTAATGCGTATTTGGATCGACTGTGTCATTTGGTGTGTAGGACGTTTGTGTGTGTGTGTGTGTGTGTGTGTGTGTGTGTGTGTGTGTGTGTGTGTGTGTTTTGGTAAACTGGTAAAAGCTGGATTCACAGGATCTGGAAGAAGAGGTGGAAGGAGGAGCAACATTTTTCAATCAAGTAGTAAAAAGGCAACGTAACAACTGGCGTAAATCCTGCACAAAGGTGCCTGTGGATGTACAGATAACATGCAGCCTGACTCTCACTACTGGAGCTGTGTCCCTTTTTTCCATGTAGCCTATTTTACAATGGGACTATTTAAAGTAAAGAAATATTCTATTCTATAATTAGCATTATTTTGCTAAGGCCAGTGATGCTGAGCAGCTCTTTTAAAATTGTAGCTGAGGTAAAGGCACACAGTCGCGTCAGGATACCAGATATATGCTTATCTTTCAAATTTACAATATTTTTTAATAATTTGAACCACAACAGAAGAGAATACATTCACATGCACTTAAACATGAAAATAAAGAATTAAAAAAATTATAATAAACTGAATATTTTTGGGGTTTAAACTGTTGGTTGGACAAAACAAGAAATCTGTTTTCATTTTTCAGACCGGATAACTATTTAAGAAAATAAAACCACAGACTCATGGATAATGAAAGAAACCATTGACTGCGACCCTACTTTAATGACACTTTACATGCATAAAATTAGGCTACTTGTGTAAAATATTGAAGATCTTTCCATTGAATTCAGACGGGACAAAATTAGATGTTGTCAAATGCTGTCAGAGCTACTGGCTCTAAGCTCAATCACTAAACAACAAATTTTGTTAAGCGTGTTCTCTTTCCTGACTTCAGCAGGTGTTAACTTGCCCCTTGCACCCGATTCAGGATGTGAATGGTTGTGATGAAGCACACAACCCGCTATTTAAGTAAAAGACACATTTGACTTCTATAAAGAGTCTAAGTACACATAAAAAGTAGCTCAGACTGCAATTAGTCACAGTCCTCTCCAGCTCTCTAAAAAGCCATTGTTGTTTATGAGCTTGGTCATCAAAACTTTGACTTACACAGTGCTGTGAGAGCCAACAGGCACCAAATAAGACAAACCACTAATGAGGATAACAAAAGAAATGAAAGCCAATTAAGTGAAGTTGTATCTATGGCCGAAAGACCTCATGATAGCTACTCTGTGATGATTAACCAGTGTGCCAGCAATCATTTTTCAAACAGGGTATATTGCATACTGGAGGGAAAGTTTGTATAGATTTTTTCAGGCAGGTAGCAATGTCAAACTTGAAGGTGCACCTGTATGGTAAACAGAAAGGTGTCCTGCTGATAAGAGCAGCAAAAAGCAAAGCTATGAAAGTGAGAGGCAAATAAACTCTGAAAGATGTGAGTCCTCAAGAGGTCTGCGAGGGAATGAGTAATACGTAAAGGCGAGTCGACGGCTACAAGCCCAGACATACTTTGCCCCCCGTTATCGGCTCGCGCAGATGTGCCTCAGCCCTCTCTGCAGCGCTCCCATTTGCCACATCCATCACAGAAGTGCACCTTGGGAGACGGAGACGATGGTGCAAGCGCCAAGCCCACCATCTGCCGTCGTTTAGAAATAAATGACAGGCCCAAACCTAATGGGAGCCCGTTTCATTCCACTGCCAGCATTGGTGTGGTGACGGGTCCGCCAAACCTTCCCTTTTCCCTGAAATCTATGTGTGAGACCCCTGCCAGTCATGCTGGAGTGTGCCTCGGAGAGAGACTTGGAGTGGATTTGGTCGGTGAAGCACAGCCCTTTACTCAGGGGAGTGGGCAGGTGGAACAGCGTGGTGAAACCAGCTGTCTCCCCACTGATTACAGCAGCCAACATGGAGAGCTGGAGAATTCATAGACTTGGTGGATCTGAAAACAGGTCAAGCTCCACTTTATTTGATTAGTGGTTTATTGATGATGTGCAGATAAAGGAACTATCACTTATAACTAGCTGGGAGTTTTATGGACTGCCTGGAGGCAGCACTTGTATTCCGACATATTCCTACTAATTGATATTTCACACACACATGCAAAGTAATGTGTGCAAAGTCCACTGCAGCAGGAAACAAAACTGTGCAATTTGATTTAATCTCCGCCTTCTCCCAAGGTGGAGATTAAGAAAAATTAAGTAGTTAACTGCACCAATCTGGCTGCTGAGCGAATGATAAATGAAGCTGGAGGAATCATTAAAACTAACATACAGACAGACATAACCCTCATCAGGGTGAAAAACCACATAGTTTGCCTGAAACATTAAAAGGCATTGCACTCCTTGTCTTTAATCTCCAAGAGCATGGGGAGACCAAACTTTTTTCCTTAAGGGCCAAACACTTAAACTTCACGATGGTTCATGGACTAAAATCAAACACCTTTTGTATTGGATTGTATTTTTAAGATGCAAAATGGTACTAAGATCCCAGGTTGCCTGATTGACTGATTTCCTTCCCAAAGTGTCACTTTGCCCACTTTACTGGTTTTCTTTTCAGTAGGAACATCTGGCAGGCCGAATCAAACCTTATGGCAGTCCAACTTTGGCCTGCGGGCTCCACTTTGGGCAGCCTGGGATGATTTCCTGTTGCTTTTCTTTGCCAACTGTAAGAGCAGGCAGAGTATTACTTCACGGAGTTCTGGTACGTGACAGCTCATATAAGTTTGGCCCCAGAACTGAGACGGGAGGTAGACTTTATTAATTTCATGGATTTGGAAATGAGCCGTGGTGATAAGGCTATCACTCTCTTATCTGGGGATGGCGGGGGCGTAATTAAGCCGATAGCCAGCTATGATGAGGAAGTGGTGAAGAAAAAAAAAAAAAACGGGATACGAGGGCGGAATCTTCAGGGCTCGTTTACCAGAGGGATGATTGGATTGGCAGTTAATTGCCACCTTTTCTATTTTTAGACTGGGAGGTTTTCTTATGAGGCTCCCTCCCCCGCACTTCTTCGATTTTTTTTTCTCTCTCCGTTTTTTGTGGTCAAGGTCAGTTTAAAGATTGTTCGATTGTCAGATGGGCTGAGGTGGAGTCAAAAGGGTATTTGGCGGTTTTAGATCGAGGAGGAGGGAACTGGTTCACCTTTCTTGCCTGTGTGGATATCTGTGAGATTGAGGTCAAGAGTACTGCAGAGCACAACACACAGAATGTTTGCTAAAAACTTCACAGAGAGCTACAAACTCTGATAGTTGTTTTGCAGCGACAAAACAGGCTTACCAATCAGTTTTTATTGATTCCTCATCTCACTGGCTCACTGCACCAAAAACCCAAAGCCTGGACATCCTCTGAATCTGATAATGTCTGATATGACCAGGTTGACCGGACCAGAGCATCTGCTACTCAGATACTGTTGTGAGTATTTACAGCTTGGATTGATGTGTTTTAATTGTTTTTGGACAACAATGGAGCTCCATGGCACGGAGTAATAGGCCATATCAAAAAATACTGATTGGATAAATTCATTGTTGGTTGTTGGAACAACACCAGTCTTATCCTTTAAATGTCACAGATATCACTGAAACAAATGCTAGTAGAGGTGTTGGATTTGCAAGTTTTAGCGTTTCTAATTCTGGCTGTGATTTGCAACATCTTTGACTTGATGGACAAAACAAATTATAACTACAGCCTTGACATTACTTCTGGACTTTAAGCATCTTTGATAAGGCGACTTTAAATTACCTGTCCATTAAGATTGCACAACGTGAAGCTATGCTCAAAACTAATGAAGACCTTTGTGCGAGACAGATGTGAGAATATCCCTCTGGTGCCCCCCTGACTCCCTCCAGTGTAAACACCCCAGCCTGCGGAGAGGGGCTGCAAATCGGCCTGTAAAACCATAATCCCTGCTCCTCTGACAGACGCACGGGAGAATAGAGTGTTATCATCCTGCTTGACACACTCCTGTGTTTTCTCCCAGCATCCTCGGGGGTTTATCATCCCAGCATTCATTCCATTATCCCGAGCACACCGGTGCTGTCCTCGGAGCAGGGGAACGAGACGACTTGTCAGGGTCGCAGAACAAAGAGGGAGCATGTCGAGTAGTGGATTAGACTGGGAGAGGAAGTGTGGGGCTTAGGGGGAGGGAAAAATCAAGGAAAAAAGGGATGCAGGAGGAGAGGGAACATGAGGGATGTAAGAATTGGCCAAGGGAGTGGAAGGAGGGAGACAGAGGGACACCTTTCTTCTTTCACAGCTATAATGTTGATTTCTCCTTTGTTCTTTTTTTCACAACCTTTACGTGTTACATACCAAACCTCATGAGGAAAAAGTGGTATTTTCCTTTTTAATTCTGTTCTCTGCAGGGGACACTGCTTGTTTTGATTTGCGCATCGCAAGAGGATGGCTGACATTGTGCAAAGGAAGGAGATGGACTGAACTGTAAAAGGAGGTCTGAATGACAAGAGTACAGGGCAGTTTGTAGTTAGATGGCGAACTTTTCGTCTTTTGTCAAACCTGATTTGAATGGTTTCCCCCCTCTTTGTGATCTACCTCCTGTCTCATCCAAAACATGTGCTTGGTTCTTATTTTTCTGCTTATTATACCTAAATATTCTAGAGATAAAAAGAATCGTTTTACTATAGTTGTCGAAAGGTTCTTACCAACGACACTTAGTAACATGCAGGGCTGCACATAATGTTAATTTTCTTAGCTAATTAATTACTCTAAAAAATGTCAGAAAATAGTAAAAAAATGTTCACCAAATCCATGGTGACATCTTGTTTTTAGTCCAAAAACCCAAAGCTAATCAGTTTATTATTATAAAACGTTAAGAAAACGACAATGTTCACATGTGGAAGCAGTAAAGCCAATTATTTTTTGGCTTAAAAAATGACTTTAAGAATGAATTGTTAATTGCTCCATATTCATAAACTCAACTCTTTCACTGACTGTAAATGGCTAAAAGCTGATGTAATACATTAGTGGGCAGATATGATTCAGACTACAAAGGGAGGATTTTTTGGGGATAATATGCAGCCTGATGCTAATAAAGTGTTCGATCTGAATTTAAAATAACTTTTGTTTGAAGTTTAGATACAAGACCGGGTTACAATTACAATTAAGTAATGAGTAATGAGTAATGTGATGCATCTGTAGGTGGGTTTCATTTTCAAAGACCTAAATTTGTGTTTAAGACGGCACAGCAGATTGCACACACACACACACACACACACACACACACACACACACACACACACACACACACACACACACACACACACAC
>JBBPCS010000330.1:6265243-6278414 GCA_037974645.1 Hollardia meadi
ACACACACACACACACACACACACACACACACACACACACACACACACACACACACACACACACACACACTCATGCAGGCACAGGTGACACATCATCCCACAATATATCCAGAAAGCTATAAGGCTCAGCCAAGTGCACGTGGACACCCCTAGATCCCACACTTCATTACGCGGCCAGCCATCCCTGACTGGAGTAAATCGATGCAGGATAATAGCCAGCGCCCTCACCCCTCCATCACTCCATCTCTCCCTCCTCCATCCCACTATCCCTCAATACATCCACCCCCTTCCCCTCCTATTTACCACCACCCACCCATTCGTCTTACTTCCACTCATTCTCCTCTGTTCTTCTTTCTTTGTCCAGCCTTTCCATTCCCTCCATCCGACCTCGTATTCTCACATTACACCTCTGTCCTCCGACCCCGCCATCCTCTCGCTAACAGCCACTTCTTTCTCCCCTCCATCCATCCCCTCTTTCCTCTCCATCTCACCTGTCTGTTTTCATCACTGTTGTGCATCATTACTCTTATCAGGCGCGGCGCCTGTAATACCGCTGTCGTATATAACGTGTCTGTTGTGATCACTGACAGCTTGGCCATGCTGCATTGACAGCAACACGGATAATAAGCTCATTTTGCATGCAGTTCTGTGTCACTCTTGTCTCCCTGGGCTGCTTCCTATAATTTAGGTCTGCTGCATCTCTGGGGAGGCGTTATTAGTCCGCTGAGGATCGGCCAGAATGTTTAAAAATTCCATTTCGTTTAAAAGGTGTCGGTTTACATGCAAGCAGAGAACGTACCGCTGTTGCACGTTGTAACGGCTACATTACCTTCATTTACCAAACTAAGTCGATGATAGCTGCTAGCGGGGCGGCATATATGAGCTGCATGGAATGGTCAAAGTTTTCGCATTTCTTCCAACTTGCTTTGGAAATAATTCATTGTGGTTAATGGCCCACTGCAGGCTTGTTGCATACAATTAAAGCTGTGATCCATTATCGCTAAGAAACAACAAAATGGCCTGTCATGCTTGCTTTATTCACATTCATGAGGTCGAGACACATTTGAACTGAGCACCCTCATCGCTGTTGTTGAACTTCTACAGACTGCGAGGAAACGAATGCATTTTTTATTTTGACTTATGTTTTTGTCTTTTTTTGTATTTTTAAGCATATTTAGCTACTTTGCAACATGTTTCAGTGTCCCAACTGCAATACTTAAAAGCTATAACTCATATTTTAGGCTTCAAAACCACAGCAGTATTAGAAATTCACCACAAACTATTATGAAATAAAAAAAAGTGCTCACTTCACATCATTTATAGAAGGTAAGCAACAACTTGGCTTTTCTCTGCCAGTCAAACAGAGCACTCCACAATACTAAATAATTGATAATTAAGCTTTAACTCTGGAGCCTAAACAATGACAGTGGTTTGGAAAGGGGGGGAAAGGGATGCATGAAATATTCAAGGGAACTGTGATAAAGTGAAGCTCGAGCAATACGAGGAAGACAGCTCACTCGGAAAAATCTAAGATCAAAGACCCCGAACCTACCCTGCAATATTTTACACATTCAGGGTGCAACAAACACGGGAAGAAAGAATAGATCACCTAACTTCAAAAGTCTGGTATGTTAGCTAATAAAAACCTGAAAGTAAATATCATTATTCAGTTATTAATGACCTTTGCTCACTGATAATGATGTGGTTGTAATCTGGATCAAGAACTAATAAAGATATTTGTAGTGAAGAGGTGTTTTTCTTCCACTCTTCCCACTCAGTGTTAGAACTGTACAGTATGGCAGTCTTCAAGAATAAAAGCAGATTTGTTCAGTGTGCCACCTCAGTATCACTTTGTTTTCTACTGCTTTGTGCTTTCAGAACCTGCAATACTTTGTTTATTGCATCGCCGAGAAGAAAATTGCTCTTTAGCAGAAAAACTTCTGGGTTGTAGCATTTCCTTCCTTTGGTATTTGATGCATGTTTTTTTTTAATAGGAGACATTTTACTTGTCACAGTTGGAAAAACACAGGTGCTACTAATATTATTAATGATCGATCTGGTGCATTTAAGTGTCCCAGTAAGTCAAAACACAGGAGTCTGGACTCTGGACCATGGTTCCTGGTGTCAGGAGTCCAGTGTGGCACCTAAATAAAGTGTTTCATTCAGTCAAATAAACAATCCCTGGACATAATCCAGACAGCGATTACATTTCTGTAAGAAATATATTCGCTGTTGCAAAGTAGTTGTCCATAAATGTGATTTCTAGGAGACAGGGATGCTCTTTTAGCTCTGTTTTTTGGTCTTGACCACCTCCTAATACCTGACTCCTTAGCTGCTAAATACTCCACTGTGTTCCCCAGCTAGTTGTTATCTCTGTCTGTCTGCCATTTGGTGCAGAGCAGGTAGTGTATAGAGGTTTTTAACAGCTTTTTGTTGTTGTTGCTGAAAACAACTGCCTGCTGAAGACAACACCACTAGAGCAGTGAGACTGAACCAAAACAATAAAGTTGCAGAAAAACAGCAGCAATAATTCGCTGAAACTTGCCAGAACGCTCCATAAAAGTCAGGGGAGCTCCCTGTGAACCATGTAATAAGAACTGATTGGGTTATATATTGGGACTAAAGTTATATTAAAACATAATGTAACACTATATTTACACCCACACAGATTTGCCAGAGCTACATGAATTGAAATTTTACCAGCAGTCAAATATTTACTTACTCCCTTGGTGTGTGTACGCCGAACTTAAACCATCTGTTCACAGAGCACACAGCTCATGCTATCACACACCTCTATGTGCTGTGGCTGATTACGAGGGGGGGAACAATCAGAAACCAAACCGTGCACGAGTGTGTCTGTACCAGCCACTGTAGGTAACATCAGCAATGGTTTCTACCAATCTGAAAAGTCCATTAACCTTCTACAACCTGGACTAGATCTGGACTTTCCAAGAGTTATCAGCAGTAGAAAGTTGTCTGCAGCTGAACTTATTGAGCAACATTTCCAATCAGTCCATCATGTGATGAGCGGCACATGTGTATTACCTCATTTACCGCCTGGAGTCTGACTTCTACAGCTGGCAGCTATCAGCTACCTGACATCAGCCAGAACATTATATAACAATGTGAACACCATGGCTGTCTGGAGGAGAGGAAACATCCGAGTTTACAGTGGAGGTTTGTCAAGAATAGCAGGTGGATGAAGTGACAAGAAACATTTCTGAAGGCAGATATGGATGCACAAATCAAATCTGGATTAAATGCACAAACTCAGCGTCTATGACAGCATATTTTTATGATTTATTTGAAATCTCTTGTCAGCTGTAAAGCTTTTTTTTTTTCCAAAGACACCAAAAAGCAAATACTTTTTCAAAATCTGTCTGAAGAATTAAAAGCAGCCGCTGTGTTGTCAACACTGAAACAAACAAGAGTGAAAAACATCTTCATCTTCATCTGATCAAATGATGTGGTGAGAAGTGCCTTGTTGTGTTATGGATAACAGGACAATGACAATCAATCCTTATCCCAAAATGAACTGCAGCGTACTGAGAATCAAATCTCCATAATCCCACCATAAGAGCAACCTATGGATCAGTCACACTGCTGCTAACAAGGAGGATATGAAGTGGATGTAACAGACGGAGGGTGAGGCAGAGCAAAGCACTGCGGCAGCAGCTGCTCTCCGCAGTACAACCATTAAGACGGGAGGAGGCAACGCTCCTAGGAGGAGGAGGCACGTAATGAATGCGCACTGGTGGCGTGCCTCAACATCTGTGCACCCCAAAGCCTCGCCACACCTTCACCTTCTCGGAGACGCACCTATCTCTGCTGCCTTATTTCTTCAGCTTTCATCATCACTTTTTGTTTGTTTTTAGCTGCATTTTCTGGAGTGCCGTGGAAAAGGTGGAGGTGGCAGAAAGTCAAAAATGATAGAGACAGAAGGGGGGAAATAGGTGTGGGAGGAGGAAGAGCATCTCCATCACAATCCCCCTGCCCCCAGCCCCCTTACAACTTTTCTTTGGGGGCTTCTTATAAACCAACCATCTATCTCCATTATGCCCCCGAAATTGCTATTTGTCGCTTTGCGGGGAAGAAATAATCAATATGTCTTGTGGGGGCAGCGAGCGCATTAGAGGAAGCAAATTGATGTCTCTCGCCCCAGCGCTCCTCACCCAGCACACTGCACCACAGCTAATGGGAAGCCTCGCTGCTGGCAGACAGGGAAGCCAGTGTGTGTGTGTGTGTGTGTGTGTGTGTGTGTCAGTGCACATGAGTGAATGAATGAGCGAGTGGTCAGGCGATAGGGAATTTGTAAATGCAAAGTGAATGCCAGTGTTTGGCTGTGTGCTTGTGCGCTCATGTATTTGTGTGTGTGCGTGTGTGTGTGTGTCCTGTCTGTTTGTGTGTGTCCAGTGCCGACAGAGCCTTATCTCTCCCAGCCATCCGGTTTTAGGTCTTTGGGCTGTCAGAGGCAGATAGCCCTGTCACTACCGCAACATCCCTTTTCTCCGAGAGCCTTGAAGGCTTTCTATACCGACTGACACTTCCAGAAAATCCCCACCTGATAAGTGCATTGCAGGCGGACGTGACTCGCCCACTAGTCACTATCTCCTCCGCCTGGCTTTTATTTCATTACACTTCTCTATCGTTCTCCATCACTGCACAGAGAAAGTAGACATCCTTTTCTCGGTTCTCTTTTTGCAAACATCTAGTTTTTTATCTAACAACTGCAAATTGTTAAATCTGTTGTCTCGGAGTTGTTGTGTTACATCTCACCTAGAAGAGTTTTGTTTGTATAAATGTATAAATGTATAAAACTCAAAAAGGTGAAAGCAGCGGCTCAGACCTGTGTGCTGTAGGGATTAATGAAATCTTAATTAAAAGATTTTTTAATTTAGACCATATTATATTGCATCACACCCAAAAATCTATTTTTAGTCTCTGAACAAATAGAGCACCTTCACGGAATCAATAGCTGCAAATGGTTACAGGTATTATTCCATTTGAGGTTTTCTCTTCAGCTCTGAAGGACAAACCGCTCTTAATTCTTAAAATGTGGGGGTCTTCATGGGTACTGAGAAGGCCTAAATACTGATTTCTAGGCTTAGAATCCAGCTTGGATGTGTAGAAACACTGGATATGGATATTGGTGACCTACATATGCTGTTCATACGTTAAGGGACAATGGGCATTTTGACTGGTACTGAATGTATGAATGACAAGCTGCTCCTTCTCCCCTTTAATCAATTATATTTCTATATATCTTGTTTCTATTCATGTTGTTGTATTTCTTGTTTTGTTTTTTTTTAAATTTATTATTCTAATTTATTCATTTTCTTCTTTCTTACCTTACTCCAAAAAATATTAATTGTAAAAAATTGTAACTATATATAGATGCTACATGTGTGCACTGTGTGCTTTGTCCTCTCAAGTTTAGGACTAAAACCAATAACCTACTGATCAGAAACATAGTCAAGTTTTTGTCATAGTGAGTATTTGGTACATATCTCTGTTTTTTATAATTATAAATTGAATAGTTTAGGGATTTGAACTGTTAGTTGGACATAACAAGCAGCATTTAGATGTCAGCTTAGGCTTTGGGACATTTTAGTTGGTATCACATGTTCCTCAGCAGATGGATTTGGCCATTTGGAAGTGTGGTTGTTCAAAATTCCATTTTTTTCTGAGCACTTAAGAGACTTCTTGTAAAAAAAAGAAGAAGAAGATTAATCAGCAAAGAAAATATCATCAGTTGCAGCTCCAAGTTCATCCCTCTCAACATATCAATCTATTTGTAAATGTGTAGGAGAGTAGAGATGACAAAACATGGATCCCTGCCTGCTCTGTAGAGGTCCGCAGTAAATACAAATGCAAAACTGACATCACGGAAAACAGCAACATCACTGTCACTGTGTTATAAAATAAGAGAATGAATATGTAAATAGTGTGACTGACACTATGAAAGTCAGAGAATAAATTCATCTTTCTGTCACTCACACAAACACGAGCACAAAATCAATCTCTGGCTGTGTCATTGGAGTGCTCAGATGGCTGTGTCTCATCTCAGACACAGGACGGGGGGGCGTCACAACAGGATTCTCGATTATCCATTTATTCGCTGCAGAGGGCATTAGGGGCCTGTCAATCCTCATTTGCCCAGGCTGCACTTGCACAAAACTAAGAGCCGTGACCACACACACACATTTGGCATTGGCAGCTTTTAGCACAGAAACACACATGAGAAACTTTTCTTTTTTTTTTTACACGCGCCAGTTTGAGACTTCTTCAACCGAAAACTATTTCGACTTTTCCCGTTCGTTTCTTCATGGTGATGTGTTTAAACCCAGAGAAATGTATTCACAAGTGATTAAGAGATTTGAGGGATAAGATGGGTTTTATTCTCTTATTGTCAGCCAATCCCATGAAACCACCGAAACCAGCCTCCCTTCTGACTCAGCCCCAAGAATATTAATTCCTACTAAAGATGTAAATCTCTAAAAATGGATGAAAAATGTATAATTTTATCTTTAAAAGAGACCTGAATTAAAATCTTAAAACAGATGGGCATTGCAGTTTTTAGAAAACGTCAAACTGGAGGAAATTGCGCATTTATTCATGGACTATTTTCAGCCACAGATGAATACACATTTAACACATGAGAGAGTATTTACAGAAAACATCAGCCAGTGCAACAATGTGACTTTTGGCATTATAAAATTTTACTGGGGTGTAGTTTTGAGAAGACATCCAGCGTTTTGTCTTTGCTGCGATATCTTTGTTGCTGCACTTCCCAGAGAGCACCTGTCAGTTACAGAGTGCCTCCACTACTCCGCTGTCTTCCTCTGATGAACTTCCTGTGTGGAGTTCGCCCATTTTTTCCTCCTGGTTTTCTCCCAAAGATCAAAAACATGCCGGTTAGGTTAATTGAAGACTCTAAACTGCCTGTAGGTGTGAATACGAGCATTAAAAAGCCTTTTTCACAGCAGACATTTTTTTTTACCTGTCATATTAGGAAAAGCACAGGTGTTACTGAAACATTAATGATGGCTGGATTCTATTTAAAGTGTGTTAACCCACCAGCACCCTGAAACTAAAGCAGCTAAATGGAATCCAGTCATTGTTGTATATGACTTAAATCAGTGCTTTTTCCTATTTTGACATTCCGAAAAACAGTCCTCTGTGAAAAAGACTTGCTTGTCTATACATGTCAGTCCTGTCCACGGTGCACCTCTTGCCTGACAGCAGTATAAGGTATTAATAATGTTTGTATGGGTGGCTTCCCTTCTTTTCCTGTCATCTTTCTCCTGACTGCTATCAAATAAAGGCATAAAATAGCCCCCACAAACAAGACAAAAATCTATCAAAAGTGCAGCATTGCATTGTAGAATTTCTAGCAAAAATAAGTGGATGCTACATTTTTTTATTCCATCGTAGGATTTTTTATTTTTAGGACATGATGTACTGTATGTCCCTGTAAAAAATGGGGGAGTGTAAATGCGGTGCAATAAATTTGTGACTTTCAAATCTACATAGAAATTACTTAAACTGCTGCTTGAATATTATGTCACTTCATGAACAAAGGCACAAGATGTAAGAGATTACAAGTTGAATCAATGTTGTGTTGTATGAGTGGCAAGTCATTTATCTATGTAAAAACAATAGTCTAACACAGATGTAGACTATAGAAGGTAAGACATCCATAACAGGCTAACAGACTTTTTATCCAATGGGATAAAAATCCAAAGAAACAGGCAAAATGTCAAAAGAAAATCCTTGGGAACAAGGGTGGAACGTGAGACACAAGTAAAATATGACACGAGGGAAAACCTTCAAAATATAAAATGAAACAATTAATTTAAAACCTAAAACAATGACAATTTATTACTTTGACTGAGACGTTTAGTTCAACAGTTATCCAGTTTCTGATAAAGTTGAAGCTTTGGGTGGGGTGATGTCGGCTGACTGATCAGCGATCGACTTATTCTTGCTGCAAACTTATTATATCGGCCTGTGAAAATGACCTCTAGCTAACATCTTAATTTGGTGTGTTAGCATGCTAATATTTCACTGGTGGACCAACCGACACAGTGCTCCAGTCATGCTACCAAACATAGAAACCACCTTTAAAATGCAGCAATAGGCATTCAGTAAAAATAAACATCTGCTTCACGTTCGTACCTGCAGCTGAGGTGACCCTGCTCGCTCTAAATTTTACGCCCCGACTGTAAAACTCCCTACTGTCTCCCTCAATGTAACACAACAGTGCTGGATAATTAATTCCACTACCAGCTGCATGTGACAAACAGGACAATTGTGCGGTGCCGCAGGTTAATTCACGGCTTTGATGGATGCCGAATTGAGGCTGTCGCTGCAAGCACAGAAGAAGCCATGGCAATTAGAAGAGCCCTGTGTGTGAGAGTTGGCCGCTGCATGCACCGCTGGGCATAAATGAGTCCAGGCAACATAGGCAGGGCTTTAACACAACACCGCAGACACGCCTAAGACTCCCATTGTGCCTTTCGCTAATCCATTTCCACCCTAACAAGCTGCTGCCTTCAAAACCAGCCATCCAACCACAAGCCTGTCCACCGTCTGCTGAGCTTGGTTCAGCTCCAGGATTCTGACTTTCAGCGGCCATTTTGAGCTCTCCCTGGCAACACTCAGCCTCCTCCGTGTTGAAACAAAGCTGTGATGTTTTAAGAGCTACTACTGTACTTGCTTGAATGCATGTGCTGAAAGTGGCTGTCTATTAATCTGGTTGTTTTTAGTCCGTCTATCAAAACTGAAATTCTGGCATCTGATGGAGGAAATCAGTGTCACTTTTGCAAAAGATTTAGCCTTGTAGAAATGTATATTTTGAGATTGGCATTGATGTGGGAGAGAGGAAAATGACAAACAAGATCAGAAAAGCCAGACAACAGTATCATGCTGTATTGTCAGACCAGAATAGAAAGCTGTCCTCTGCATCACCTTAAAGTTTTGTTATTTTTCTCCCTTCTTGGCTGAATGTTGATTACTTCTGTAACCTCCAGACATTTATACTCGGCGTGGAGCTCAGTAGAATGAGTTCTTTTCCCCCACCTCACGAACAGAGGTATAAACAGAAGGAAAAAAAAAAGCTTTAGTTCTGTGCTAATAAAGCAGCCGAGACGCCACGGAAAAAAATCAACTGTGCATTTTCTCTATTGAGCTGAAAAATGTGGATGCACTTTAAGGGCACTATTTATTGTCCTCCGAGAACTCTATCTCAGGTGGAAAGAGCTGACAAATAAACAAAATTAATAAGAGCATCCAAACCCTCCCTCTCTCTCTGTGTGTGCCTGTTTTAAAGAACATTTTTATTTTAAACCTCAGAAGAACAGAAGAAGTGTTTTGTTTAATTTCTTTTAAAGCTTTGTGGTTCAGTAGCTGTTAAGTGTCTTCCCCTGACTGCGCCTCTTATCCCACCTGTAATCAAAGTGAAAACCCTCCCTGTGGGCTTGAGCACCAACTCACAGAGACACTGGGTGTGATGATGTAAAATGAGATGGGAGAGATACGATTTCAGAGGTGTGTTTCAGGAGGCTCAGCTTATACCGAGGCTTCTACAGCATAAAAATCTTTCAAGAAGAAAAAAGCACAACTTTTTTTGTTCTGCTCTTTCTCACATCTTTTCACTGTGATCTATTTAATAAAGCAAAAGTGTCATCATATAATCTTTAAAGGTTTCCAAGAAATGTTCAGGTTTGGAGGATTTATGCCTCCTCTGGTGCATATTTTTGAAAATGTGATATACTCATGTTTCTCGCCAATTAATATGTCTCTCTTTATTTATGAATGAAATTTAAATAACTGACCAAATAAACAGAATTATTTCTTTCTTTTTAAAGTATTTGTCTTTTTTGCCTGCATTTAGATGGATAGCGGTGACCAGAAATGAGGGGAGAAAGAAGATGGATGGCATGCAACAAAGGTCCCTTGTTGGAATCAAACCGGGGACACTGACTGCACACATGCTTAGCATCTTAAACCACTAACACAAACAGTTTTTTCCCCCCTTTATTTAGATTTATCAGCGCAATGCACCAAGAGGCGTACAGGCTTCTATTTCCAGCCACAAATGGCAAAACTCTTTTTTTTTTGCAGTTTGCAATGTAATATAATGCAGTTTACATGTCTTCATGTACTGAAGCAATGCTATTATTTAGTTTATTATTAGTATTAACAGTCAAAACAATCTTGTAGGCTATTCTCAACTGTTTTTTGCTGTAAAAATTAAACTGTGCTGCTGAAAATAAAAGAGAAGTTTGAGAATCGGTATTCTGCAGAAGTAATAAATGATTTGAAGGTTAGATCATAAAATGGAAGCAGGCGTTTAAACTGCGTTTCCTGTGCGAGCGGTTTTATTTATCTGTGCAATTTGGCATCTCTGGCATTTCTCTGCACACATTGTTTGAGAGCAAGAAGAGAGTTCTATGAATTCATAGAGAAGATGTAAAAAAAAAAAAAAAAATCAACATGACCAATGTGAAGTGTACAAGAGATGTGTGTTGGAGTTGTTTAAAGGTGAAATGTTGTACAAATGTCCTACAGACTGGTTTTGAGTCCTTTTTAGTTTGAGACTCTTGCCAGTAACTGGGTACAACATGTCTTTAGAAAGGTTTTCAGTCTGAAAATATCAATTTTGTGTCTTTGTTCATGGTTACACTCGACTAAAATGAAAGCACAAACTTTCAAAAACCTGTCTGCTAAACAGATATCAGAGCATTCATGTGATTTCTACAACCTTTTTTTTTTTTTTTGCCTCCACAGCTGCTCTTGTGTCTCTGAGCCCTTCAGTGTCAGTCTGTTTAAAGTAACTGCACAAAAGCAGACACAGTGAATATGAACAGAATAAACTCGAGACAATGAAAAAGGCAGCACATCAATAACTGCTAGGCCCGGGCTTAGCATGGGGGCTTATTGGTTTAAAGCTCAAAATACACTGAGATGGGAGACTGCATGAGAACAAACAACTGACGGGGGTGTTTGTGCGTGTTTATGTGTGTAAGCGCGTGCTGGAAAATCCATTCCACCATCTTTTTCAACACGTACAGCAGGCCTAGTGCAAATATTAGCACTGCATCTATTGGGAGGCAATCTGGCTGTCAACATATTGTTGTTGTTTTGTGCAGAAGCGTCAGTAAACAGAGCTGAACAGACACTGAATGTTGCCTCTGTTGTTTTGCTGCTCCAGGAGAGGTTGTACTGGTAATGAGCAGTAAGTTCAATGGCTTCCATCCTTACTGCTGTTGTGCCTCGGCTGGCTTGTGCGGCGTGCTGGAACAATAGCATTGTTGGTGTGTTGTTTCAGTTGAATGTCATTTCGTTTAGAGCGTTAGCAGAATAGCATGGAGGGTGGCATGTGGGAGTAATCCCATTACTTCTGCAGCTAATCGCCTTTCTGCTTGTTTTTTAATTCCTGCAATCTGTCTTTTAGTTACTTTTTCAAATTAGAATGCAATTACTCCAGTTTCCCCTCACATTTATTACATTTAGCAAACAGATGTCATTATAAAGACAGACTTTGCTCAATATTTAGTCAAGTATTTAACATCAGAACATGTGAAGATGAGTCTGGTCTCACCAAACACGATGAACAAGTTGCCAATGTCTTACTTTTGCGTGTTGTCACAACATATTTTCTGGCAGTTTTTTTGTGTGCCATTTTAGGCATGAATGTCATGAAAACTGGGGTCAAACAAACACAGGACTTTCACCCCGGAGACCAGCGTTCGTGTCCCATGTGATACCGAAAATAAACGTTGACCTTTTTTAACTTACTTCTGTAAATGAACATTTTTTATTTATGTCACGTAGGTAAAGTAGGTAAATTTGATCTCAAACCGCGATCTTTACCGAAACCTAACCAAGTAGTTTTTATGCCTAAACCTAACCAAACTGACTAAGGTGACATGATGAAAGTCACCTGACTTTGTCCTTTCCTGCATGTTCGCAAAAAGCTTAAAATGCATGAAATGACACGCGGAATGTTCTTAAAAGTGGTGTGTTATTTATATTTATATGCCATCCCATGATATCACTTGATTTATTGGTAGGATTGAATCAAAGAACACTTCTGTGGTGTGTCATGCAAACATTTTACCAGGCATCTTCATGTGGATTTTAATGTATCTAGTAACAACACAATGACCTTTGTAATAAATTCTGGAAATTTGGGGAGTTTATAATGACATGTATAGGAGTTTACATTTTCCAGTGATACAAATATTATGATGGATTTTTAAGACTAATATTTGAAAGTTTTTACCTGCAAAACCTATTAAATAACTAAATACTATTACTCATTACTCACTAGATTATTAATTAAACTAATTATTAATAAATCACAATCATTTATTGATTTTACTGTGTGTATCAGGACTTTTAGAACATTTTCATCACATTTTAAACAATACTGACAATAGTAATAATCCTGATAGTTTTGGTCACTAGTCACACTCCCACTGTGGCTCTGGTGAGAGGCAAACAGTTTTCTGTTGTTACACCTGCAAGACTAGATTTTTTGGACCATTTATGGGAAACAGAACAACTTAATACAAGTTTTAACATACAGTAATTATCGCAGTATAAAGTCAGCTTGTAGCTAACTTGTTTGCTAAGAAATTTAACATTCGGTGAAGAGACACTGCATTGTGTGTCATAACATGATGAAGTCCACTGTTCACCTTCTTCTTGCTCTGGTTTATTCTCTTCCAACTCCTGATGGAACAATTTTTCTCTTTAGCTGCTAGTTAGCTTGTTGCTAATCGGGGCTGGTCAGGTAGTGACCCTAAACAGTGGAGTTGTGGGCTGTTAAACCAAAACAACATGCTAAAAAGCTCTGTAAAGCTGAGAGGTCGTGTAATAATTCACTGCAGGCTATCCCTGCCACATTACACATGGTCAATTGATCGATTGTTGATTTGATTGTTAAGAGAGAAATATTGATTATCGCAGCTTTAAAGATCAGTAGCAAACGTTTCTTTAAAGCTTTCCCCAACACTGGGAGAAACTATTGTAAAGAATCCGAATGACTGTATCTGTAATACCAACACATACACATACCGATGTGCTTGTGGCACACACACACACACACACACACACACACACACACACACACACACACACACACACACACACACACACACAC
>JBBPCS010000330.1:6278514-6294107 GCA_037974645.1 Hollardia meadi
ACACACACACACACACACACACACACACACACACACACACACACACACACACACACACACACACACACACACGGGGACATCTTGGTAGAGCTGTCTCTGTATTCCTGCCCTGCTGAACGGATGACTTTCTCTCAGTGATAATGTGAAGCCTCTATCTTAGGCGGGAGCGCTGACGTCTATTAGATCTATAAATCATGTTAGGCGAGGGGAGGGTGGGCGGGTAAGAGGGGATGGGGGTGCAGTGAGAACTCAGGGTCGTAAATCTCATTACCTGAGACTGCTGCCGACCCCCCGCCGCCTCACCCTGTCCTCAATCTCTCCCATTATCAGCTGACCTTGACCGCCAACATAGACACTTACACTCAATCAGGGCTGCAGAGAGTGTGTGTGCGTGTGTGTTTACCTGTCATATTTGTGGCGTGATATCTGGAGACCCCTCCATCTTAAATGAGGCACTGGGATTTCTTAATGAAAATATCAGTTTATTCTTGCTCCTGTCATCTTGTCAGACTTGTTTCCATCAAGCTTGTCCATCACTGGCTCTTAAAGGTGAACACAACTCACTTTTAAATGTTTGCATGTTATTATTTTTTTTTCATGTTTTAGGACTATAGACAGTATTTCTGTTTAACTGTGCCTCGTTCGATCAATATAGAATTTGTAGCACAAAATAAATGAGAGCACCTTTAAAGGCCAGTGGTGTTTAAGTGATAAAATGATGATTTCTAAACAGGAGTGACCCATAGGGTGAACTTCAGGTAATGAGTTTATAGATTAAATCTCTCACAAAAGCACGAAAATAGAACAAAGGCTCAAACTTGTGACGCTTGAAGTTCTATTTATTTTTTTTACTCTGGTTTCTGAACAGATTGCTTCTGTCCTCGGTCCTGGTGAGCTGAATCACTTTCCAAGCTGCTGTAAAATGGCTAATGAACGCAGACCTGTAAGCACATCATGCCTCATTTAAAGTCTAATGATGTAATGTTGAAACACAAACCTGTGACTGTTCAACACTCATGTTTTAACCACTACCTGTCTGTCTGTCTGTACAGCAGAATATGACAGTGTTGACTGTTCTATCCACTACTTTGGTCCCGACTATTACATGGATTGTTGTGAGATTTTGTACCATATTCATGGTTCCCAGAGAATTGCCATGAATTCATGTCCCCCTCAGGATAAATGGTTAAAACTTGGGTGATCCTTTAACGTCATCAGGTTAAATTTTTTTTTTTTATGCCCCAAGCTGCTAAATTAATAAACTACCCATCAGTCTCAGTTATAGGCTACTTTTTTTTAGTGTTACTTAGTAAATGGTAGCATGCTAACATGTCAAACTAAGATGGTGATGGCTTTTCGCGTGTCATTTAACGGCTTTTATGAGTTTTAAATATACAGGAAATGTTGTGTGACAATTGTTGTCTTACTCACATGACCTATAGTCGCAGTTTGTTAAAGTTTAGGCATAAAAACGACTTGGTTAGGTTTAGGGGGAAAAAATGTCACAGTTTGGGTTAAAATCAATTTAGTTGTGTTTCGTACGTCACGTAACTAATGTTACTTATGTGATGTAGGTTCAAAATATTATCTAACTTAACTTATGGACAAGAATTAACAACGGTCGACATCAACTTTTGGTTTCACACAGGACACAAACTCAGGTCTCCTGGGTCATGGTCCACTGCTTGTTTGACCGTTCCACCAACCCAACCTCTACCAGAAAAGCCCAATGCGGACGGTGTTAAATGGCACGCTAAAAGCAAAAAATGTGTTTTGATAACATGCAAAATGACTAAAGACACTGGCGTGTTATTCATACGCGATTTGGTGAGACCAGGCTTGAGCCTCACAGCGATGCTATGGTGGCTGTAGACTCTTGTTTAAATGTACTTATAATATCAAATGTCTGAATGGCTGTTATTCTAAGCACTGTTGTTTTTTCTGGTTTTAAAAGTCTTTGTCTTTGTCCGTTGTGCAACAAATTGATCAAAATGAAAATGACAAACGATACTGCCTCTAATATCTTTTCATAATGGTTGTGTCCATTTGTGCAAAGCCTAAAATGTATATCAATTATAATTATAGGATGATATGTAGCATTGCACATACTAGCTGTTGTCCTTTTTGTCTAAATTATTAAATTTACATTTTAATCGTTTCACAACCTGCTTTGGCAATGCTGTATTTACATAATTGTTTAGGCCAAAAAAGCAATTTTGAATTGGCGAGACAGAATATGAGAGAGGGGGCTTCATTCACACAGGAATATTGTAATTACACAGCATGTGTTTTGCCAGCTACATGCTGATGTTCTGTCTTTTATAACAGGGGTACATTACTTTTGTTTTTAAACAAAATTATTGGGATGAACTTGCCGCGATCTTCTGCTTTGCACAGCACCAAGCAACTTCAAATACAGCAGACGTCTGCTTTACAACTTTAGTTAGACTCATAATTTCACACCTGTTGATATTGCGAGTTGGACCTCCAATCAGCACACATGCGACGAGCGCAGACGATGTAGAGGGAAGCACGGCGGCCAAGAAACACAGCTCGTGCTGCAGGAATAGCTCCTTTTGACATCAGCAGCTACATAAACTTGGCAGAGCTTCGACAAACAAAACAAAAGCCCGCGCAGGTCACATACAGCAAAACGTCTCTTTGTTGTGTAAATCAAGCCTCCAGCAGTGCTCCTGGTTTCTCTGCTGACTGGCTGAGACCTCCTACTGCGATCTGACCAGCGGCACCAGCAAAAGAGACATAGGCCTAATGAATGTTAGACTTCCACACGGAGTCTGGCGCTGCTTGCAGTCTCCATATTTCTCCCACTTTCTGTCTGTTGTCCTCCCACTCTCGTTTCTTTCTCTTATTTCTTTTTGTGTTTTCTTCCTCCCTCACACATGAAAACCTGTATCACTGCACAGGACTCTTCTGTGCCATTAAAAAAAACCCCAAAAAAACCCATTCCACGTAATTTCATCCGTCACCTCGGGAACATGTCCTTATGTAATCAACTGTAGTCTTTTAAAGAAAAGGAAATGAATCGACTTCTGACACAAAAGTGATTTAATTAGAATTAATCAAATTAAAAGTCGGCCTGGTGAAGAAGTGGTGATAATTCTGTCTGCGGCCTCTTCCTCCTTACATCATGTCTTCTACTCTGCTGCTCCCTCGAATGCATCTTAATGGGTTTTCGTGCCTGGAGCGGATTCAAGGCCGGAAAAAGGAATATGCTGCATTGTGGTATATCTGGCTGGTTCAATAATAACTCATATGACAACACTCTCCGCTAACACACAACCCTCAAACTGTCACTGTTCCACTACCTTGCCTTTGGGTGACCCTGAATAATTTAGCTCCAGTAGTCACTGAGCAAGTTTACCCAGAGGTAACTCTAGAAAAGTACATCATGTCTACCCCGAGGCACGATTCATTGGATGGTGACAGCTTCAGTCATGTCTGATAGCTGCGGATGTGCACATCACTAATCACTAGTAAATCCAGGTATATGACATGGTAATAGAGGACAGGACCCGCGGCACGAGGAAGTCGATTTTTGAAATAATCACTTTACCTGGACGGAAAAAGTGTCAATACAGCTGATGGACATATTTAAATTTATTTAGGTTGGAATTAAAGCTTAGAGAACTCTCACACCTCCCAAAGTGACACTTCCTCTTTGCCCGTGAGGTTTGACGGTGTTTGGTGTATCACTTCCTCGACATGTTAACTTTGCCCTTTCTTTTTTTTTAACGGATGCAGTTTTGGAGCATATAATCCAGCCTCTTTGGATGTTCTGTTAGTGTCTTGCTTGTTTGAAAACTCAAAAATGAAAAAGTGAAAACTCAAAGTGCTCCTACCTGGCATCCAGTGTAATTAGATTTTTTGATTTGTGTTTTGTAGAAGCGTTTTGTTGTCGGTTTATTAATTGTGATTTAAAGCCCCTGTGTGAGTGGGATTTGAAAATTGACTTTGGTGGCCCGAGTAGTCACCTGTGAATCCAAACAGTTTTCACCTCATTTCTCTAAAAACAAACTCCCATTCAGCATAATATGAAAGATGCAACAATCCCGTAAATTTCCCTCATGTTGGCTTTAAAGCTCCAGAGTGCGTCTGCAGTCAGTTACACTTGTTCAGTATGCCACTACAGTTTTGGACAACTCATCACGAATGCCACAGATTAGAATAAGTCCATTCTGAAGTTTTTTCTAGTGGAACTAAAGGCTCCAATGACTTTGTTATGTCCTCTATGAGTCAACTACAACATTGGTAAAAAAAAAAAATTTATATCAGTATAATATCATTTAATACAGTGCTTGTTATTTTGTCCATAAAACCTGTTTATGACTCATTCAGTTGACTTTTCCATTAATTTATCTATTTTCCCTACTTCTGTGTCACTGGGGATTTTAGCCAATTTCAGCATGCAATAGACACAAGGCAGGGCACATGCCAATCACTAGTGATAATTATATATAAAAATAACTTTTTAACTTTTAACTAACTCTTTTCTCTTTGTCACACACACACACACACATTCCAGCAGTGTCCTGTTCCGCTCTGCCGGGCACTCGGGACCACCTGAGGGTACCACATCACAGGTTTGTTTTTCCTGTATCTGCTCCATCAGAGAAGAGCCGGCCTCATTAGTGTGCAGCCCCTGTAGGGTCCTGGGGCATCTCAACCCACACAGCCAACCTCCAGTGGCCCCTTGGGCCCCGAGCCCCAAATACAACAAATCACTGAAACAAAAACGCGTGCTAGCATCCCTAATGCCCGAATCTTTACACTTCAAAAACACAATTATGCTAATGCCAGGAATCATTTGCCATTCCAACTCTGATTTAATGCGGCCTTTTAGTGGGGAAAGCTAATTAGAGGCTTTAATTAACATGTGCGACACAAACTGAAGAGAAGTGCGAAGGAGCCTGTCGATCACGGAGGAGCGCAGCTAGAGCGGTGAAAGAGGGAGAGCGGGAAAAGGGAAGTCTGAAAGCTATGCAAATGAGGCGAGGGAGCGCCACAGGGAGGCGTGGATCCCTGCCGCTACAACGGTCTCTGTAAATATCACTGTGACCCGTAGACAGACTGGAGTCATCTCATTAACACAGATTGGAAGGTGTCACCGGAGCTCAGCCCATGAGGGTCAGTGCTGATACGATGCAACCTGAGCTTAGCGAGGGTACCATCATTAAAACTGTGACAAAACACTGGATTTAAGCTCATGTTCTGTAATGCAAATCTATTCCACTCACATCATCCTTCCTGTATAACTACCGCGGGGCAGATGGCCCAGTGCACTGCTGGACTCTCACTAGACCTCTATACTGTGCCTCTATAGCTGCAGATATATGTGCTGACTGACTGTGATTACATTTATTGGCTTCACACAGCCGGTATGCCGGTTTCTGTGAATTAAACGGCAACATGCAGATACAGGAGTCATTAACACAGATTGGAAGGTGCATTATTGTTTCACAATTTGAGCTCAGGATATCGTCGTCATTACAACAGGTAGTTATAAACAGGTAGCGAAAGCAATCACCTTGGGTTTTACCCCTGGAAATGAACTGGGCCAGAGAAAACCGAAAATTGAAATAGAAGATAGGAGCTAAAAATAGGAAATGTCAAGGAAATGTGCCTATTAATGTTGAAGCTTTTATTCTGTTCTCACTTATATTCACATTTTCACAAAGTTCTGCTGCACAGGGGGATGCACTTTATTATCTAATATAATGATATTTCAGGGCTTTATTCATTTCTATGGTTAAAGTACCTTTTTGTGCCACCAGTTTAAAGTGGTTCATTTTGGAATTTCATTAAGACCCATTAGCCAGCTGGGAAGGTTGTAATTTACATACTTGATCTATGTGACAATAGTTCTGTTTAAACTATTACCTCCCGCCAAGCAATATATAATCTACTATTCACTTTTAATTATTTTCCATATAATCGTTTCCATTTTTTTAAAATAGCAGTACTATTTTTGCGAGGCAGTCGCGTGAGTGTTTTAATTTACCTGAATTTCTTTTTATGCATTTCATCAAGTCAAGGTTTCCCTTTTATTGTATTTATATAAAAGACACATTATTGCTCAGTTGATTCTGTTATTCATTTCAATCAATGTTCATTTTTATGCGTTCAATACAAGTGATTAAAATGTACATATTTGACTTTGTTTTACCTTGTTGTTAACGACTATGTACTGTAATTTTTTGCTGCAGGCGGAAGTCTTTTTTTTTTTCTATTTTGCTGAATCTCTTGGTGTAGAAATCTGACAACATGGCTTCAATCCTGTATGGGCACTACAGGTTTTTCTCTTGGGGATCCATGCAGTAGCAGGGGAGTGAAAGGAGGAAGTGAAATGTGCAGCTTCTCTGATGGCTACACGTGTACCACTTTAAAATTCATAGAAAGAACAGTCAACTCAGTCCTGGGTGAGGATTGCAGTTTTGGAGGATTCATCATCACTCTCTGAGTTTCTGACTTTTTTTCCCCCCCCTTTTTCCCTTTTCAGTTTTGCCCATGAATCCACACACTGTAGTATTCTATTTCCAAATATAAAGATAATTTCATGGAATCAAAATGTATCAAAAGAACATGAGATTGTGATTGGCTGCACTGTAAATAGACATACCAGGTGCAATTTGTTGTATATCTAACAAGGTGGCCATCGGCCATTTAACCTCTGGGGATCTGGATATCTGGATATCTGGGCCAAGACTTCCTCTTCCGTGGGCTATGAGCAACTTCACACGGAATGTTTTAGATCCACATTTCGGCTAATCTCTCTAAACAGATATTTCCATATGAATGCAGATAAATTAAGAAAATCAGATATAGCTGGTGGGTTCCGAGATTTCAGCCTCTTTTGCTCCGTACACGAACTATTTATCTGCATGCAACCAAAGTTATTGGTCAATTCTACTTGGACTACAAATGGACTACAAACAGAAAACCAGAACGCGTCAGTTACAAAAATCTTGTCCCTTGCCTACAGATCCTGTATTCATATGCCGATCTGTTTGTATAGATTACTCAGTGTTTGCTGTTACGTTAGGACTGAGATCTTTTAGGATTACAACTTTGACATTTTTCTTCTGCAGTATATCACTCAAAGTATAAGTGAGTGCTGAATTGAAACCATGACCAGAACACTCCAGTAATTAAACACCATAAATACACTGAGGGCTCACTTGTCTTGTAATTCCTAGCACATCAAGTACTGCCCACACTTGATAATGGCTGATCTACACTTTGGATTACCATCCATCATTTCAAGGATCTTTGCTATTAATCTTTGACAAGAGGCAGTGAGAAGAGCGAGGCTCACCTCTGTGTGCTCTTCTGACAGTGAACAATCTTCGTGGTACATCATGTCCTCTTGACCTGTGGAAAAAATGTGCAGAGGAACACAGAAAGACATTCAGTGTTGGAGGAATATTAATCTCATTACAGCCAAACTAAATGATAACATGTTTTTAGCCTGGAAGTAGAAATCTTTGCCAGGTTGGAGTTTCAGTTCAATCATTTCTAAGGAAATATTCTTCAGAGTTTGAACAAACATTTGTGCCTAATGCATTGAAATGTTTGGGTAGACTATGAGCTATAGACTTCTGTTAGATTTAAGCTGACCACATATACAACTAGAAACTTAGTGTCTACCCCAAATTATTAGGAATTTATTCAGCTATGAACCATCCAAATAAAAGCACTCATGATATGAACTACAATATAATGTCTACAACAAACAAACCACACAGATGCATACAAACATATACTCTGTGCAACATCTTAAAGGTATTGGCTAAAATCAAAGTTTTAATGTCACTCATAGTGAATACTCACCAGATTCTGCACATATAGACACAAATACAGTCATTTTTTTAAAAAAAATTTAATTTATTTATTTTTGGGGTTGGTTTGTTTGAGTAAAAACAGCTGTTGAAACCCACTTTACATTGTGGATTTAGCATTCAGCAGCTAAAGAGTTGCTGGAAACAACAACAACAAAAAAAAAGAGCTAAAAGGAGAGTGAGTATTGGACTTGAGGTCACAATGTGGTAAGAAACACAACTCCAAATAAAGTTGCTGTCTTAACAGTTTGATGTCTAAATAGGCAACTGTTTGCAAAATGATTTTCCATATCAGCTTACATTTGTCGATGCTGTGTTTTTATTAAAAGTTGTTTCTACTGCTCTCAAGTGGCCAAAAAATTCAGTTCGTGCAGGTTTAAGTGGTAAATTATCTGAATATTTCTGAAATTTGAGACAGAAATATGTAAAGTCATCCAGCTTATAGTTCTTACAGTGCTGGTGTAGTTTTGTCTAAGATGATGCATCTTCATGCTGTAGCATTTTTAACCATTCTACATTTTAAAAAAAACTTTACTTTACTGAACTTTACTACTTTACTTTAACTTTACAACTATTATCATGGTTAAAATTTGGGGCACTCTCTAACTTGAAAGGCCACAGCTGCCACACTTTTGGTCTGAGCGGAGATTAATCTTGTTCCTGATTGACCTAAATTGTACAGGCATCATTTGTAATGGACACCAATTAATGTTGAGGTGAATCAACAGCATGCGGGTCAATTACAGTTAATCCATCCAAAAAAACCGAACATTTAGCAACATTTATCACATGCAGCATTGTTAGCTATAGCACGTCTGTAGCATCAAACAAGGTGCTCTTGTTTAAACACTCCTTGAATTAGCAATGCAGCAGGGAAACATTCATCTCCACTTTTGAGCATCAATCTCAAGGTCAGTGACTATTAAGTGGTTATAAAATATGTCCTTCACTAATATGATGCAGCAGAAACGTATTTGCCTGAGGACATCAGAGATGGATGGCAGAGCTCACACTGAGCCTCCCCAAAACTCAAATCCTTGAAAAGGACACGGTTTAAGCAGTGGTGGAATTTAAGTGCAACATCTTACAATTTGAATTTAATTTTCATTTTATACTTCTTTATAATAATACATTTCAGAAGGAAATATTGTATTTTTTGCAGAGTGATTTTTATCTGACAGCTAAAATTACTTTACAGATTAAGAATTTACATTATGAACACATGATACTGATAATAGAGTTAAATGCCTCTTGTGACTCATCACATAAAAGCAGTTTAGGGGCCCTTTTCATGTGTTTGAGTTGTTAGTGACATCAGTGATTTCCCATCAGATTTTGTTTTTTAAATAACTATTTGAGGTCCATCCAGACGTAAAGTATCCAATATAAGAAAAAGCTAAAAGTATTTGAAAAATACTTATTTACTGTATAGTTGATTAAATCTTTGCTTGATTGGTCCAACCATCAGTCCAAAACTCAATCTGTGGCTGTTTTTTACTACTTTTTAAACATTTCATAGACTAAGTTATTAATCAATTAGACCAGAAAAAAATCGTCAGAATAATTGATGATGAATTTAATACTTAAGTTAATACTTAAATACTTACTATACTTTAATACTAAAAATTAAGTACCTTAAGCATATTTACTTACTTTGTCTACTTATAATGGAGTATTTTTAATCGTAATGGCAATTTTGAGAAAAGGTCTGTTTACTTCTTCACTGCTGAGTTTGAGGAATGTAGAAACATGCATATTAGAGACCTGCAGTGCAACACCATTGGTTCTGTTTGTTTGTTACCCTCAACTAGACATTTGAAAAATGAGGCCTCCACTTAAGAACGCACCTGTATTTGTATCTGTCCTGAAAGAGCAATAAACTCAAAAAGAATTCTCATTATGTCAGTAAACAGTATTTCATACCGTTCATGAAAAATCAATATAATAGAGAGACATGGAGCTGAAAAAAACCCAAAATGGTAGTGTTGCTGAGGTTGGCATCAGAGGGGCCTTTATAGTGAACTTGATTAAAAGAAAATTGCTTTCAAGTGCTCTCAGCAGGCTGGAAGGTTGAGTGGGAGTGCTCTTGTGCTGCAGCGCTGGTGGAGTTCCACAAACTAGACTTTCAGGGTGAGGAAACAAGATGAAGAAATGCTTTGAAACCGCCTGAAGACAAAGAATGGGGAGGCACTGGCGACATGGTGGCGCAATATTACAGCTATTATCATTTTCAATACATTTTCATTTACATACGACTTCTGAGACTGGTGAGATGGAATTCATTTGTTTTCCCCCCCCCCCCCCACTACCTCTCTGTGATGAAAGGAGTTTATGTTGCTATGTAAAATACCTTTTTTTATTGGACTTACTTTAAAACGGTTGCATTTCACAATATAAAGTGGAATTTCTAATAAAAACTACATCTTTCCATGTGATAAATTGTCTTACTGCTTCTCCTCTTAACTATGTGTGTGCGTGCGTGCGTGCATGCGTGTGTGTAAAATAACCCATACGGGTGAAAAATAATATCACATAATGGTGGATTTTTAGCTTGTTAAGTATTCACCTGACAGGAATGTCAGATGGATGGGGTCCTTAATTTTGGAGCTGTCAAATTTGTGTAATTTATTCCCTCTTGAATTCAAAATGACATCAGGAGATCAAATACTGTCCCTGATTTCCATGAAACGTTCACCTAATTGGCTTTTAAAGGGTGCAGTGAGTGCTGGTGAATAATTTAACTACTTAGTTTTTAACTAGTTTGACTTTGGTGAGAATTACTATTGGAAATCCATTACTGTGCAGGGTTAAAGCCACTATTCAGAAATTAAAATTTGCATTTGACTTAAAATTTAGTTTCTCATCCAGGAACTCATTAAAACATATTGTAAGTCTAGTCATGTATGAATCCACCAGCAAGAGGAGCAACACCAAGAAAAAAAAAAATTCCAACATACAGTAGCTTCCCCTCCTTTGAAACAATGAACAACCATCAGCATGTCATTGTGTTTTAAGTTTTCTTAGAGTTTATTTGGCCAAATCAAAGAATCTGCGAATAATGAGAATCATTCAGCGTTTCACCTCTGCATTAGGTTTACTTTGCTTCTGATGTTTTAGGACACTGTGTAAACATATTCGCTGGTATCTGAACATCATCTGAAAGTCATTAGCATATGTACTGTAGTGTAGCATGGTAAACAACAGACCCAGAGAGATTAAACTACAAGCAGTCTTCTAATTGAATAGTTTTATGTGATTAATGAGCCCGTTACCATACTGTAGGTGTGGGTCAGTTTTTGCTATTGTATAATTACAGATCTAAAAAATATTCAGATGAACTCTGAACTGCAATGTGCTTAAAAATGTTTTCAGAGGAAGTGTGAATTTTTGTGATGATCCTTGCTCCCTTGCCACATGTTAGAAGATGAGCTTGATCCCACACTTATATCTCTTCGGTATTTATGAAGCTGCAGTCAGCAGCGGGTTAGCTTAGCTTAGCATAAAGACTGAAAACTAGGGGAAACAGCTAGCCTGGATCTGTGCGAAGGTAACAAAAGCGCGCACTAAACAATACTTGTTTGTTTGATCGACACCAAAGTATAAAATCCAATTCCTGGAGTCTCGCTTGGCAAATGCTCCCGGCCAAGAAATAGTCCTGAAAGAAACACCCATAAAAGCACATATTGTCATTTTCACTCCCAGGTTTTCTTCAGGTGTTAATAAGGTGTTAATTCATGAGCTCTAGTGGTGTCTCATTGTTTCCTGCTGCTGGCTGGAGCACCATGAGAGTGGTGCCCATCTCCCAGTTTTCCCAATATGTCCAATTATTGTTCAACGTTTATATACCAACTTATTCCTGTTTAGTGCCATTTGGGTCTGGAAGCAATCCCAGCAAAAAAGGCAACAAACACCTAAGATGGCTATTGCAGTTCCAACAGAGTCATAAAATTTAGCATCCAGACAGCCATACAATACTTCTTTTAAGTTGGTAAATCACTTACTTGGACTCCTAGATACTTTATTTTGGAAAGAAACTATGTGAGATGCAGCTGACAGCAGTGGTAACTTGGCATTAGACAGAAGATATAACCTGCAGACAGACACCGAGACAAGATGGGACACTTCAGTGACCACGCTCAGATGGGTGAAATCACCCGGTCTGACAAACTCATCCCACGCGATCGATAGCTCCTATGACAACAGCCCCTCTCGTCACGGGCTGGAGAACAAGCCGTCGTGAAGGTCTGAGAATGGAAGATAGGGCCCGGAGGGGAGGCTTGATTTATGAGCCCAAGTCAAGATAGAGGCACGGTCGCCCACGCGCTGTAGACGGCCGTCCTGCAGCATCAGTCTCCCTCTCCCTGCCTGCCTCCCTGGCACTCGTCCTCCTTCCAATGTCTTTTTGCCTGCCTGTTGACAGCAGGAATGGGCTGAGATGACACACTACCCAGAAAAGCATTTCATTGTGATACAACTTTCAGTTGGATCTATTGATCTATATCCTAAATGTCACCTTCAGCTTGTTTCAGATATTTTTTTTTACAAAGTTAGCCGGGGGGGGTGATGCTGGTCCATGTTTAGATAGATAATGCAAGAGAAAGAGCTAATTCTAACATGTCATGTAGCCATGTCATGAAACAAACTGGTGATATTCAGGACCACAACCACCCTGAGGTAAGAAGAAAAACACATTATTTTGTGGGGGACATATCACCTGCAGGCGATCGTGCACTCAGTGGCATCTGTCGCAGACATTAGGCAGAGAAGAAGACAAATATTGAACCAGCTTCATTGAGACGGCACAGAATCGGCTCCCTTTGGGGGCCGACTGCAGGTTGCCTGAAAACATGTTAGTTTAAAAAAAAAAAGTGGGCCAGTGGGGCATTTGTCCTCTCCGTTCAACGACGTAGTAAAGATAGAAAAGAGGTGCTTTTGTGTCCGTCTTAGACTTGCAGGCTCACACATTCCTTCAGATTACAATTAAATATGTATTCTTTTACTATAGGCTGCAACTAATTCATTTTTAGTTGATTGTTTCACAGGTTTTTTTTTTGTATTTTGTATTTTCCTCTGTGCTGCTCTGACTGGGTTTCTAAATGGGCGGGGCTTAGCTGGAAAAAAAGGTGATTTCACATACTGTATTTTCGTGTACCAATCAGGATTTAGTTGGGTTGTTTGGTCAATCGCTTCAAACACAGTCAGCACAGTCCAGTAACAGATACGTTTTTAATTGTTAAAATCTTGACTGATTGATTAACTGCATCCTATCAGGTCTATTTGTCTAAAAACCCCATCAAGGCCTCTAAAATACCTCAATACATTTATCAGTTTTTGGGCTTGGTTGCTTCTATTGGGTTTGTATGTATTATATTGTTGCAGCATCTCAAATGTGATATATAGATAGAGACAAATTGGTATTCCAATCAACTTTACGGAATCAAGTGAAATCTATCTTGGCTTGTTTAGCACAAATTCTGGTCACATTTTAAACCCCAAAGTCCTTCCAACACAGAGTTGCACCCCCTCTTCCCCCTCTTTGATTTATCGGGCTGCTGTTGAGCGGGTGAAGACACCCTGCCTCCATCTCTCTCCTGAGTCATATCAATATTCATGGGTCTGCCGGGTGCGTTTGTGCGATGGCTGTCTCATTAGCCTTTGATCCCCTTGCACGAGGCCTGTCGAAGCGTTGATGCGCCAACAACAGAGCAGCGTTTGAAGTACAGAGAGAACAGCTGCTTGCATTTATCTCCATATACTTTCTTCGCCATCCACACACACGTCCACACATGCACAGATGCTGCCCACAGGCACATGAATACATGCATCTACTGTATAGTACAGTCCAACCTCAACACTGTAACAACAAGCGCATCATGCTCATCACAGCTCTATAGTATGTAACATACCATAAATAAAGCTTTAGCAAGATGCTAATTAATTATTTAGACCAATGACAGAAAATTAATCAGCAACTATTTTGATAATCTATTAATTATAAAGTAATTTTCAAAGCAAGGTTGCCTAAAATTCAGTGGTTCCAGCTTGTTCAATGTTAATATCTACTGGGGTTTTTTTGAGTTTCCTGTGATAGCAAACTGAATATCTATGAGGTTTGGATGGTTGGTCATAAAGAACAAGCACCTTCAAGACGTCACCTTGGGCTCTGGAAACCAATTCACCATTTTCTGACATTTGAGACATTAAAAGAGTAATCTTTAAATATAGATAACAAATGGCAAATTAATTGATAATGAAAAAACAGATTATTTTGCAGCCCAAGTGATACATATTAAATCTTACATGGCTCTGTGTGAATCCCCAATCACAGAATTAATAACTTGCAGGCTAATGAATCAAACCTGTGAAATGATGAGCTGAAGGTTGCAATTATATGTCGTCCCAATCAAGACGTACTAGGATAGCCATGCACGTGATCGTCTTGTCAACAGGTATTATGCAAAACACACCATCCCTGAAATGTTCATAGTGAAAATGAGTCAATTAACACGGTTTGAGCTAAGATTACACAAATAGTGTAATTCACACTAAAACTCAAAAAATGAGGTGCTTTCTCTAATATGCTAAGCCACATAAATTATAATGCAACCTGGAACAAAGCTGTAAAAAAAAAACACATTCTATTTGTGAATTATCAGTAGTAAACCAGTGATAACAGCCAAAAAAACATGACATCATAATTTATGCAGCAAAAGCACAACTATTGTTATGCCATTGAAAAATACAGGCTCTGCTCACTCCTTGAATTTTACAAGAAATTCTTTGTATAAAACACACTCTTAGACTTAAATATCCAATTCTGGTTCACAAGCCAAAAGACTTATCATCCTAATTATCATACTCAGTCGTCAAATTACCACCACACTCCTTTAACTGTGCCCGCAATTACAGGATACTACACTTCCTCTCTAATGTTCAGCCAAGAATCAGAGGTCCGGTTCGTATGGCATCATGACATCTGCACAAAGACAGTCCCTATGCTGGTCCACTCAATAGTTCTCCACTCTCTGCTGCTCTCAAATGGTATCTGCTGTATGTAAAGAGCAGCGTTGAAAATGAAGAAGCTTGTCTGGGCTATTGCCCCCCTGGGAACAGGTTAGTAGATCAATACCGCCGATGTGCCTGATAACATTAGACCATCCTTAATGGCACTAATGAAGAGAGTGGCTGACAGATACTTAAAGAGACTTGGGTCAGAGAAGCGGGCTGTTAGCTGCAGAGCCAGTCCAGTACATAAAATGGGGTTTGGATCATTGTCACATTTTAAAATGTTATTTTACTCACTGTAGTTGCATTGCAAACTGTATTCATCATAGTTTCTTAACAGGAAGGAATGGTAGGAGACATTTTTTTTAACAGATTGAATAGATCAAGATTACAAGAACAGATTCATGAAGCAAAGAGGGGAGGGGAATCATGAAAATGTGAGAAAATCCAAGTGGAAATGATCAAAATAAGTTAATTTATCAACGTGACCACTTTAAAACAAATTATTTGATGTCAAATCTCAGTGATGTGTTGCTCAGCGACTGTATGACTGAGTAAAAAGGATTAAAAGAATAGAAAAGCAGAATCACTGTCAGCAGTGATTCTGCTGAGATGTGGTTTCTTTGACCACATCTCAGCAGAATCACTGCTGACATTTTGATAAATCATACCCTATTTTGCTCCACACACACACACACACACACACACACACACACACACACACACACACAC
>JBBPCS010000330.1:6307248-6341539 GCA_037974645.1 Hollardia meadi
ACAGTTAGGTTGAAAATTCTAATCAGAATGATTTCAATCAGATTGAAGAAATATTGTCCATGTAACCGCAGCTACTGATTTGTTTTCAATCAAAAAGTAAAACAACCTCCCGTACTTATGAATAATATGAAGTAAAATGTGCTTGAAGGAAATTTCCCTCTGGTTAATTTTACTGATTCTATGAAGAGAAACTTGCAGGTGTATGAAAACTTAACCTCTGGGCCACTAACTAGTGCTGCTCCAGGCGAGGAAGCAAATGAATGTTTAAAACCTCAGCTGGAGAAAACCTGAATGAGATCACGTGTTCCTCTCTGTTTGCATTCTGCTGTACCTCCTCCTCATTGACTTTCTGGTTGAGCTCGGCCTCCTGCTGCAGCCGCTCCTGCTCCACGCCTGCCTCCATGCTCTACGTGACATGACAGGCAATAAATAACATCTCACAATGTACTACTGCATGTTTTTCTTTAACAGCATTTGTGGTTGAAGATCCACAACGAGATTTCCATGATGTTTATAAACCCAATAAAATAGCATCCAGTGGAATCAGGTAGATAATGCCAAGCTCACCTGTATGCGCGCTAAGTACTCTGCAAGCTTGGCCTCGCAGTCGCGTACACTGCCCTGCAGCTCGGCTAGCTTTTGCCGGAGTTGCTGCTCGCTCTCCTGCTCAATCTGCAGCTCGTTCTGCCAGAATTCCTCCTCCTCCATCTCTGCATCGTTCCTCCTCACCTGCTGCTCTAGAAGCAGCAGCTCCTCCTCCAGGTTTCCTCCCTGGTAAATGAAAAATGGTTTAACTTAAAAACTTTCTAGCCCCAAAGAGGGATGAATCCGGCTGCATATGGATTCAGAAGCTAGAACATTAAAACAGTTACAACAACGTATACTGCATCACAAGAAAACAAAGCTATTCTGTACTTAGTGTAACACAAGACACAAGGGTTTAGAGTGCAGGTGTTAGGGATCACACTGGCAACTGTGGTTTTACTCACTTCATTAGCTTTGCCAGCGGACTCCTCCCAGTCTCGCATCTCGGCTTCACAGCCCAGCAGACGACTCTCCAAGGCCTGGAGTTTGTCTCTCTGCAGCTGCACCAGCCGACTCAGCTCTCTGGCTGGACTCCCAGGTACAGATGCTACTCCAACATCTCCAACCCTGCGCAGGTTTAGACTCACACTGTGCTGCTGGGGCTGTTTGGCTGGATGGATGTGGGTGAGAGATGAAAGGACAGAGATTGGATTGCTGGCAAGTAAAAGCATAGAGGGAGCAGACAGTATGTGAGCAAATAATAACTATCACTCGCAACAGTAAGCTTGAATATACTTGAAAACACTAAAACACACTACCTTCAGCATCTCTGCTTTTCCCAAATATGTCCCGCAGCCCCTTGGCCCCTCCAGTGAAGATCAGAGATTTGCGTTTAGGTTCCCTTCTTTTGAGCGAGCGGTCTGTCCCTGACGGGCGGAGCTTGGCCAGAGGTGGCAAGCTCTGCCGGTAGTAGCCGCGCTCTGGGACGCGAGCCTGCCCGTCAGAGGTGGGCCGCTCGCTAACAGACGGGCCGGTTCGTTGGAGGATAAGCTGGACGTCGCTGGCATACTGACCCCACTTGTTGAGTGACACCACGGGGTTCTCATGCGGAGCCAGGTGACGTTCTGTCTCACGCCATTTCTCGATCAAAGTGTACCTGCCAGTGCGCCCTGCGACAAAGCGAGAAATTTGATATATGTGGTGCTTAAATACATGTATTTCTTAACAACGTAAGTTCTGAAAAGATATTTTCTGAATCAGCTTCTTACTCTACTTGAACCCAGAATAATCTGACAAAATGACAACAGGTTTGGAACAGGTTTGGTTATTTCAGAGGAGAAATTCTGTTTTATTCTCTGTGTTCTTCTCCCTGTTTTGACATGGGCGCGGCTCAGTTGGGATAGGGTGATGTCATGTACTTCCATGACCCAATCGAGATTGGGTCATGGAAGTACAGCAGTGGGGTTGTTTTGTTATTTTCCCTGGTCGCTGGCCATGAACCTGATGAAACCACAACTACGGAGATCTTTTTGGTGTAGTTTGCACTGATGTAGATTTGTCTTCAAGATTTTATTTTTTTATAACGTGTTACATGTTCTATGTCTTAACATGTTAAAGACCATGTTGGGATTAAGTGTCCTAACTTCTACATGCTATATCTTTGATCATATATGTTCAATAAAACTATCTTTGTGGTACCGCTCTCTCCTTGGGGGGTCCATCCGACCCGTGGTGTTCCCCAGGGCCCCATGCTTGTGCAACACTCGTTTCAAAAGAACGGCACTGGCATGTTTACTGAAAGAACTTTACAGTGGGAAAATTCAACTCAACAGTGATTGTGTTGGGAAAAGGACTACACTCAATGGTTTACAGCTCTATGTATGTGTACGCAGCAGAGATAAAACAGTGCCTATCCTACCCTCACCCACTCCTCTTACACAGTAGAGGTCCTTGTAAAAGAGGCACATTCATCACTACAGCCATTCACATCAAAGTGCCCTGGTCTGGACAAAAGGCACACAGAACACAAAAGACAGTGAACGCCATAACTCCTGCTACACTTTCACTGTGAAAGACACATGTTTTAAGTCTGAGAAAAAAAAATCTATCTATAGAGTTTAGTGAGAAATCTGTGTAGATATCTATTATAAATACATGTCTACATTTTAAGAAATAATATAGTTAATATAGTTATGGTCTTGGATTCACAAAGGTATATGTACAATAACAGAGAGAGTGCCAGCTGTACAGCACACCAAGAAAACCAAGTCTGCAGCATGACTCATCTCATTTTGTGCAGCACACTTATGGTGAAAATCTTTGTGCCCTCTAGTCACTTTTCATTTTACAGCAATTTATCATCTCCTGTATATTTGACAACCTGCCTTGCCAATATTGGACCCAAACCACATCGCAGAAAATCCCCACAGGGATTTATGTTGGACAAAATACCATTTACACCGCTTTAGTTGAAGTTTTTCAGCACAGGAGCCAGATGGATTTCAGTGTTCTCTACCCTTCTTTATAGTGGTCTTTGTCATGATATTGATTGGCCATTTAGATTTTCATTTTTGTGTACTTGTGGATTCCTCATAATATAGCCAATAATCATTCACTTTAATTGCTCATATTCTTTTCATGTTAGATATTTTGAGTGTACCACCTGTGAATACAAGAGATGAGCACACCGTTTCTCATATTGTAGTAAGTGGTTTTGAGCTTACCAATGGCTTGCGCCAAAGCGATGACCACTTCCTGGCATGTGGTGAACTCTGTGACCCCGCACACAATACGCTGCACTCCGTCCACCCAGACTTTCAGCTCCATGGCCTTCATCCAGAGGCCCTCATTCCTCCACACCACAAGGGGAAGCTAATGTTTTCTGACCATCCTTAAAGGAAACAAGACAATGTTCAGCGCAACAAACTGCATAACAATGTTTTCCATTTCAGGCAAACAAAAACCAGATGCACTTAGTAAACATTTATATTAACAATGGATCAAATGACTAGGGGTTGCTCATAGTGACAGCACTTTTCAGCTCACTGTTTTTATGCCCCCCCCCAACTATACAGTGTTCACTCTCACCACTCTCATCAGCATTGCTTCCAGCCACATTTTAGTAAATCAGAATGAGATCAAACGGGATGTGAGTGTTTCTGTGACTTCCTGTACAGACTGAAGGCTGCTGGAAACTGTCCGACCTGAGCGCAGCTTTTTGTTACCGCCCCCTGCAGCCGCCGGCTGCTCTCATCCGTTTTCCAGGTGAGCCGTAGTTCATCTCAAACAAATCCCATATGTCATTGGTGTGTTTGCAACTTGTTTCACTGCCCCCAAGTGGACAAAAAAATAAGTTCATGCAGGTTTATTAACTGATTGATTTAATTACAATATGATCATGTTGTGTTGTTACTTTACAAAATTAATTTTGACGAATTGGTTATTTGAAGTATCACAATATGATTCCATTAAAACTCAATATTCCCAGCCCCAACCTCGTTTCAACACACATAATTGTTAGTTAGGATGGAAAAAACCAAGTGCGATGTGGATGTGCAGAGTGACACCAGCTTCCTCTAAACCGACCTCTCAAGCTGGAAACACTTGTTCTTTGGAAGTACCTTCCTTGTAATGTTGTTGTTAAACAGTCACTGTACTTGTGGTCGTCTAACAGGCCTCATCCAATATATTACATTTGCTTGTGTCAGTGCAGGAACACTTACAGCAGTGCGCGTAGGACAAGAGCCATTTCAAACTGCTGACACATGCACCTCAGCAGCAAGGCAGTCATTATGAACCTGGCAAGGCCACCAGGAGGTGGGGTCTCAGAGTTTTGCAATCCTACAGGGCAGCAGCCCTCCCTTTTGCTCGCTTGGCCATCAGCTCTGATCCTTGACTTCCATATCGCTTGAGGAAACCATTCACAATATAGATGACTTCCATCTTCATCACAGCTGGAATGGGACTCCCAATCCCCCAGCAATTTAACTACTGCCCCACCCCCCCCCGAGACTGCATTACATTGCACACTCCCTTGCACTGAAGGCATAAGGGCAAGGCCTGCCTTTGGTGGAAAGCAGGATGACTTGTAACTGTAGACAGATACAGCAGGATACATCTGAACCCAGATACAAAAGAGAGCATACACATAAATACAGCTCACCAGAACACATGGAAGAAAGGTTAGATAGTAAAATCAAAGAAAAAAGGGGGAATGACGAAAGAGTTGAGGAAGAGATGGCTACAATCAAGTATAACCTGAAAACTAGACCTGAAACATGCACACGAATCATTTATTCATTTGGTGGTGGTTCAGGTAGAAAGCTGGGGCAGGAATCATGTCCAACCTGAATGTACTGTCCATTGGAGAAGACGCGAAGAGTATTTCTAAACAAACTTGCACTTACAGCTTAACAAAAGGTCAGTGGCTTGGTTTCATAACAAACAGTGATGACGCCTTTAAGTTTTCACAGCTGCAGTTGAAATGTTGGAATACAATGTTTATTCAATGACGAGTGCTGTTGAAATCACTCTCTCTCTCACACACACGGGGACATGCACTCTTGATACTGGGCACATCAATGTGAGAAGTCGTACTGAAGTCATTCACTCCTTTGCAATACAATTATCATAAACCCATCATCAAAACAGAGCAAATTCATTCCCACTTCATTCAATTGTAAATAAACACTCAACAATGAGAGACTTTAATACTCAAATGCTCACAAATAACTTATGTTTAAGGACTGCTTGGAGTGTCCTTTCAGGAGTCCCCTTTTCCACCAACAGTTATATTTAACAAAAGATAATTTAGATCCTTGGAGACAGTTTTTTGGCAAGTGCAAACAGGCGGTGGCCCACTAAAATGACCAAACATGACCATCAAGATTACAAAGTATTAGGAAAAAGCTGATCTCACTAACAAGTTTTCTTGCGTTGATGTTTAAACAGCCTTTTCATAACCACAGATGAACTCAACATCTTGTACAGAGTACACACTGTAGATGCTGTGACCTGGGGATGTAACGCCACACCATCAATGTCCAACTAATCAAATTGTTTGCACACAAGCTCTAACAACATGACCACGGCAGTCTCTTTTCTTGTGGAAATGAGCTTCGATTTTCTTCACCCTGCTAATAACTTCCAACACTCGTATCACTACGAGGCTCGCCACGCCCCAGCCACTTCTGTGGCTCTTGAACGACAGCCATTGCTGTTATCATTCTGAATTTTCATCATACTGCTTCCACTACTCGCTCTATCTGGTTACCTCTTTGATCTAAATTAGTCACTTTGAAGACCCCGCTGCCAGAGTACGAATAAATAAATTATACGAGCACCGTGGTGAGTGTACACAAATTAGTAATTCTTTGAAATATATACATATTTCTATATTTAGTTTCAGACTGAGCTATACATCTCCACAGAACCTGTGGTGGGAAAGGTGCTGTAGCTGTTGGAATTTGCTATTAGTCACAGTTTAATAAACAGCTCCACATTCCAACTGCATGCTGAATCCTTCACGTAGTAATCCATTCATGGAGAATCCAGGACAAGATCACCTGTTATTCTAAGAGAGGCATTCCTCCTACAGCACCATGTAATAGACAGAGCCACTGCAGGTAGATACAGCTTCTGCTTAGCCTTAAAATTTAATTTTAATCAGTGTGAGGCTGTGTATCCAAACTTGATGACAAAATGCCAGAGAGAACTTATAGAAAAAGAATTATTTGCCTCAGCCGTAGTTTGCGTTTAGTGGTAATTAGCAAATGTTAGCATTAGAACAGCTAATCTAAGGTGGTGAACATCTTAAACACAAATGCAAAACAGTTATGTCACTGTTGGCGTGTTAGCAGGCTGATGTTAGCAGCAAAAGCTGCTGTACTGTATGTCCATGTCAATGAATGTGAAATTCTACTAAGCTGTATAGTCGTCATTACATTATGCAACATTTTTCATTGTTTAAACCCACAAAATTGTTTAAAAAAAATAAAATGCTATCATATTTACAATACATTTCAAGTTAGCATATTAGCCTTTTGTTATACTGGAGCTTCCAGGATGTGCGTTTACTTACACTTTAATGCAGTGTTCCTGCAAGGGGTGGAATAGGCTAACAACCAAATAAAAAAATAAAAAATAAAATAGGGGAACCAACAGCAATGAGAAGAAAGTGACAGAATGGATTTTTTTAAAGGCTGTAAGAGTTAGTAGACAAGAGAGTAGAGTAGTATTAATTTTGGTCAAAGTGATATGAAGAAAAACTTGAGTGACTGCTGTGGAGAGGAAAGGCTGCTGCTATCAGTATAAATCCTTGCTGTCAGACAACTTTTGCTGCAGCCATTTGGTTTCAGATATGAAGAATAGTTTGTCGTCTGAGCTATGAACCATTGAGCTAAACTTAGTTGTGACTTCAGTCTGCCTCCCCTGAAGTGTCATTCTCAGGATGCCACAGGAAGGCAGAGTTAGGGAGAGGTCGCAGTGTGGCAAGTCAGTGTTTCTAATATGCATTTCCTCAAACATGGATAGTAATTTATAAGACTAGTCAGCACCACTGAAAGCTCCTTTAATATCACTGAGATGGACATGAAAAAAAGGTACAAAGATGTTGTTTAAAGTGATGTTGTTTCCTGCCTTGCTTAAGCTTAGTGCTCCCTCAGTACATCACTTAATTAAACTTTAACAAACTCATTGACTAGGTTTGAACCCCTGACCCTGGCTTGTTTCTCCAGCAGCCTGCCAACAACAAGCTGAACAAAATATTTAATTGCCATAAAATTAGGATTTCAGACAAAACATTATTGTTTATTCACAAAATTGCACTCAAGTCAGTGAAAATATAATGATTTTAGAAAATATTCATTATTCCACTTGGATAAGGTTAACTAGTCTACTAACACCCATTTAATACAATTAAATGTTATATTTATTATGATTATGATACAATATAACTAAATTGTAAAATACAACATTCAACTGTCAAACTATATTTTTACATTTGTGGAATATTTTAGTAACACGCATAAAAATGTGATTAAAGTGACATAGTATCCTAAAAATGTGACTTTAAAGCAACAGCAAAGAGCTTTTCAACAACAGATGATGCAATCAGGGGCCAATTTTTAAAGCAACAAGGAGGTTGAGGCAGCAGGAGGGGGGTCCACTGAAACAAGTGGTGCACAGACAAAAGGGCATGCTGCAGAGAGAGTGTGTGTGTGTGTGTGTGTCTCTGCATGTGAGCCCACATGGCTATGCAGCATGACTGGATGCAAACAATCCCTCACCATGGCAACACAGCTCTGGCTTTGTCCGGGCCTTACATAGATGACTGGATTGATTGGAGGCCACGGTCTGGGAAAGTAAACCAAACAATCACTAACAATTAAGAAGCAACCCATGCTTTCCTGCCACTTCCTCTTTGTTTCCTCTCAATGTGGGCTGCGAGAAAACATGGAGGTGTGCGCCACAGCAGGGTCAAGCAAATTCAGGATTAAGTTTGGCGTTGCTGGAACGTCACAAAGGTGGTCTGCTGATGGAGATTTAACATCATAGGGTTTAGTCGACCGTCCAAAGGGGAAATTCGTCTAACTCAGACCAACTACATATTGTTCATATAAAAACATAACTACACAGCATCACAATATACTGCTAGCCAAAAGTTAATTACTTAAAAGAGACTGTACAAGTACTTTTCATTGCATAAAATTTAGTTTTTCCCATAATGTAAAGTAAGGTAAAAAATAAATGCACTGCATGTTCAGTATTGTAAATACATACCCTTGAATTCTTTAGCAAAAGCTTATTTGAGTCTACAGCCATGCTAGCCACTCTGAGGCTGCGCTCAGGCCCAATGGTGTTTTGAGCTAAATGCTAGCATCAACATGCTAACAATGACAATAAAAACATGCTGATGTTTAAAGCCCTTTTCAGATAGGACGCAGTGTGCGACGGTGCGCGAACCCCTACCCATTCATTGTGTATGTGTTTTTGTGGCGCAAGAGTGGGCCTGAGCTGCGCAGAGCTGAGCGCAGCACGATGGTTGCGCGTGCCGTCCTTGCGTGCTGCGCGGAAGTTCAACCAGATTCAACTTGGGCGCAGCGCTCTGTGACGACAACTCGGCGCATCCAATAGGAGGGAATCTGGCAGATCACAACAAACTACTTCCTGGCTTCCGTTTCGGTCGCCTAGCAACTGGCACCAAGATGGGCGTGATTTGCGCGCTGTGCCACCGCGGCCTATCTGAAAGGGGCACGCTGTACCAGCCGTACCCAGCGGCGAGTGCAGAAAACACTGCGTCCTATCTGAAAAGGGCTTAACAGGTACATCCATTGACTGTATATAAAGATGGATGACATGAGAGCTCCCCAAAAGTGAAGCCAAAACATCTTGATCACCCCTGGTGGTGGGCTGGAGTATAGGTCATAAACCCCTCCTCCTCAATGATATCAGGTAGGACATGGGCCAAACTAAAAACTAAGTTGAGCCCCGCTTGCAATTGGGCGGGCAGATGTATGGGCGGGAACTCGATACCGCGGCTCCGCTGCCCGGTCGCTACTGCGCAGACTCTGGCTCCGAATGACGTCACCAGCGCAAGATGGCAACGCCCGTATCCCGGATATTTTGGCTTCACTTTTGTATAATGGGAGGAAGTGGAGACGCTTCGTCCATCTTTTATTTATGTCAATGGGTTCAACGCTTACCATCTTAGCATGCTAACATTTGCTATCCATCCATCCATAACGTCATGGAGGTACCAGAGGTAGTCAGTCACTAAAGTTAAAAGGATTCATCTTTTAGGGATGACAAATGTTTGCAATAAAAAACAAACAAACAACGTTTTATTGCAATCCTTCCAGCACTCAAAAAATTTTAGTCTGGACCAAAGTGTTGGACGAGCCACATTGCAATGTGGCACGACAAGAAATGCTAACGCCAGCAGGTATTTTAAATATGGTAAAAAAGCAAATCAAATTAGGATGAGACCCTTGTACTCACGCAGGATGTCACTTTTGAGTATCATGAGTCGCCCTCACAGTAATATATTCATGACTGATATCGAGTTGTTGTGCGGTTTGATTATACCGCAGAATCCCTCACCTTTCCTGTTTCTCTTCACTGCTATTAATACTCTATACTAATACACGATTACATGAAAAAATGCTGCTTTTCCCACTTTTCCACCCTGAAAATGATAATACAACCTCCTTTTTTCCTCTTCAATTTCCAACCTGTCTATACACATATATTCTATGTTTCTATTCTATGTTGTTTATTTTTCCATCTCTTCATGTGGCCGTAGTTGTGTGCAGCTCAATGCAGGTGCCTTTTAGAGATTACCTCCACATCAACTTTGTCCGCTGAGGAGAGTGAGGTGGCACCAGGTTTAACAAAAGCTGGAATAAGCCGAGTGATAAGCCTCATGGAGAAATCAGAGAGAACAGATATCCATTCAGGTACTGCCAACCCTCTATTCTGTGAGAAATTATTTAAGATTTTCCTGTGAACAAACAAGCAGTGGCGTTTTACATGGAGATGTGGGCCTGTAATCCAGTGGCCAGGAATGTTCTAATTCCACTAACATATGTGGAAAAAAGGTCTTGTTAAAGAGCTATAAGCATGTGAAAATAGGTGTATTCACATTCCCACATTTAAAACCCACCATTCGTTTTATTTCTGCTGGGAACGATCGCCATATTGAAGTTGGGAGACCAAACTGCCACCTTGCAGTCTCAAAAGTTAACTAATCAGCTTGGTGGAGACAATAAGCCTTTAACCCTGTAAGACTTGGAGCTTAGTGGACCACGAGGTGGTGGTGGTGGTGATGGTGGTGGTGGGGGGGTCCGTTCAAAGATAAACCAGACTGGATTTACACTGAGAAGTCTGTTAGAGTTTTCTGTTTTAGGAACACAAGTTTGATGACAGTGAGGGTTGTGTAAATGGAGCTTTGATGTTCAGCTGATGGCTTATAGGGACCCAAAAGGATGGGAAGCCTATCAACAGAAAATCATTGATAATCAATTAATCGTTTGAGTCATTTTTTGTGGCAATTAATTCCCAGGTTACAGCTCCTCATTTGTGAAAACTTAGAAATTCATAATAAAGCCATACAAGAGAATGAGTCAGATTTTCCGTCATTTTTAACATTTTATCCACCAAAAGATGAACTGATTAATCAAAGTTTAATATATAGTGAAAATAATAGTTGCACAGAGCATTGCTATGCTGTCAAAGCATGTTTTTTTTTTTACACATCTATTAGAAACAAAACAAACAGACTGAGACATGGAAGTTAATATTATTTCTCATCTATAGAAAAGGATGGCTACAAACTATTTTTATGTTATATTGCCATATGTGCAAATGAAGAAACTGGGTTTGTTCGTGTATTGCAGAGTATTCCTACGACAAACAACATGAGTGAGTTCTGCCCTTGCTTCCATCACAGTGTGCTTCAAGGACTTTTCTACTCTACTGCAGCTGTGTGACTCAGTTGTATAGGAAGTCTAAATTAAAACTACTGCTGAGTTGGCGCTTATTTCCAAACTCTATTAAGATATCCATCATGGCAGGGCTCAGCAGATCCACTCACACACACTTCCTGCTGGCTCATGGATCAGGTATGTCACCATGTGGAAAATCTGGTCAGGGACCCCAGTTTCACTCCATTTTAGGATGTATTCTTGTGTGGAATATAATCTATAAAGTGGGTCATATAACTGTCAGCCACACATTAGTGGTTTAAAAACGGAACACGAGGAGAAAAACATGCACAAATAAAGCGATGCAGCTACAGCTGAGCAGCCTATATTAGCTCTTCTGTGCTCTTCTGTGTTTTCATGTTTTGTAGCAAAGGGGAATTCACTATGAATTAATATAAATGGGATTTAACAGCCTACAACCTTGTATGACAGCAGCTTTTAAACTGGCGCATGCAAACCACAGTGCGAACAGCATACCTCTTTCCAGCAGTGTGTCGGGGCATTTAAAAAACTCTCCTGTTGTGCTGCAGCCTCAGTGTTTCTCTCTGGGATCAAATCCGCTACTTTCCGCTGCATGTTATGCGGGCCACTTGCGGGAGATCCTGTTTATTCCGTGCTGCTCCTGCCGCGCCTAAAGCAGAGTTAACGGTGCGCGCACATCCGCGCCTCAATAAACCTGAGTGGATGTAAACACGCGTCCGTCCGGTTACTGGACATCCGACGTGGGGGCTCCTCCATATGCAGCTCCGCCTGTTAGCCTGCCCGTTACTGAGGTACACCACAGACCTTGTTGTAAATTACATCGGAACTGAACTGGGATACCGCAAGGCATGATGGACCGGTTAAAGCTGCAATGCACTGGCGACGTAAATGGACCCCGACGAGATCCAGTCTCCAGCTCTGGTGCAGTTTGCAGTCGCGCAAACGCATCAGACAGATAAAACTGTGTTTTCAGGGTCACATTGAGTCCATGTAGAAACATCGCTCCTATATTCCTACAAGTGTGAAGGAGTTAGTGTTGTCTGATTGTATGTGGTGCTCTGTAGTAAAAAAGCAGGCTATATTTAGGCTACTCAAGTACAGATTTTTTTAGGTACTCTAGGTACTTTACTTGAGTATTTCCATTTTCTGCTACTTTATACTATTCAACTCCAATTCAGAGGCACATATATTTTTTTAAACTCCTTTTACTACATTTATGTGATAGCTTTAGTTACTTTGCAGAGAAATTAATAATGAAAAACAACCATAAAATGACGATGTATCATAGGTTAAGATAAGACTTTATTGGTGGGGATGCACAATCCATTTTATTTTTGCCTGTTCCGATCAGATTCTGATGCCTGAATTTGTAGTATTGATCTGATACCAGTGTTTAATAAGCTGTGCGGAAGTGACTGGTCATTCTTTAATGTGTAAGGCAACGTCAGATTTGACTTAAAAAGTCACAAGATGTCTTCTATGTAATTGACAAGTCCATTCTCAGTATGTATACTAAAAGCTTTAAGTATTCACATCAGTGGGATGTTTAAAAGTTGCATATTAGAACTTGATTGGTTCCAAACTAGTTGTGATGTCACAAAATCCTGTGACATTTAAGGTTGACACAAACGCTCCATCTTCAGCAGATGAATGTGACACCAGTCTTTTGGTTTCAAACTCATCATTCTGCACAGTGAAGCTCAAACAACCCAACACGCAAAACACATTTTTATGTGGGGTCTACTTTGAAGGTGCAGCAAGCAATTCTGGAGAAAGATAGTTGATTGCTGAGTCTCATTCACAGGCTGTCATTTACAAACAGGTTGGAACACCAACCAAAAATGTTGGTATGACAACCTGTGAATGAGACCAAATTTCACCAGAATTGCTTCCATACACGCGCGCATGCAAGCGTGACCGGCCCCGCTATCAAAGCAAACAGAGAAGCTTGTATTACAACATACACAGAGGGAGTGAGACTTCATTCTCTGCTCGGGATGCCATTACTTGGCATGGCAAATAGATGCCATATTAATGTTCAAAATCTCATATATTTAACCTTTAAATGACCCTTTGAAAATGTCTCATACCTATATAGTCATGTTTACACAGTGCTGTTATTATAAATATGAAAAATGTACACCTTTCCCTTCTCCAATTTAGAAAACAAAGTGTTCCCATGGTAGAGTGTTCTACATTATGGCTGCACCATTTATTCAAATTAAAATATTCAGGATGTATCTGGCATTGTTTCACACAATCTCCACTAGAATTTAAATACACTTCTGTGGGATTCAGCAATGCTAAGCTACACAGCATGCGTTAGGTGGACACACTGAATGTTTGGGCAAAGATGCTGCCAGCTGGAATAGCTAGTTATGTTAGAGTTTCCTTCTCAAAGAAATGCATAATTCAAGTAATAAGCAGTGGAATGTTTCATCGACAGATCTGTTTCACAAAAGGTGTGTGTGTGTGTGTGTGTCCTTTAAATTCCAGTCAACCCTCATGTCTTCATGTCTCACAGCATTAATCACGGCAGCTTCCTGTTGTGCTGATCAGGCAGAATCACAGATGATGACCTTCAGCTCTCAGTATATTGTCATTTCGTACTGACATTTTGATGCAGAATGGAACAAACTGAAAAAGTAGCATTTTTTTGCTGTGCTCATATTTGACAGTATTTGCATACAGCTGTTGCATCTATATTTAATTGGTTCTTTGTTGCTCAATTAAGCCATTTTATAAGCAAATGTCTTTACACGAATCCTAAATTCTACAAAACCCACAATATTGCCCTCCATCTAGCCAGCTTTAACTTTAATAACACTCATTCATGCTAGTGTTAGAAATCTATCAGAAAACTCTGCAATTAATCCTCAACATATGGTTCAGCTGTTGTGACAATCAAGCCATGTGTGATTAATGTTCTTCTTGCAGGCAGTGGTGACAAGGTTTGACAGATGCTTTCAGGCTGTTAAAGCCCATCTTTTAACTTAATGCGCGGTGTAGTCAGGCTTCTTCTTGTAGTGTCAAGGTCTTGATTTAAAAGCAAAACAACGGTTGGCGATTCATCATACAAAGTTAAAGCTTGCTCATTTGTTATGGAGATAGCAGCATTTGAGTATCTCCTTTGAGTGCAGGAGCCTGTTGCAGTCGTGCAACAGTTCAAACTCAGTGTATAGCAGTACTTAATTTTAAAACAGCTTGGACCAAACAACCTAGTTTTTTCATTAACACACATTTCCCCTCCTATGTGTACATAAATAAATACGTGAATTGCGTTGACCGCCTGTCCATGTGACTGCTTGTTGAAGCCTGCTCTCGACCCCTCTGTTGTCAGGACTGACAGACTAAAAATCACCTTTTTAAAAATTATTTTCTCTAACTCTTCAACATGCCTTCTCTAACCAGCTCTCTGAGTACCTGTCACAACACAACCTCCTTGACCCCAATCAGTCACGAGTCAAACAAGCACTAGTCTCTGATTTTCAAAAGGACTCCACACTTCTTATACTGCCTCCCTTTTCACATCCTTGACCTGTCTGCAGTGTTTGGCACAGTCAGCCACCTGTTACTCCGTGGCACCACCGCACACCAGGAGATCTGAGGATTTAACTGTATATGCTGTCTTTCCTCCTGGAAATCGTGTTTGAATCTTTCAAGTGCTTTGTCCTTGGCTCCCTTCTATGCCTGCTTTCCAAGTATATACATAATCTCTCCTCGGGTATTTCAGATTCTTTTTCTATTTTAAGTCTCAGGCTGAAAACCTTCAGGCCGATAAATTTTACTTCAAGAGTACTTGACATCTGCGTCACCCTGAAGACACACAAGACACCGAAACTAAGGTGGAAATTTTCCTGGTACCTCAAATTAAATTGTACCCAAAGACTCAAGGGAAACACTTAGCCTTTGTCTCATTTAACACCACTAATCTCAATATTTGGTCATAATTTCTTTGTCTTTTTGGTGGATAAGTGGACACTTTTAAAAACTGGTTTAAGTACCAGGATTTTGTGGTTGGAGACTACTGAATATATGTGTCACTGACTGTCTATTCTCTGTATCCTTTTTCACAATGCCTTTTATCTGAATTCAACCCTAGTGTCATTGCTTTTTGCAGCTATATTGGCAAAAAATTAGACCACTTTTTCCTTCAGAGCTGTGGGGAGAAGCTCTGATCATATGCAAGTCCCCATTTTGGTCACATTTATAGCATTTATTGCTAAAGTAACCGCTAACTGTAGCTGCCGTTCGCTAGTTAGCTCAGTTAGCATGCAGCTAGCCAAATCTGCCAAGACCGGACTAGGAGCTGGGAGCACCGGTGGAGTGTTGTGCTAATGTTACACCACTAGCACAGGAGGTCAGGAGGAGGTTTTCGGGAGGAGCGGGAAATGCTGATAAGGAGCTGCATCGGAATGGCCAGCTGAACCGGACTCAGCAGCTTCTGGGGCCATCATGACAGAGGGCGAAGAGTTCGAAGAGGACTTTGTCAGAGGAAACTACGAAGAGAAAAAGACTTGCTTTTAGTCATTGGTGAGAAATAAAAGGCGGCAAGGCCTTCATGCTGTTAAATAATAGCTTGCTATGTCTTGTATTGTTGCACTTGTTTTATGTTTGGCTGTGTTACCAAAGTTGTCCACTTGCTCGTTTTTGATAGTTGTAACAAATGCATGTGTACAGCTGTCCATAATTAAGACAACAGGGTATAAGTGAAGATGAAACTGAGTGCCAAACCGCAAAAAAATACCAATTCTAGAATGCCTGTTCTGATTAGAATCTGGCAAACTTCTGGTGTTTTTAATTCACTGCTTTGGCCAAATGCTCTACTGCTCCTCAAGAAAAGGATTAACTCAAAAACAAAGGCAAAAAAATATAACTGAGCTTTGTGCCAAAAAGGAAACGGGCACTTGCTTTGGGTTGACTCCAAAGCTGCCAGAAACATATTTTTGAAAGCAAACAAGAAGAAATATGCACACAACACACCCTCTCAGTGAAAATGTGCTCTAGCAGACTAAGACTTTTTAAAAACTAAGCTCAGCTGAAGGCAATGCCCCCTAAAGCCCACAGCTGAGCTCGTTAACAATGGCTTTTCTAACTGAAATTAGAAAGTTTCTAATCCCAAATATCTGTACCATAGCTGAAACAGATGCTTTGTTAGTTTGTCCCTGTTTACACTTGGCATTAAAATGTATGAAGTAAGATTTGTGTCAATAAGGTCAAATAAATATGAAACAAAAAAAAAAAAAAAGAATTTAAGAGAGAGAATAAAACTCACTGAACCAAAAATGATCATCTCAAGAGAAAAAAAACTTTTAACTTTCAAACAAATCATATGTGTATTTGGGTAAATTATTGTTCTTTTGCTTTTTTGGACCTGTCCTGTTGTTTTCAGTTCCCTCCGCTTCTTTCTCATTCATCAGACATTTGATCTGTCAGCTTTTCTGTTATGCTGCCGGCTTTCACGTTTATGCTGCTTGACTGATGGCTAATGACTTTTTGAGCGACATAAATTCTCAAGACTGAGATGATAACATTATCAACGGCATGTGGAAAGTTGTACATCGGAGGTTAATGTTAATGTATTAACACTCTACCTTATATGGTGGTATCAGATCAAAATTCACCCAAACTTTTGAACGCTGTTTCCCAGTCGTGCTACAGACAACATACATGATCAATGCTTACACTTTAATAATCCTGTAGGAATCCAGTAAAGTTAGTTGGTGGGCAGTGAATGCCCACTGCCAACCAAAGGAGGTTATGTTTTCACCCGTGTCCATTTGTTGGTTGGTTTGTTTGTCACCAGGATTACACAAAAACTATTGAATGGATTTCCACAGAACTTGGTGGAATGATGCGGCAAGGGCCGAGGAAGAACCCATTCAATTTTGGCGCAGATCCGAATAAAGGGGCGGATCCAGGAATTTTTTTTAATCTTTCTTTAACATTACGAGAGACATTTTCATTAATTTAGCTCTAACCATTATTATAATGAGCAATGTGTAGCTAAGTTAATAGGGATTCAGTAAGGTACTAACAGAGTGTCACGAGTTGCAGCAGTTGGTGCTAAGGCTTAAATGAGAGGGCTGTTGGGCCTTGTTGGTAAAGTTTTTTAGTCATATTATTCATGTCTTTATTTGAGACCAAAATAAAGTAAATTTCAGTAGATTAACCTTGTCTCATTAAATAGTGTATGAATAACAGTGCCTTAAGTCATTCGCCTGTCACAATGCATTTTTTGAATTTCACATTGCATGACCCCATTAAGCTTTTCTCATGTAATCACGTCATGTACGTAATGTAACAAAATTTATTTAAACCAAATCATGATATTTTTTCCCAAACCAAACCAAGCTCAGTCAGAACCACAAAGAAACTTCCATGTGCCTATGTGGAAAGCCTAAAAGCAGGGAGACCACACCTCCCTGCCCTTCCATTTGCCTACATGGAAAGGCTAAAGCAGGGAGCTAAGCAGCAAAATACCCACTGGGGTAGAGGACAGAGCAGGCATCAATGACAACAGAAATTACATTGATTAAGTCAGACTCAGCATAAAAAGGAGGAGTTGGGGTGAAGGTGGGTTGCAAAGTGTCTTGCAGAGAAAGCAGGAAGAGTAGACGGGTCAAAGCAACTTAAATAGTGCCCGCTGTATGAGAATTGCCAACTGGATGCATAAAAGGGAATCAGCTGAACCATCAGCTGATGTGTTCTTGAGCTGAGCTTGACTTTCGTGGCCTGCCTGAACTAACGCCAATCTGCTCAATTAGTTTTGATGCCTAAACCAAACCAAAGTAGTTTTTATACGTAAACTTAACCAAACTGAGACTGTAGGCCATGTGACGAATACAACGAGGGTCACAAAACAAAATTCACCTGACTTTGTTCTTTCCTGCGCATCAAAAACTCTTAAAATGTGGAAGGAGTTAAATGAAATGCAAAAAACTTTAAAATTCCTGAAGTGACATGCGAAACATCGTTAAAAGTGTTGTTCTATTTTGTAAACCATCCCATGAAATCACATTTTTAGATTTTAACTATCTGCAGTCTCTTACTCTTTTTCTCACAGTTCATCGCACAGTCGTGTCTTTGTTTTTGCAATGTCGGGAACTTTTGAAGTACAATAAGCTCTGTACTTAAAACCGTCTGGCGCTGACTTTAAACGCGTAGCATACTGTGTCTGTGACATTACAGGGTGGTACCTCATTCCAGACATTCTCCAAAGATCAGAGGGGTAAAAAAGACATGCAGTCAAAGGAAACCATGAAAATGCTGTGATGAGTTCTGCAAACTTCATTTCAGATCCCAAACGTTCTTGAGAGATTATGTCAATGGAAAGCAATTTGCCCTTGAGTGCGGACACCCATGACAATGGCGTCAGTGTGAAGAAAAAAAAGGTTTTCCACTGCTGCTGGTCCCATGAAAGCATCCTTTCTTTCTCTTTGTGAAGACATGTTGAGTCACTATGTGTCAACCTATTCCACCCTATCCTCCAGAAGCAAACAAGCCCATTCCCATGTGTCACCTGTTATCTTTGACTATTTTAGTAGCCCATATTGGACATATATTATTGGGTCTATAAATATCATTCTTTAGTCTTCAGAGTTAATCCATCAAACACTAAGATATTGAGTGAAAATTATCATGTACCTATTTAATTATTTTTATCGATTAATCCCACGATACTTAATTAAGCCTGGTCAACTAATTAATTGCAGTACAAGAGAATGAGCTTCTCCTATAGTGAAATAAGAAATCTGACCAATTCTCCGAGCAACATAAGCTGTGGAGAGACGAGTAGGTTATTGTTAAAAGGATTTGGCTTCTTCAGAGCTTTTGTCTCCCCTTGCACCAAATCTAAGACTAGAAAATCATGGACTTTGTCACCAAAATAGTTCACAAAGTGGGTGAATTAGAGATTAGTAGCGCAAAAGAGAAGAGTGCACAGTTTTAGTTCCTGAAATAGAAAGGCTTAGGGTTTAATCTAAGGGCTTTAAGACATGTGGGATTGAGAGTTTATGAATATGACCAATACATGTTATTTGGGGACAAAGAACCACTTGGGGACAAAACAGATCAAAACAGAATCTTTATTCGTCATATCATTATAGGTGACTGATGAGCAATTGTTTTTGTGCTACACCACTGCCCTCTGCAGGTTATATTAACAACAAACCTGCATTTTTCTTATTTTATTGACCTGAAAAGGGGTTCTACATATTTGAAGGAAACATAACAACATCTGAGAATGTAATCAGTCCATGTCCTTTGTGATTTTCTGTCTTGTAATACATGCACACAAAAATCTTTCATCCTATGACACTTCAAATATGCTGGTTTTCTCTGCTTTTAGATGTAGAAAAGCTCAACACAAGGCCAGAAAACAAGAGAAATAAAACCATATCAGTGCTCAAAAGCAATGTCTTTAATGCCATGCTACACTTTCATGTCCTCACTCTGCAGGCTGGAACACAGGGAGATACAAGGAGAAGCCCTGACACAAAGCTGTAATTGCTTTATGGGGTACTGTTAATTTGATTTGGAAAATTCAAACACCGCCTGAAATCAAGTGAGGCCCTTGCAGATTTCCCAGTTGGGATCAGCTTCATTAGACAAAGTGGATCCCTGGGGGGATTTGCATTTTTTAAATAAGAAGTCTGTGAGCAAGACCACTGAGGCTCTGAGGATGAGATTCCTATTAGTTGCTATGAGCTGTGACTCGTACACCTGCTCAACTGTTCTTCATGTCGTAGCCATTGTTCCAAAACTCAATTCCTTTAATAGAAACTGTTCCCATAGCCCATTTTCTTGCCCTGGTCTTAAAAGCCTTGTCTGAGAGAGATGGGTGATGTTGAGTGTCACCCATCCTCCCTACTCCTCCCTCCTTTGGCTGTACGGTAGTGCAGTTCGCCCTTAAAACTGCTTAAGGGCCTCAAAGTCACTGCAAGGAAGGCATACACTTTTTTTCTTTTTGGCACAGATCTCATCTCATATTATCTAATTTGGTTTTAATCCTGGCCACACGCTGTACTGTAGGTCAGGCTTTTCAAAGTAAAAGGTCAAAAATGATTTTGAGCTTATATATAAAATGGATCTTTGGCAATTACGAGCAGCTCTTTGATGAATGAGTCAACCTTTGCTCGGGTAACAGATTAATTCACAGAAATCTCAATCACTGTACCTATGGTTTAAAGGGGATATTTACAGTATATTAGATCTTGAACAGTCATTTGTCTTTATATAACACCTTGACAGTGACTGATCTTTTATTGTAGAACTCATTATAAAAGGGTGATTTATTAGGAAAAACCATTTACAACACATAATAAAACAATTATTTGAAAGAGCTACTGTACTTTAATATTGTGTTTCAGTAATTTATTAACAAAGTTTCTCAGAACATAGTGAACACAATATAATAATTTAAGGAAACAACTCAAGTTAGAAAACAAGAAATCAGCTTGTGTGTTACAGCAGGAAATCATCCTATTAAAAAATACATTTTATACACATTCATACAACAGTTCATTGGTTTTTCAGAACCAATTATTTATTTCACAATCTCGGTTGGTGTGACAATTTGAATATTTTTTATCGTGGTTCTTTGTTTAATTCCTGTGTTGCCTCATGTGCAAAAAACAAACAAACAAACAACCCCTCCCCTACATACAAACACAACAAAATATTTTCAACTACACAAATATGAAGGAATACTTTAAATTGCATTTATTATCTTTGCTACGTAGCTTTCAGGAAAAGTTTCTACATTCATCTGTCCGTTTTTCTGACCATGAGGCACAAGGACAGTGACAAAAAGTACAGCATTTTATATTTAATAAGGCATGTCAACAAAACATAAAAGTGCTTTAAAGGTCCCATGAAATGAAAAATGTAATGTGCCAGTGGGTTCATTGTTCTGTTATTTATTATCTATATTTTTTAAATTCTTTTCCTGTGTCATATAATCAAAATGACATGTTTGTCATTAAAGATATGATATGTAACATGTAATTCTGCCTTAAAATGTCTAAAAACAATGTTCCAAACCAGAGAAATCTGTCATTTTATTCAAGGTGATGATGCGTTTCATTTGGTCGCCTGTTGCTATATCTTCCGGGAGAGAGTCAGAGAGCGAGGAGGGAAGCTGGTGGACGTGACTGAACGTAACGTGAATAAAACTTTCAAATATTTCCTCATCCATTTCTGGTCAGATAGATGTGAACGTTTACAATACAAGTTAAAGCCATTTAATGGGACCTTTTGAGGGAAATGTAGACACAGTTTACAATGTTTTATTTGCAGCTTTGAGGAAATTTAAAAAAAAAACACATTTCACGTAACCAACTATTACTAAACTGTGACACAGATGGTCCATTACAGGAGGAGCAGTGCAGTGAGTGATTTGGGATTGTAAGAGCTGTGATTGTCAACACGTATTGGCTTGATCTTGGCATTTATCAATCGGCTCAGTCTCATCCAGAGTCCATGGCCGTTATTGTCCTCGCATTGATGAAATCTGCTTTCCTGTATCCACACTGTTGAGAAAAACAAGTGTCAATTATGGACACTATATTTATGTTGTGTTTTTCTTTTTCACTTGGGTGCCCCCCAGTGGTAGTATCAATAAAGACACTGTGGCAGACAGCAACTCTCAAAGCTACCTGGTGGCTAAACTAGTGAATTATATACCATCATAATGGATGTGTAACTGCCTGCAATGCCCAAATACAACCGCACATTAAAAGGTTAGCTACATCAGACAGATTAATTTCTATCTTCTCACAATATACTGATCATAACCAACCCTGGTGTAAAAACAATGTCCACTTTTCAACAACAGGCCTAAATAACAGATTGATTAGTTTACTTAATGAACACACATTAGTGACTGTACACGGTGAGCAAATAGAGTCATTCTTCAGGATATTACTTATAATGTCTGGTTAATCTGGTCAGAACATCATTGCTCAGTGTGTCAATGTCTATGTTATGTATGTTACACTGTACAAAAATGAATGGCAGCTAATTGCTTCATTGAAACAACATAAAAGATGAGAGCAAGCTAATTAAATCCCATGTCTGACAGCTGTTACTAGTTACTTTTCAGATTACAATTTTTCATACTCTTCCTTTACAGTAAAAAATCACATACAGCATCTCTAAATTTGGTGATTTTTAATTTCTCTAATAAACTGAAAGATGAAGTGTTCCTTTATGGGTTGAGAAAATCCTCCTACTTCTTAAGCTAAATAAACAATTTAAAAATGTTCTCACAGGACAGTAATGCTACAAAAATGGTGATGCATCATTGTAAACTAGCCAACTGTATATAAAGTAGTTAAAATTAGCTCAACCTTAAACATCTACGGCAGTAAAATAAAAGACAGACATTAATACGCCAGCAATATTAATCCCCCAAAAATATATATAATAAAAATCACTGACAGCTGACTTACAGCTGTTGTTCTTTAGGAAAGCATGTGTTATACTATAATGTATTGCATGTACAGGAACCCACCTTCTTGTAGGCAACATGGAGATCACTGTGTTTCCACATGGTGTGCAGCAGGACACATGCTGCCTGACCCGCTCTGGTTGGTCCATATCTAAGAAATTGAGGAAATTATTCTCTTCTAACTAATACATATAATATTGGTATAAACACATTACACATCAGCGGTTAAGAAGTTCCTTGTTTCTGGGTGAATCCTTTCTGAAACAGGGAGGTGTGTGTACACTAACCCATTGTCCTTGCTGCTGATGTTGATGATCTTCGGGAGAGCTCCCTCGTTGACGATGGCTCTGACGTGCTGCCTGTCACTCTGACTCAGGTTATTCAGGATATGACACAGAGAAGCCGTCACCTCAGTGGGCAGGTCGGTGCCGGTGTCGTCGTTGGGTAGCATCCCCACCACCTCTGGCAACACCTGCTTCGCTTCAGGACAACGAATAAAAACTATATTTAAAGTGTGAAAGGTGACAGGTTTGCATCTAAACCCTCAAAATATGAGTTTGAATAGAAGCGTTTACCGATGTTTGGGTGCAGCTCCTGGTAGCGCGAGAGGTTTCTTATTAGAGATACGGCTGTCCTCTTCACATCACTCTCTCCCTCCTCTAACATCTTCTTGACATGCTGGAGGCCATTTTCCCGTTGAACAATAGTGAAGGTGATGGCTTCACTCATCTGCCAGGCCACAAAAGATACATATCCAATATGTGTATATGTGGCTATCACTGTTTTCTGATTTTTTTGTGAAAGGTTTGTTTACATCAGTAATTCTTGTAAATAGTATGACAAATTATTAGAATCAGTTTTTCATCTCTGGTTTCCATTTCCTTCAGTTAAACCTGCGAGTCCCTGAATATATTGTCAAAGAAATACTCATCCTTCCTTTTAAATAAGTATTTAAGTTAGTAAATTACATTCACATGAACAAGTTATGTCATAATTCTTCAATCACATCAATTTTTTACATAATTTTGTGCTGACATGATTCGTCAAATTATTTACTAATCAGTAAAAAGAATGCCTGGTGACAACTATGTAAATTAATAGATCTTTCAATTTATATGTTAATTAAAATATGAAAAAAAATGCTTTATTTGCTTTTGCATCTCCATATTATATGATTATGAATTTAAAAGTTCATATCACATTGGAATCAAACTATTCTCCACCAAAGAGATAAAATCTAAGTGCATTTTGATTAAAACTTTGGTGTTTTCACTGTTTTTCTGGAGAGTAAGCAACTTTTAGACATGATATTTCTTCATTATTAATCATAATAATTATTTGATTAATGTGTAAAACAAATATATATATTTTGCATTCAATCCTGGAAAGCTGAACAATACTTACCACTACAGAATCCCAAACAAATCACAAACCTCATCTGACCCACGACTAAAACTTTAAATTCAAACATGGATCTATAAGGCTGTGTGGTCAGTGTACAGATCCGTGTTGTTCTTTTCATCTTTACAGGATGAACCTATGAGACTTTCTGTCCCATCTTACCGTTCCGTTCCCAGCCGTGATGTTCTGCAGGGCTCCGATGGCAGCCTCCTGGGTGCAGTGACGCACACTGCGGGCCATGAGAGACAGGTACATGCGGATAGTGATGGCGCTCCACAGCCACTCTATGCCACGGGGGTTCGCCTTCTCCTCCAGCAGGGGGCACTGTCGCTCCAGATGCTGCGGGAGAAACAGTTGGTGAGCTGCAATTGATCACTGGGGGTCACTGAGTTCACAGACAGCGACATGAAAAATTACATTGTCCAAACTGTAATCCCGTGTTGTTATATGATAAATATATACATAAAGATGAAGATTACATTAAATCTCTGGGGTTTAAAAAAAAAAATAGTTGACATTTTAGACAATAGTGAACTTTATGGCATCAGTTTAGTAAGACCTGGACTGGCCTTGAGGTGAGTGGAACTGCAGAGATGGTGATAACTCTCTGTGCAACCCTTTTCATATTACATGTAGTCATTTCATATGTCGTTAATATAAAAAGTATTGATTAGATCAGCTTTAAGGAAGCATTAGAACACTGAGTTCATGAGGTTCAAGAGGAGGTAAATATGATTGCCTTCTAAGAAGCGGTTTTACAGGTGATTCAACTTGCAGCAATCCAGCAGTTTTCACAGAATAGCGCTCTCAAATACGTTGCGAGGACATCCTTTGTATTGTCAACATGGATTATTGTCCAAAGGGATTACCTCTGTGATCTTGGCACTGCGATGGGCAAAGCAGCCGACAGCCTTCGGTTTGGGAGCCAAGCTCTGTCGAGATTCTCTGAGATCTCTGGTGTACGTCTTAGGAAGCTCTGCCTCTATCTGATAGGACAGGTTGTGCAAGATGCAGACGCAGTTCTCTGTGGACTTCAGAGCAGATACATGCAAAAATATCAAATTAAATACAGTATGGAAAGATTTCCTAATACTTGTATATGTACAAGTATGCACCGACACATATGTACAGCAGTACAACGCCACAGTTTTGGAAATTCCCACATGTGGACCCGTAGTTGCACGATAGATCAAACCGCTGAGCAGTTTGTTTTGCGAAACGGACTATGAAGATAAACATTTTCTCTGGAATGCTTTTCATTTTCATTTCACCTTGTCATCTGTCTTGTAGTCAGCTATGGCTCCTCGGACGTAGTACACCAGAGAGTCAATAAGATCCTCACACTCCCTCATTGCTTTCCTGCCATCTGGACCAGCAGAGCTCAGATTTCTGGAAACAAAAACAATCACAGCAAAAGGCAATGCGACATTTGAGTGTGTTTCGAGCAGCCTTTATAACAAGGAATTCCCACATTATTGTAAGCCAAATAAAAATATGAAGCCCCCTTCTGTCAACAATATAATTGTAAAAAGTCAATGGATGCATTATTTGGGGACTCAGGCCTTTCCAAATCCAGTAGCAATCATGACAATCACTGACACACAAAACATCTTTATGTAATTCAACTTCCTTAGGTAAGTAAATATACCAATTCATATTCCATCTCCACACAGCAGGTTCTTTGTGCAGAGATGAAATATAAATTGGAGAGAAACATTTTTCTCATCCACGGGGAGCTCAAAAGAGATCATTGAGAACAGGACGAGTAGAACTTGAGAACATTGGGCCAGCGAGGAACGAGTGATTTCAGTTCAGCAGAGCGGAGAACAGAGAGAGCTCGATGAATAATTCAGTCTTTCACTCATTTGATCTGGCTATAGTTGCCAGGGGAGCAGCGCGTCTGATATCTCCTGCTTTGTAAACAGAGAGATGATGTATGTCTTAACAACCAAGCTAAAAATATGATGCATAATCTTAAACCACAATAGATAAATTCTGCATTAACCCAACTGTGGTTTATAGTAGAGAACATATATATAAAATAGGATGGTGATTATTTATCAATCTCGATGACTTAATGAGATCATTTGGGCTATTTCATGGTGTAGCTAGTAGCCACTGAACTGACTATTTGTGGCTCATGAAGAAGAAATTGACATTATCACGAGCAGCTACAGGTATGATGAGTGCAAATGTTATATCTGTGGTGCCGACAGATGCATTAAATTCTTTGGTACTTTTCACTATACTGACTATATCAGACGAGTTGTTGTTTTTAGCCATGCTAGCTAGATACAGTATATCGTAATGACTTTGGTAAGTTGCAGGTTCACATTTGTGGGTTTGAATCATTGACATAAATAAAGATGGACGCCGCGTCTCCACTTCCTCCCATTGTACAAAAATGAAGCCAAAATATCCGGGACACTGGCGCTGCCATCTTGCGCTGGTGACGTCATTTGGAGCCACAGTCTGACCGGGCAGCGGAGCCGCGGTATCCTGCCCAATTGTGAGCAGGGTTCGGCTGTCAATCATGACGTTTCAAACTGTTTTTATAGCATCAAATAACTAATTAAAACCAAACTGATCAGAAAAATGAACATTTTTAATTCATCAGCGTGATATGAACTTATTAGTTAATGACCTATACTGCAGACCACCATCAGGGGGCGATCAATATGTTTTGGCTTCACTTTTGGGGAGCTCTCATGTGGTCCATCTTTATATACAGTCAATGCTGTAGTGTAGACTGTCTTGTTAATATGTGATCATTTAACTAAAAATAGAGAAAGTAGGCATTTCTTTAACCCCAAATTATGTAGCTGTCCTGCTGTTTGTTGTTCTTTAAATTAATTTTTTTGTTTTTTGCCAAGAGGATTTGAGATTCCATATGAGTAGCCTCATACCTCTCCAATAGAAATACAGTCAGTATTCTGGTGTGATCAGAAAGTATGATTTTGTGGTTGTTGGTGTATAATCAATTTTTTTAGGATACATCTAGCAAAGTACGTGATTGTTTTTATTGAAATTCTAAAATTCTGCTTGATATGAGCTGATTATCTGACACCTGTTTACTCCAATCTATAATCTACACTGCAAAAGCTCTCTGACTATCTAGTTTCAAAGCCAACAAAGAAGCCTACCGTAGGCAGCCGGTAGCATTGTGAAAAACTGCAGCATCGGCCAGGAGTTCGTCTTTTGGGTTCTCGCCTTCAGAAATGCCAGAACAGGGCACTAGGACGGACTTGGTGAGGACAGATAATGCCTCTCTGGAGAGGCGCTCCTTCAAAAGGTCATGTGAGGACAGGTTCCACAAAAGCCCTAGGAGTGAGATGGAAATATACTTTATTCAGTATCTTAGGTAAATTGGCCTTAGGATGTGCAGAATGTGGTTTTAAACATCTGGATTCCTGAATATGTTGCCAGGTAAAAAAAACAACAACTGACCAGTAAGTTCTCGCCTGGTCTCCACATCACGGCTGCTCTTCAGTGCATGCAAAATGGTGGCCAGGCCGTCTTTTTCCTTTACCTCCATCTTGTTTTCGCTACTCTGGTAAACGACATTACGTAGAGCCCCAGCGGCGACGTGCTGCACGTTCTCATTGTCAATGCAGAGGAGCTGCAGGAGCTTTTCAATCCCACGCAGAAAGTAAACCTGGACATGAGAGTGGATTATTGACAGAGTCACTTTCATACAGATGCAAAATCTCTGTAACACATGACATTCAGATTGTGATAATCATTTACTACAGCCATGTCATGTATCAAAGACATTCATTAACAACAATAATCCTTTTTGCATACGAATAAACATACAATCTTCTTAGCGTCGTCACTCCTGAAACATTGATTTCGTATGTGGCTGGCTGCACAGATGAGTGTGTCCTCATTGTCCTGGGTCAACAGGTTCACGGCCCTCTCTAACGTCATCTCTGGCGGCTTGTTCGCTGACTTCCTGTGTGAGAAGGCAGCCATGAATGAAAAAAAAAAGCACCAATCCCAAATGCCGTAAAATATGGTTCATGGCCTGAATCACACATCAGGACAATGCAAGAATAACATTTTAAAAGTACGAAGTGAACGCAGAGTAATTAACAAAAACAAGATCTTACAGTGTCATGAAATTTTGAGCCTGTATCTGCTGAATGGGGGACTCAATTTCCAGCTGCCTCCCCATGTCCACCTCCACGCTGGTGACTGTAGGCGGGTATGACTTCATTCTGCTGAGCTGCTGACCCACCCTCCTAACTTGGGCCAACCAGGCCAAGCCTTCATCAGGCTGGATAGCACCAAGCATCATGTCACCACTCTGTCCCTGCGCAATGCGTTTCTCCTCTTCGACAACAGTTTGGCTATAACTCCGGCGAGAGCCATATTTAACACTTTGCTGAAACGCTGTGTTTGCAAACTGTGGTGCTGTTGTCCGTCTGAGCGACTTCTGTTGGAATCTCTCCACTGGAGCTGTGGACGCGTGCAACTGTGTGACATGGGGTGCCTCTGAGAATGCATAGCGACGAAATGAATCAGAAGCAAATGAGTGGTCCAGCAGAGTGCCCACCCTGCGTGACTGACTGGGTCCTGGATGGCTGTATGTCCCATAATAGAAGGCACTATGATTGAAGCGACTACGGGGAAACTCTGGGGTCGGTGGTGGAGACACATCCACCCTCCTGGATGGATTCCGCACATGGCTGCTTGAAAGAGAGCGGCTAGTGAAGCCCAATCCTTTTACCTGTAAAAAATAAATAAATAAACAAACCACAATACATACTTTAATATGTTGTAACCTGTTTATTCGGCTGGTATGCTCACTTTAAATTTCTCTGGAATACACAGTATTGCACACCGATTAACTGTTCAACAGGTCATTTTGATGGCCTTGCACAGTCAATTCATAATTTTGAGTAATATAATACATTAAAGTATTTTTAACTGGTGTGGCTTAAATTGCACAGTTTAAATGTTTGAAATGTTTTATGGCCTTAAACTGTGCAAAATAATTGTAATACATAATAAGATTATAATGTAGGTTTCCATTTACGCAAGTTGCCATGGACATTTTTAATAAAGATATGCAATAAGCACATTTGGCCACATTCATATGGAACCCTGAAACTGACAAAATTGTGGTAAATGAAATCAAAAATAATAAATCAAAAAATATTGTTAGTGAATTTGAATGGAGCGTAAAAACAAATTCAAAGCTTTATATTTTATTCATTAAGTTTCAATCAGTGGGTGACAAAGCAAAAACCTTTTCATTTTTGTCCTTTACCAATAATGAGTTGATAAAATAAATTACGCTTTGATGTATTGTTTGTTTGCATAAAGTTTTGATTCTATCAACTCAGTGATGGTAAAGGAAGTACAGCTGCAACTATTAGTCAATTAATCGATCGATAGAAAAGTAATCACCTTTTTTGTAATGGAATAATCATTTCAGTCATTTTTCCAAGCACAAATGTTAAACATTTGCTGTTGCTTAGACAAAAGAAGCAATTTGACGTCACTTTGGACTTTATAATGTACAAAAATTACAAAGATTTTGTGACATTTTATTGACTAAAAGATTAATTGTGAAAATTGCAGCCCTAAAAGGAAGAAAATACTCTTTTATTTTATCAGTTTATCATCAAAATCGACAAAATAAATGAAAGCTTTGTTTATTTTGTTTTGTCAGTTTCAGGGCTCCATACACCCAGTCACAAATCAAGCTAATGAAAGAACACAGTGATAAGCCTGGAGGCTCTGAACATAAAGCAGCAGCAGACAATTTGACTACATTTGACTACTGGACAGGTGCAAATTTCAAAGAGAGGACAACTAAAACAAGCAAAGTGACTGCATTCGCTGGATATCTGCCGTGGAATTAAACTACTTCAAAAGCTGCCAGTTTTAGCAGGGAAAAAGGACAGTCAGATAAACCCTTTAGTGAAACGTGACGATGTTAAACATCACATAATTGTTTGTTTGTGTGTGTTCTTGCATGCATGAATAAAGAATCAGGTAAAACAGTCCTGTACCTTCATGTTTGGCAAAAGACCATCTGTAGCATCAAAGCTCTTTGCTGTGTTTTTCTGTAAATGGACACTACCTGAAACAAGTTGAAGGGGTTTTGTTAGAGTGTACTATTACACACAGTAATTACCTAAACACATACAGTAGCAACACTAACACTTCCACAGATGAGGGGCCTGACTCCCACACCGGCTGGCTGAGTACAGTGCACACAATGCTACAAGCTTAAACTAATGCAAACCAAATGCTATGTTCATGAATAGGGATTGGCAAGAAGAAGGAAGAAGGAAAAGCAGGAAAGCAGAGATAAAAACATAATTTAAATCATGTCTATGTCTATTTTTTTTATTTTTATCAAATCAATCACTTAATTGAGAAAATAAGCATCAGATTAATCCATAATGAAAGTAATTTTTTGTTGCAGCCCTATTGATATATAAGTTACAAATTCAAACAACTTTCTCTCTTGACAAATTAATTCCTGAGTTGCCATTTATAATATAAAACTTATACTCTGGTAAGTCAGTCTTAGGTGAATGAAAGCATGAGGTCTGGATCCTCACACACAATTCACAAATTTAAACTCTGACCCGAAGGAATCCTTGCCAAAAAAACTGACTTTCATGTTTACCGCCTAAATTATAGGCCAACACGGTAAATCATCTTGTGCAAATACATATAACAAGCCTATTAAGACGTAGTGACACACTGATCTTTTATGGAGCAAAATCAATGCCGTCCTGAAAACACTGTTATTATTATTTTTGGTTGATGATTGACTGACGTTAAGAGTTGACACACACATCTTTTTTAAGCTACCAATGCTTAATATTGGGCATAGTGAGATATTAAATTCAAGCTCTGTCAGCTGTCGCTGCCATCTCAGATGAATGAAACTGCAGAAACCTGTTTGACAAGCACTACTATGAGGCATGCATTCCACCCAAACATGCCTGTGTTTAGTCTAAATGATAGTAGAACTCCACGCTGAGACCACTTCCAGGGTTTGGTAGTTTTGTTCAGAGTTTAATCTAATATTTGCTTTTATCTTGTGTAGTTTCACCTATTTGGGATCCAACTGTTAAAATTAACAATATTGGGTTTAAAAAATCTGACTGGTTCTGCTGCTCACAACAAATATATTCAACCAGTGACAATATAGGTCACAAGCAGACACTGCTTCATTTAAGGAGATAACCAACTAAAACATGTTTGGAACTATTGTTTAATAGTGTGTTTAAATGATCTAAAACAGAGTTTCTCAAACTTAACAAAAAATGAGATATAAATTAATTTAGGCTAATTATTGATTGTTTACCAACAAGTAATTACCATAAAGGCAATTCTGAAAAATCTGTCAAATAGGAGTGGCCTGTTAAAATCTGTATAAGAGCTTCTTCTGTGGTCTAATCCGGACATACATGAGACTATAATAAAATCTGGAAGTGAACATTACCAGTCTTTCTCGTCCTCCGTGCCAGTGTGAGCTGGACCTGCTGGTGAACGCGCAGACTCCGGTCGTTTGGACTCACTCTGCTCGAGGTTCGTGGAGTCGACTCGGCCGGCAGAGCCAGACTGGAGTCATCGAGCACGAACGAGTCGTGCGCAGGTAACGCCGATTTAAAAAACACCTCGTCCATTGTGAGCAAATCCGTCAAGAGTCAGTCGGTCGCTTCATTTAACCGGACAGGCACCGCTCCTGGATCGGCGTTTCGTCCTGCCTTTGTCCCACTCAGGTGGGTCCACCGATCTTGACACTGGGGAGGGCGGGGCTAGAAGCGACGCACCTGAGGTGTCAGGTGTCGCTGCTGGGTGGTAGGCCTGTCGGTCAATTACCCCTCACTGCATGTATTAATCAATCAAAGTCTAATCAAGTCCAATTTTATTTATGTAAAACCAATTCAAAACAAATGTTATGACACTTTACATGTAGAGTAGGTCTAGACCATACTTTCATTTACAGAAAACCAACGATTAACAGTTATATACCATATTTAAAATTAAACACCAAGTAGCCTAGTTAAAGGAATAGTTGGTAAAAACAAAATAGGCCTATATTTGTTTTCTTGCGAAGAGTTAAATTAGAGCGAAGATGATAAGAAGCTAATAGTCAGTTAGCTTAGCATAAATACTGGTATTGTACAGTACAATGCAAAAAATTGTAAAAACAATTCTCCATTTCTCCACTGATTATAAGCAGTTTCATGCCAACCAGAGACTCCCTATTGTAAAGTTTGGCACATATGCTAATCCTCCATGAACCTGTTTGTTTGTTTCAATTGTAAATAAAAACCCCAAACAAAATGTGATAAAGATCAGCTGTAGAGATGCTGGTAGGTGAATTTTGTTATTGTTTGAGTCAGGCTACATGTTTCCACCTGCCTTCAGTCTTTATGCTAAGCTAAGATAACCAGCTTTTGCCACTGGACAGATGAGAGCCAAAATGTCAAACTAGCCTTTAAAATTAGGTCTACCATGACCAGGTACAACATTAAAATGCTGTTTGCATATAAAGTAATATATTAAAGCAACATATGAAACAATGTTATAACTCTTAAGTGAGCATTCTGCTGCATAAGTACAACTGTATTTTTTACTGAAGCAGGATATTTACTTGTAACAGAGTATTATTTAACTGTGCATTTGCAATTGCAAGTATAAGATCTGAATAGCCTATCTCCTCCAGCTTTATCACGAACACACCTAATTTGTCTGAGGCAGACATTTAACTACTTTTGTTTCGTATCATTCAATATCAATATTGACTTTAGATTTTTGCAAAACTATGACAATCATTTAGAGGCAAGGTGGGTGAATTCTTAAAATGTTTATAAATTCAGCCACCTAATTTTTTTAAAGTATAATGGGTGCATGCTACTGCTCACCTGCAGAGGAGTAGATAGACCTAATAGACGACTTTAGTTGCCTACATGTTCCGTTTTCCAAACTGGGGCCAGAGCACCGCCCTCTTTGGCCTGAGTTGTAAAGGGAAACCGCTGCCAGACACAAGCGGCAGATCCACCAGCTGTCTTTGCAGGGAAAGAATTATCACTCTTTACACAAGTTGTGAAGTGCAATTAGACCAACTTTTATAGCCATGACTTTTCCCCAACTATCACTAGCAGATATTTATGATAGAACAAACAAAGCTGGATGACTAGCTGTCCTGAAGGCTCACAGTCAGTGTGTTTGTGTTGGGAATAAAAAGCAGATTTAGCTCATGGGAACATCCACCATTTCCTCTAAGAATGATCAGTGAAATTATAGTCTTCTGAGGGCCTCCACAAATCTGGTTTCTGAGTCAAAATAGTTTTACTGCCCCTGTCATCTGATACTGTGCAAATGGTCTAACCTCAAAATGCTTTCCAATAAATGTGTTACATTGCAGATGCTAATCCCTGCTGAGAATGCAGGGTGGAGAAGTGCCCACATTTTTAGCCCGGAGCTCCACAGCAGGTTAATCTAGTCATGACTCCAAAGCTGTCAAATTACTAAGCCTTAAAATGTTTTGAAATGTTTTGACATAATGGCTAATCAGCTGCGGGGGCCTCTCATTGATGCCCCTTTTTCTTTTGCTACTTCTAGAAATAAAGCCACTCAATCATTTGCCAAGCTGTAATTATTCGTACAAAAAGATAATCACCATTTTGCCTCATAGACAGTAGATGTCGCCTTCAAATAAATTTAAAAAAATTCAACAACAGTTAAAATAAGATTAGCCCCCTTTAATACAATCTTTTCTTTAAAAAAAACCAAACACACACAATCTTTTCCAGTCCAGGTCTTCACATTCACATGAAACCTTTCTGTGCATAATTTTCATGACAAAATGGTGCCAAATCATCTGTTTGCTTTGATTAAAATGCTCTGGATACAAACATGTGACATTAGAGTGTGTTCAGCAAACAATCCAGCTGACACTTGAGTCCAGGCTGTCTTACTTTTTTCTACTTGAGCACACACACTGTCTTAGTCTTAAAAAAGTAGCATTCAGAGATCAACTTAGACCCAAGCATCCGTAAAACGTTTCCAATGAGTGGAGTAAGGTGTTTCAGAGGTGATATGCGTCAAGATTAATGGGTTTAAGTTCATTTTATGCTGTATGTGTTGTTGACTGAGATAATCTCCAATGCTCAGTTGCATGGATTTTAAAAACAGCATGGGCGAAAAAGAGTAAGTGCCTGATTCATTAGTCATCTCAACAATGAAGGATGCAGTCAATCTCTAAAAACACACAATTTCACATTATAAAAGATTATATTCTGAAATCAATTAAGTTCATCAGTGTTTAAGATCAATATTGTTTTGGCCTAAAAATCAGAATATTATAATGTGACATCAAAGATTTTCCCACCCGGACAGCAACACATTTATTCAGTTTGGCACATTATGTTTCACATTCATCAACCAAAGATACAGACGTACAGACGTA